>JAWLRI010000906.1:8765238-8810476 GCA_034781795.1 Crypturellus tataupa | reverse complement strand
CCCCCCCCCCCCCCCCCCCCCCCCCCCCCCCCCCCCCCCCCCCCCCCCCCCCCCCCCCCCCCCCCCCCCCCCCCCATTCAAAAATAATGATTTTTAACAACCCTGTCCAGAGAATGTTGTGAATGAAGATTGATAAATGAATCAGACTCTTTCCTTGAGGGGAGTTAAGTCTCTTAATTCCAATATTTTGTGACCTCAAGGAAAGCGGTTCCTGAAGAAGCTATGTGCAAGGAATTTGTAATATTGGATCTTGTTTTCTGAAAATGCACTTTAGGCTTGTAACAGTGGTAGTTTTCTGATCTGCCTTAAAAGCAAAACTAGTGTTGTCTGTTTTCCTTTGGCACCCCTTGCCAATTATGTGCATTCATCCTTGTTTCTGAAAATTAAGTTTTGTTCCCACTGACTTTTGGCTAGTTCTCTCCTTACTCTTTATTTACACTGCAGCATTGTATAACAGGTGCCATTGTATAAGTGTTCTGGAGAGCAATTTGATCTGGCAGGTAGGACTTAAAGGCTGTCTCTATGAGGCTGGAGCCAAAACCAAGGCTACACTGGGTTTTAATGCCCCTTCTATTTGAAAGTTGTGAAATTGCATCTGGAGAATATTGTCCACTCTTGGCCTCCTGAGCAGAAGAGAGATACTGCCAGGCTGGAGCAAGTCCAGCGGAGAGTTGCCTCCTTGGCAGACAGCACATGATGCACAAGGTGAGGCTCAGGAAGCCTGGTTTGTTCAGGGGATTTGCTTTAAGTGCTGTTTTCAAACACCATGTATAAGGTTATTAAAAAAAAAAAACCCTCCTCTAACAAGTACATCAGAAAAAAAGGATATGAGGCAGTGGACAATTTGCAGATAGTGTGATATTTTGATTAAATATAAATAACTTTGTCACCGTAAGGGTGGCCCATCACAGGGATGGGAGAGACTCTCCATCCTTGGAGATGTCTGGAGTTCAGCTGGACATGACCCTGAGGAACCTGATCTAAGTTCAAAGTTGGCCGTGCTGTGACCAGGCAGTTGCAGTGGATGACCTCCAAAACTTCCTGCAAACCTAAAATGTTCTATGACTATATGACTTAGAAGGAAAAAAAAAAGGGAAAAAAAAAAAAAAAACCTTTCAAAGTAGAAATGCATGGAAGTCTGAATCTTTATTTTTCTGAGTCATGGCCAGCTGTTGTCATTAGACAGGACATCTGCACTGCTGCCGTAGAGGAGGCAGGCACTCTGTCACTCTTGGAGCATTGACTAGAAATGGCAGTTCTGACTTAACAGTTATTATGAGATACTACTATCTTTTTTTTTTTTTTTTTTAGTGTGACAGGCTTACTTGACAGGATTATTTGATATTTTTTGTATTTTTACGTGATAGAGTTTTGTGATTCCTTATTGTAATTTTAAACAATGTGAGCAATAGAAGTCATAGAGATGGGAGTGGGCGCTGCCAACGCAGCAGGCATCACCAGAGTGTTGCTGTGTGTGTGGCATTCCAGGAGCCTTAGAAGGATATTCCTCAACTTCTTCCATTTTATAAATACTTATGGGGTTGCTTGCCACCGTGATAAGTGACCTGCTTCAAACTTCACTACGAGTTTTCCATTTACTTAGGGAAATTTTGTGAAAGTTAAGGTAATAAAAAAATGGTCACTGATTCTGGCCTACTGAGGTCCATGTACTTCTTGTTACACAGAGCAGCTTTTAAGCTGACCTTATTTCTGGCAGTGATGTTGCAGTGCTGCTTAATTAATGTTTCTGGTTTTAGGGCAAGCATCCCAGAATTGGCACCTTCGATTAGGTGAATTATACAACAGTGGGATTAATGAGTATATAAAGAATACTAAAATAATGTAGTAAACAATATATCCAATAACCAGCGTATATCTGAGGAAAAAGTGCCACAGAGGAAGAAAATGAGTCCATCTGAAACATCTGCTCAACTAACATGAAGACGCACCTCTAGAATGCAAAGTGGGTTGGTAGAGGCTGCAGGCATGAGAAATGATGGGTGACCACAACCCTTGTGGTATGTTCTGGAGAGAAAATCAGTGTAGCTTAACTAAGAACCTGGGGATGAGGTAGGAAGGCCATGGTGCTCGTCGCACAGTGAAGTGTTTCCACCGCCTCTTGTGCAGTCTCTTTACAAGAGCAGATGTCTGTGGGGGATGCTCTGTCCTATCCGGCTCCTCTCTCCCCAGTAGTGACATCTGTGCAGAGTTGGTCCATGGTGCTGAGGACTTCAGCACTGCTTAGTCAGTGACTTCCTCCATGTTTAGACAGAACCTTTCTAACGTGCTCGCTGCTGCTTGAGGCGTTGTTCCCCGCTGAAGAGGCACGAGGAGGCAACTGGAGCGGCACCGTGTCTGCATGCTGGGTGCTCGTCCTGACGTGCCGCTTCTCTAGGCTGCAGCCATAGAGCCCTGCTTACAATGTCAAGCTGGGGAAAGATGGGTCCAAAGCAATGACAAACCCACCAGCTTTGCTTACGTAATTAAAACAGCAACTTATCTTTGGTTGATTACATTTCTTCCTTTTAAACTGATGAGCTGAGCTGAAAAGTGAGAGCTGGTATCCTTTGGTCCTGTGGCATCTGCACAGCTCTGGTTCAGGTGCCCCTTTGCCCCTCTTGTCAGGAGGGCATCTCAGTCCCATGCAGCAAGCACCCTGCAGCCCTGGCAGGGCTTCCTGCCCCTCGGCACTGCATCCTCTGTTGCATTAACGTGACTGCCACCTATTTAAGCATCAGGCTGCATCATGAGCGGCAGAGGGGGAAGCGAATTCTGCAAACAAGTTGTTCTTGTGTGCTTGCCAGTGGCAGATCAGGTCAAGCGGCGAAACAAATAAACAGGAACGTACCCACAGATTTTCCTGTGTCATTGCCTCTTGACCGTGATGTAGATGAAGAGCAGGAGTCTACCAAATGCTGCAGGAACATTTTTCGGTCTGTTAAAATAGGCCGTACATGCTTCTGACAGTCATCAGAAGGCAGCCGGGAACTACAATTCTAAAAATGATTAAATAACTTTGCATCCTACATCTATGTTTTTATTATTTGTATTCCAAAATTTTTGAAGGTTATTTGAGCTTGTGGGGATAGTGTGCTGTGCGCCATGCAGACCTGCAGCGAGGCACGTCCTCCATCTGAGCTCCAAAGGAAAAGAGAGTATATATTTGGAGCAGAATACTCTTCAACCTTTTCTGTGCCCAGGCCACTCCTGAACTGCATATTTTATAAACTTAAATAATATATGGAAAGATGAGAAGAGCAAAGAGTGGAAGAAGGGTAACTTTGGGTCTGATGGAGAGTGAGGGGGAAAGGTTTTCAAAAGTGAATGAGCCTTGGGTGATTTCTGATTTACAAAATAGACTACTGAAATCATGGTAGTGTTCAGCCTGTGAAATACGTGCACTATTTTGAATGTGTCCACTAAGCACAAATGACAAAATCCAAATCTGCTGTCCTTGGGTGCAAATTTGCTGCTTTTAAGGACTGATTTGGATAAAAGCCCTGGGCCTGCTGGGTTACAGGTTTTGTTTCTGTGTAGCATTCAGCTCCTCAGCTAATACGTGGATTTTGAATCTAGCAACGGTCAGTTGTGGGAGCCCCAGTGTTTGAGATGTGTTGCATGTGTTTGATTATGCTATAGGTTGTCCCCAGCCTGCTGCAGGCGTGATCAAAACTGCTGCTGGATTTAGCCATGTTACAGGCACATTCAGTGCGAGCAAGTGTGGGTGCAGGATGATCCTTCATGACAAAATAGGGGTAATTTGTACCATTTGCACCTGAGATAGGGAGTTAATTTTGTTAGTTCATTTGTAAGTATGCTGTAACGCACGCCTTCGGGAGTCCTTTTCCTCTCAAATGTTTTGTGGATTTGGTATCAGATTAAGTGATACAATTTTCTCATAAGTCACTAGTGAGCATTAGCAACAGATGAACTTTGATATTTCCGTTGTGACTCGAAGAATTCATACGCTTGCCTAAAATACTTTTAAAGTGGGAATCAAAATATTGTAGGAGCTGACCGATTTTGTTGTAGCAATATCTATCCCTAGAAGAAATAAGAGCTCTCAAATCAATAAAGCAGTGTAATGTGGCTTAGAGGTAGTTTAAAAACAGGACTAATCAATTCATTTGGGCATTTTGGGGGGATATTCTTCCAAATGTCTCATAGCACTTGTTCCAAAAGGCCCCATTTTGGCATTTATTAATGTGCTGGTAGGAAATGAAACACATGGTATAATTGCATTTTCGAATAATCTTTGGACTAATCACAAGCCAAACCTGTCTGTGTTAACTTCCTTTTTTAGAGCTAAAGTCAGAGGAACTCCAAAAAAAAAAATTAAGGAGGAGGAAAAAACAAAACCCTTGCTAAATCTCTTAAGGTAACTGCCTCTTGGCTTTATTCAATAGATAATTGAGCAAAAGTCTCTCCACTGCGCAGCGACTGCTCTGGTTATTAGCCTGCAGAATGATTTTAGCACTTTATTTGCTGGCCATTAAATATATAAGTGTTTTTGTTTGCTTTTTCCATTGGAAAGCTGCTGGCTAGCATAGCTAAATGGTCATCAGATGCTAAACATGGGAGATTTTTCCTGCAACATTTTGCTTCTTACAAATGCACCTTTTCCACTCAAGCGGCCCTGCTTATCCCGCTCAGGGCTGCCCAGCGATGCGGAGGGCGCTGTTGCCAGCGCAGACAGCAGCTCACCGAGACTGCTCTGGGCACGGGCACTTGGTCGCTTTGTGGAGGAGGCAAGTGGTGCCGGGGCCCTGAGAGGAGTGCAGGCCTGCGCCCTGCAAGGGGCAGGGAAAAATCAGCACCCCAGCGCTCACCGCAGCAGCTCAGGCATCCAGATGGTGTCATCTTATCCCGTATTAAAGCACATTTCATTGTTCAGCCTTAGAGATAGGCTCAAATAGCTGTGCAGGGCCTGTATCCTGGAGCAAAGGTCACGCGCGTTCAGACTGTTACGGAAAGCATATCCTGGTGCTTTGGTTTGTACTCCCAGGTGAGGCAGCTTGCAAAGTCCAACATACTGCACGGATATGGTGCAATGTGCAAATGTGCATGCTTGTGTGTACAGTTCATGCACATTTGTGTAAGTGGACATCAAAATATATATATATATACATATATATATATGCAGCTAAAAGTTATTGAGTCCTTGGTTTCCTGCCAATATTAGGTCTCTTCTATCTCCTGGCAGTAGCATAGAACCAGCTATTGCAGACATGCTTCCTTTGAAGTGGAAGGAGCACAGCTGTATAGTGATCATATTGTGAACTTGGTTTATGTTTTATATATACAACATATATTTTTTCCCCTTTCTTGTCCTCTTCATTTTGCCATATATGCAGATAGCCAATGTAGTTTAAGAGGAGCAGAGTAGGAGGATTCATCTCTCTCTCCCCTCTTGCAGCCCCCAAAGAAGTATTACAGTTTCAAAAGAGAACATTTTATTTTTAAGTTGCTATTAATAGAAGAGAAAATTAAAAACCATCATGATTAGAATGAGATCCCAACTGAACCTGATGAGGAAGAAGCTATTTAATAAAAATTCCAGGCACGATGATGGCTTTAAAATAAACCTGAGAGTTAATGGCTAAATTGTAAGGTGATGATCTATTTAAAAATGTGTTTGTAGGATGATTTTCAGCATGACCCCCTAGATAGCGTGTGGTGGTCAGTATGGCTTGTTGTACTGCTTATATTTTTTGGCTAGTTGTGTGATTTTAAGGTTAGACAGCAGTGCTCTGCATAGCTGTGATCACTTTCTATCCGTCAGTTGATGTCTGCTGCTGTTTTATCAGCTTATTTTTCTGAGCCACCAACTAGGATAATGTGCTTGAGGGAAAATTATACCCTACATCAGTGGTTTTGTTGCAGCATGTTGTATGTTATTGGTAATTTGAATGCACCCGGACAAAAATAGAAAGGTTAAGTAGTTTTCCAAATGTTGCTGCTATAAAACAGAAAGAATTGTGTCTGCACCGTGTGCGTTTTTGAGGGAGATTAAATTTGTTTTATTTTTCTTTCAGAAATTCTTGCCAAAATTAACCTTCTCCTTAAAGCAGAACATAAGGAACTGTCTGTTTTTGGTATTTTTTTCTCCCCAAACTCTTCTTTTTATTATTATTTCTTTGCATTAATTTTAGGACTAACAAGCCCATTCTGTGTCTGCCCGCTCTGCTGCTCCACTTACCTTCGCTCCTCTGTTTCTCTTCCGGCGGTGCCATTTCTGCTCCTGCTTTGTGCAAGCAGCAGTGCCACTTTTGTGGCTGACGCATTCACATGGTGTCTGCAGGTTGTTTCTGTTGCGCCGTAACTTGTCTTTCCTTTTCCAAAGTGACCCCTTGCTTTTCTGTACGCCGGAAGTGAGCGCTGTGCGTTACGACAGGGTAGACGTATATACTTTTAAATCTTTAGTGAATGTCCTATTTAAAACTGCTGCAGAACATCACTGCGTGTCTTTCAGCTCATGCCTACTGAGATTTAAAACCTCCTTTTGGCTGTTCTCTTTCTAAGGGGTGACCTTGGCTGCCAGTCTCTGCCATGCAGCTCAATTCTGGGGGGTTTTCTTTCCTTCCCTGGGCTTGCACGTGGGTTTAGGTGGTGCCATCGTTTCTGTGCAGAGAACGTTTCTTGCTCTCTATTTCATTCTGCTTGCGATGCTCATAGCTACAAATGAGTGGGGAAAACTTTTTTTTTTTTTTTTTTTTTACATTTGTTTTAATAGATTAAAAATTTCAGTTTTAATTGGAATAGATTGTTGTAACTTTCTATCAGTGGCAGAGCTACCTGAGCTACAGACAGAGGGAATTTGCATTTGAATCTGGAAGTCAAAGCAGTTGAGACTGGAGTCTATTTAGCAGCAGAGATTTTTGTCACTGGTGTTGAGCAAACTAGCAATATATGTTTTTGAAGGAAGGTACTAGGAAAACAGAACAAGCGATGAACACAGAGCAGTGTGCTGCTGTAGTCTTGTATTCCCTTGGCAATCCCCACAAAATACCAAGGAACTGGATATCTGTGGGAAATGACCAGGTAAGTGCAAGGGAGGCGAAAACCCTTGGTTAAAGTGGTGTTGATAAGGAACAGGCCACAGCCGGCGCGGAGCAGCCCCGGGAGGACGGACGAGCTGCACAACGCGGCGGGCAGGGCCCAGAACCCTCCTGGGGCTGCTCTGCGTGTGGAGTTGGCTGGGTCAGGACTCCCTCCTGGCAGGGAACAGGGAGAGCTAGGTAGGAAGCAGGGTGCACGTAAACAGCAGCAGAGCATTAGAGATGCCTTGTGCACGTTGCCGTCTGGTTAAGGGTTACCTCAATGCTACTCCCTCTCCTATCCTGTAGGTCTGTCATTTAGGAAAACCATTATACTGGTCAACCTCTCAGTAAAAATAAATCCATCAAAATTATATTATGCTTCACAGTAATGAGTATCCTTCCAACTTGCTTCCTGGGAACTAAAAAGTAAAATTTACTAATGAATTAAAAATGCGCACTGGAAAGCAAATATAGTGCCTGTAGGAACAGTGATTGACCAGAGACCAAAGATATTTCAGTCGAATAGGAGAGAGAAGAATTCTCAATGAGATTTAATAAATCTCTGGAAGCAGATGATTTTTTGTTGTAAGGAGCTAAAGAAACAATTTCTGATGAATGAATTTCCTGATTGAATCAGGTAACAGACACAGCAGTCATAAGCTACAGGACTTCTTGAAATCCCTTGGACTGGCTTCAAGCTGATACCTTCAAGACAGAAACTGTCAGATGGTGATTCAGACTTCAGAATTAAGAAATCTGGTGAAATTTAAAGTATACAAACAAAGGACAAATGAATTTTCTTAGAATACTGATCTTTTTAGTGTCATATCAATGTTTAGGTTTTAATAACTTGCTTTCAATGAGGCTAGGGAAAAATCTATACTGGTTTCTGGTGAGTACAGACATTTTTGTAAAAGGTTTTTGTCCTTGTTTTCTGGTTTGATACCAGAATGGGTTATAGCACAACATTCGTTTCTGTCAGAAAATAGGGAGAGGAGAAATACTTTAAAGCACTATCTTTCATTATTCATTTAACTGCTGGAGGAATGGCTTGATCCTGTCCACAATTATTGGTAATTACAGCAAGTGCACAGTGTGAGGCAATCAGCTCCTTGCCTTTCTATCATAGTAAAGTTTGCTTTCATTTTTTTTTAATATAACTTATGAAAAGTAAAGATGTGGCTAAGTGACCAAAATCTTTGTGAAATGAAAGTATTTTGGGAAAATCACAAACAAATCCCTCTGCCTAGGGAAGAAATTCAGAAATTCTTGACCCTGGAGATGCTGCTGCTGCTGGGGCTGCACCTGAGCAGCATCTCTGTTCCCATTGCTGTCCAGATAAGACCCCCGTTTTGGGCTGCCTGCTGAAGGGTAACGCTCAGGAGGCCTTTTGTAGAATAGGCTGTGCTGGGCATGTTCCTGTGCTGAGTAGCCATTGTTTGCAGGGCATTTGACTTGAACTTTTTTTTCAGGTCTATTAATTTAATAACAGTCTGAATATTCTTGTTTTTTTTGCTGTATTTTAGATTAGACTGATAACAGACTTTGGAAGTCAGCCTGCCTTGGCACAAATGCTCTGTGTTAGTCTCTGTATAAATTCAGTGTGGCTGTACATGAAAACATGAATTTCCTAAAGCTTATGGCTCTGTGGAATGGGGTTTTGTGCAGTGCAGAAATCAACTTCAGAGGGTAGGAATGTGCATCATGAGAGCAGGCAGTGAGTAAGAGCAACTCAAAGGTGGCTTTGCAATTAAAGCATTGAGAGAATAAGTGGCTAATTGAAAACTACATTTTTTATCTTTTTTTTTTTTTTTTTTTTTTTTTAATCTCCAAACACCGAAAGCAAAATAAATTCCTATTAGTACTAATAAGAAATGAGAGAGGCTTCTCAAAACTTGTGGTCAGTACAGATTTCACTGGGAAACTCTGTTAACACTGGAGCTAATTTTTTCTTCAGGTGCTTTTTTGCGGTGGCGTGCAGGGCTCTGCAGCAGCTCAGCCCAGGCTCCTAGTCCCCGGACACCAGAGTTGGTGCATCCCCATGCATTGCATGGTAAGGCCGTGCGTGTTTTGGAAGTCACAGCAGTGGTGAGAAATGGAAAAGGATGAAGGTGATTCCCTTTCCTTCTCCTGATTGCGTCTGCAAAGCGGGAAGTTCGCCTGCAGCCAAGACAAGGGACTCGGCCGCGGGGCTCATCCAGTGGTTTTGCTCCTGTCATCAGCTCGCTCAGCTTTGCTGGGACCACTTAACATGAGGAGCAGTGGAGAAGGAGACTTTGCATCAGGCTGTAGCTTGAATCACTTGTGCGGGACCAGAGCATTGAAGGTAGTTTTATTTCATCGCTGTTTTACCTCTCCCTTAGTGTAGTGCTGCAGCATGAAAAAAATGGCAGTAGATTTGGGCCAGTTTGTTCTGATTGCCAGAGATCCTGAGTTAATAGGCTTAGTGCGTAACTGAAATCACAGATGGTTTTTGTCCCATTTTTTTATTTTGTAACAACATCTCTTTCTTGAAAAAAACAACAGTCTGTTAAAGAAGATTTGAAACCATTTTTCTTTATTGCACCTACACTGGTACAAGAAATGCAGGCTGACTGGAGGTAATTGTCATGATTATATTAGTCAGAGAATAAAAGAAGGAAAAAAGTTCTTATTTTGTAATCTTTTAAAAGGACATCCTATCTTTGCCCTCTTTAGCACATACTGGCACAGGAAATATGTTTCTGTGTTAGAACAAGAAATAAATGAAGCATTATAAAAAAAGATTCCAAGTTTTTGTACATGGAACATGCAAATGTCTGTCCTTGCTTTATACCCATCATGAATGAACGATTTTCTTTTTTTTTTTTTTTCTACAAAAATTAATTTTAAGTTACATTAACTTATATAGAGATGAAGTCAGGGATATTTTCAGCCAACACTTAGCTACAAAGTTCAGTTTCTCTTTCTTGATCTACTCTTGGCTTCCTGCTGTTATACAAAAATTTCAGACTTGTGAAGGTGCCAAGCGACTTCTGTTCAGCCGGTGTTGCTGCTTCGTTTCTTCTGCATCTTGTGCATTCCTGATAAGGGAGCTTCAAAGCTGGGATTTGCTCGCGAGGAGTGTGTGAGCCTCTATGGTTTTGGGTCCCTATGATTAGCTACATGGGCTGCTTGGACAGACAAGACAGCCTACGTATCGTTCTGGACTGCAAAGATTATATTCACAAATAGATAAATGTTGGCTTTTTTTCCTTTTTACTTTGATGCGAGAGGAACAAGAAGTTGCAAGAGAAGATGCTACCAGGCCACAACTTCATGTTTTTCCCCTAGATCCACTTCTTGTGCTGCTCCCCATCAGGGATGATCTCTCTCCTGGAGCACAGAGATACATCTAACCTCCTGCAAGTGCAGGGGATACTCTCATGTTCTGAGATGGCACTCACTATCAACCATCAGCTTAGAAACCATTTAGAGCACGGAGCCAATTTATTAGCAAATCCCTACATTTGGGAGTCATCAGGCATGTGTTACTAGCCCAGACTTTTAAGGCCTGTGAAATCCACTTCTGTAATTCTGATCTGGTGAAGCTGAGGTGCTGCTTTGTTGCTTTGCAGTTAGTTTTAAGCTAGTGGTGGTGCAACTGATACCAGATACCAGAATATTTGGTGGTGACATCTACTTAGCAGTCATTCCAACACTGTGAAAATATTGACAAGCTTCCAGGATGAGACTTTCCCTGATTAGGGAAATCAAAGAATAGTTTTCCCAGCAGGCCTGCAGTTAGCTCGTCCAAATTGCTTCTGTTTTAATTGGCATGCACTTCCTTGAAGCAGCCAGATGATGAAAAATATTTGATGTGTGCACTACAGGATTGGAAGCTTGTTCCTTGGGACACCCCCCTGGAAACGTGTGTGCACGCACTAAAAACATGATGAAAAATGGTCCTGGCCTGGAGGAAGAATGTATGTTTAACCTTGCAGAGAGCCAAATCAATGAGTGGGTTGAGTGACATTATTTCCAAATAATATTCAGTAGTTCATTTGGATTGAAAATATAGATGTGTGTCACCTGAGTATAAATTTTTATGAACAGCATTTCTTGAACCCCAGCAGACACAAATGCTGCCGGAGCTTGGTGCAGCTTCTGGGTTTATGCCTTTCATCTGCTCCTGCTGCAGCCCCTGACCCTCTCCTGATGGGGAAATACTGCCCGATCCCAATCCCGAGTATCTTTTGAGCTTTTGTGGCAGAAATATCCTCCCACGGGATGCGTGGGGTGGCCGTGTGTCGGGTCGCCCCGCCAAGCCCTTGAGCCATGGTCCTGGGCTCTTCATACAAGAGCTTTGCGGATCGGGTGCCACCTCCAGGTCTTGTCACGCGGCACTGGAGAGGTCCGTGACGGCAAATGACGTTCGCAGAGCCTTGAGCTTTTGATGCTTCGCCCTCTGCCTTTCAGAGCGCGAGGTGGCCTTCCCCGGTGTCGCAGTATTGGGTGAGTCATGAATGGCACAAGCTACGAGAGATTTGTTTTTAAAGCACTGAAGGCAGCACAAGCTTCGTATTAGTTGTTTATTGATTAATATTTAATTGAAGGTGAAATAAAAAATTAAGCAGGCAAGTGACTCAGTCACATGCTAAAAAGCAGCATTCGTGGCTTACTGTGGCTGGCAAAGGAAAGTGGAATCTCTAAAAAGAAGGGAAGGGAAGAGCAGGACCGGCACAACGAGTCGAGGGAGGCGCTTTGATCGGGGTGGTGGATGGGGATCGGAGTGGAAACATCCCACAGAGACATGTTGTGCACATGGCCTCGTTGGCACCGAGTTTAGTGACCTTGGCACCAGTAATGCGATTGGCAGAGGGCTCTCATGAGGAGAAACGAATAATTGTTATTTTACTGGGGTTTGATGGAACAATTATGGGAACTTATATTTTTATTAAAGGAGTTATAAAAAATAAATAAATTAAAAAAAAAAACAGGAGCAGCAAATCCCTTTAAATCTTCTGTTAGGTGAGCATCGTACTTTTTCTTACTTTTTCTTTGTTTTGACTATTATGGCTGTTACAGGTAGCTAGTGTTCATGATCCTTATTTGTACAGATCCTAGGAAAAGATCTTCCTTTATCTTCAGCAAGTAAGCAGCAGCCTGTCATTTTATTTTTTCCTGTTATTGGTGCCTTTTTTTTTTTCATAGCGTTTAGGGGAAGGCAGGAGGACTCGTGCCGTTGGTGGTGGCCACAGCAAGGCAGAGCTGCTGGGATTGAGGACCAGCTCGTGGATAGTTGTGACTTCTTTTTTTTATCCTTCCCCAAATAATGCTACAGGCTATTACCCTCTTTTATTCAGAATCATACTCTGTCCTGTTTAAAATCAAAAGAAGCAATAAGTAAATAAGTTTTTGCCCATGTGCTGCACACGGGGTGTTGTCTTGGAATGTGTCGATAGTGCAATACTGTCCAGCCTCCAGGCAGGGACAACTGAGTGTTGGGGATGATGCAGGGAAGCTCTCCCCTGGTTGCTGGCCCCTCTCTATTACTGCTTCTCTCTGTTCCTTGTTTTAAGCCGCGTTTTGTGCTGAGATCTTGTTCCTTTTTAAACTTGGAAAACAACATATGAAAACAAGGTTGACAGAAGTTCCGAAGACTGCAATACATGGCAGTAAATGGGATGGGCAGAAATACATAGCAGTTGACTTAACTGCATCCTGTGGTATCTCAGTGAAACTTTGGTACTTTTATCTTTTGTTTTTCCTTGCAATCAAAGGAATCATTATCTGTGAATGAGGGGCCTGGTTGAGGTTCCGTGTGTCTGACTGAGCAATGCACATTAGACAGCTCCGAAGAGGGACTAATGACTGTGCTGCGCTTGTTCCCTGTGCCCTGGCAAGGGCAGGGCATTTTGCTCCGTGTAAAAGTAATGTGCTTGAGACAAAAAAGAAACCTTTGATCCCTGCTAAAACTCGCGCATTTTGGGGCTGCCTGGGCCTCGTCGAGGCTGAAGGAGAGCGAGTCATCAGACGGCTCTTGTTCGGGCCAAGACACTGCAGTGTTTTCTGTCTTCTCCAGGGCTTGTTTACTTCTGTAGAAGGCAGGACTGCAAAATCTAATGTATTTAAATGTATTCTGAATTTGTAATGAATGTTCCTAGTTTTTCCACCAATTTTGCCTTACGGAAGAGTAGTTTTTTAAATGGTTTGAAGTATTAAAAAGTAATAGTGTTTAATAATTTTTTGCTGCTTTGCAGTCTTTATGAGGGTTTTTGTGCTTGTCAGATGAAAGATTGATGTGGCTGCATGAACCAGAGCACATGCTGGGGGTTCATTTCGGACGCGGCACTAATGGCTTACTTATAAATATTCATGAGCCATCTCATTTAGCGGGTGCTCTTGGGGCTCGAATGAAGTAACAGACCCTGCTCTTGGTGCTGTAGCCAGAGAGCTCTGTGCATGACAGAGCTGGGGTATCCTCGTTGCCGGTGATAGCTCTCAGGATCTGCAGCGTTTTTTAGCGCATCTCTATGGTGCCTGGATTTCCTTAAATGCAAAATCAAACTGCAACAGTCTCGAGAATAAATTTGCAGCTCTGTTTGTAGAGTCCTGGTGCTCTCCTGTGACACCTCCTTTCTGATTGTTCCCAAAGGTCCCAAGGAAGCAATGATCATGTAGATGCTACAGCTCGCGAGCAGCAGAATGGGAAGCAGTGAATGGAGTGGAGCCGGTCTGCAGCCTTGAGAGCAGCCTTTCTGCGGACCACGAGCCACTCAGGGACACTTGGCACGTCAGAGGCATCTCCCCTCCGCCTGCTGGACAAACTGGATTCTTTTTAATATCTTAGGTCGGAATTTGAGATTTCTTTTCTTCAATTTTTAAGCAGTTTTGAGATTGTATCAACAGTAAAGAGTGGAGCAATATAATCAGCAATCATGGGTGACATGACAAACAGCGATTTTTACTCCAAGAACCAAAGAAATGAGGCCAACCATGCAGGAGAGTTTGGGTGCACACTGCAAGAACTGCGCTCCCTCATGGAACTGCGAGGGACAGAAGCAGTAGTAAAAATTAAAGAGACGTATGGGGAAACGGAGGGGCTCTGCAGACATCTGAAGACATCACCAACAGAAGGTAAGTGCTTTTCCCTTTCTGCATTTGAACTGGGGGTTCTTGCATTTGTGTTCCACAGATAATGTGAGCAATGGAGGAGGAGAGAGGCTTATTTTTAAACCTGAACAGAATTCTCCTAACATTGCCATTATTTCCAGCAAGGACAAAACCAATGAAAAAGCCTTCAGAGAAGAAAAGATGAAGTCACTCGTTTGTCTAGCTTTAGCTAAGGCTAGCATGAGAATAGAAGAGGTGCTATTGATTCAAAATGCTAAATGCATTAATTTTTCTCTAAAAGGAAGGGAAAAAAATCAAAAAATCAAAATGCATTTATGGCATTCTAAAGAAGCTTTAACTTATAAGCTTTTGGAGGTAAGGAGGGAGAGTCCTTTCTTCAGGAGAAATTTTACATATTTAGACAGCTTAAAGATATGCAATGAAATTTCAATGTGTGCCTTATGCATCCTGATAGACCAACAGGGAGCATATATATTTCCTGGTTATTAATGATGCCTAACTTTATTACTATAATTTTGTTCAAGTTATTGTTTGACTGTATCTGTGTTTAAATTATTAGGGCTTCTTTTGCATTTGTAACAACTCCACTCTGGAATTTCTTACATTTATATATTCCAGTGATAACATTTCAGTATGTATTCTCATAAGTATCTTCAGAGTCCTTTACTTGATCATCAGTCCTTAATCTAGTTCTCAGGCACCATCATTGTATTTTTGTCTCCAAGGAATATTAACACTTTTGGAAATCATACAGTCTATAAATCTATAATACTTACCTTGCCTTGTAAAGCAGTTAAGATGTTCATGTTTTTTTTTCTTTTTCAAGAAGAGTATTAGCTTTCTCTTTTTATGTATATTTTTAAGTTGATCATTTAGTTACCCCCTGTGTGTGAATATCTGAAAATCCTGAATTGTTGGTTTAATCATAAACATGTCAATCGTAATGTCACACAGTGTGATGCTATAAATGACTCTAGTTGACGTGTCCCAAAGGAGCAGCTAAAATGCCTGATTTTTCATATAAATTCTTTATGACCTTGCCTTTAATCTTATGCAGTCTCAGAATTGCCTAATCATTAGAAACGGTAAAACTGTCAAAGGTACCGTTTCAACAAAAGATTAATAAGCAAATTTAGTAATGAAACGGGCAACATATACTGTTCAATACCACTTCAGCCTTCATGCGCCATCTTGTAATCCAAAGTAACGGGTGACGAGTGGAACATTTCCCAACAGATCTCTCCCTTTTTGTAGTCTCCCAGGTATCTGATACTTCAGACAGAACCTCTTATTCTATCTGGAAATTGTGCCCAGTGTTAGAGGGGAGGAAGAAGGAGGTGACCCTGCCCGTGTCTGGGATTCCTAGAGGTCCATCCACTCAGAGGGGGCCAAAGCCATTGCACATAGGACAACTCACTCTTCAGAGAATGTGCACTCATTCTGCCAGGGCCATGATGTGTCTGGGAAATTGCATATAGGAACTATAGAAATTATCTCTACACGGTAGCATAATTTTTAATTTTAATTTATAAAATACCTAAATTTTAATTTGTGAATACCTTGCAAGGGATTTGATGCCTTACATGTTGCTCTAGATCAAGCCTCAGCCTGGGCGAGCCAAGAGCACTTGAGCGAGTTCAGTGAAGTTCTGCCAGTTTGTTCTCCTTCCTGCCTGCTCGCTGGGCACTTCAAAGGAAACGCTCGTTGCATTATCTGTTCGATACGTGTCATCAAGGAAACTTAATTCCTCATATCAGAACAGACTGTGTGGGTCCAGCTAGCATGGCATGCTGACTCCAGCAGTATCTATATCTGATCCTGCAGATAAGGTAACTTTCCTAGGCCTTGGGCACGCTTAATCACTTGGACATTAAGGAAAAACCTTCTGGCTTCAAGTAGCAATCAGCATAACCTTGGAGTTGTGAAGACTCTGCTGTGTTTTAATTTTAAATTAGTCCATACTATAGGGATTTCCAGTGAAGGCTTAGGCTTTGATCTTATTTTTCATTGTCTTGCTTGGAGAAATACTTTTAGAAGGGAATATTTCTGAAATACGTAATGTTGGACTCTAGAAACTTTCATTTGAGGGGAATTGCCTGTTAGAATTTACTAGAGTACATTGGAGGGATACCTTGCGCATAAGCACATGTTTAGACATATGGCCCTAGCTATTGTTTGTCTAACCACAAGGAGACAAGTCATGATGCTGTGAAGATTATATTCTCTAAGATCAGGGTTTATTCTGAGAGAGGGAAATGATGAAAAAGGAAAAAATCAAGAAAATTAATTTAAGAAAACCTTGCTGAGCACAAATAAGTAGGAAAGAGCATATTCTTTCAGATGTAACCCTGGAATTTGGTTTTGTTTCTTGTGTTTGTAAGTAATTTCAGAATTTATTCTCACGAAATCTTCGTAATTTTACGGAGTGGGCTTGGAGCAGTTACAAGAGTAGAGGAAAACCCTTGTGTAAGCACATTTCAATTTGGTGAAATGTGCTGTAATCTGAGGTTAGTGTCTTGCTCAGTAGATAGAAAATAAGCAGAAGTAATTAGCTGAGAGTTCACTCAGCAATTCATCGCCCATGTTAATATTTGATGTGCTGCCTAGGACTGACTAGGAGAAGCAATCGCTTATACAGAAAGTGCTTTTCCTAAGGTGCTGCGGAGGGGGCCTTGCATGTGTCAAGTTAATAGATTTTATGTAAAACTCAAAGGTTGGGGCACAGAGCAGTGTTTTCTGCAATGGCTGAGTTCACGGGGTGGTTCAGTGCGGAGTTGTAGTTGCCCTTGGTGCCTGCAAGTACCCTTCTGCCTGACATGCCTGACATATTACCTGTGCTTGGGCCTTACTTCCAGATGTCTTTGATCTCTCTGCTAACTGTGGACGTGCTGTCAGTCCCAGATCTCTGCTGGGCCTGAGGGTTTTTCTGCATTAAAGTGATTATATTCTGATGAAAAGCTACCATTTCAGCACTTTTAAATACAACCCTCCAAAAAATCTATGAAAATACTGTATACAAAAAAAGTGCCTCCTTGAGTTTTATTTGAAAATACTTTTATTCAGATGAATTTCCATGGTATTATTCTAGTAATAAGAGAAGATGAGCAGGATCTCGCTCTGTCATGCTGTTGTTGTGAAGAGCCTGCGGAATGGCCCGTGGGCAGAGCCGACCTGACATTTGTCTCCTTTTCTCTGGGACTGGAGGCTCCGAGACCGGCTGGAGCATCAGTAACACCTGGCAAAGAGCGGCGGGTAAAACAGGATGAGGTGGCTGGCAGAGTGCCAGGCAGGACCAGAACCGTGCTCCTCCTGGAGCGGATGGTGCTGGCATTTCATCCACAACCTCAAGTAGGATTTTGCAGCAAGATATTCAGCTAGGTTCCCTTCATGTTGCAAAAATCTTTATTCCTTTTCAGAGTTGATTAGTGAGTTAACTTCCATGATCTCTTGGTTAAGATACTCAGATGCAGTTGTTTGAAAGGTACCTGAAAAGCAAAGCTGTGGACTGTGCTGCTGCTTTCCTTTTTTTGTAGACAGGAAGAACCTTTGTTGGGATAAGATCTGCCGTATCATGCCTGAAACAACCACTCCAAAAGGATGATCCATATTGGTGACTGCATTTGAGCACTGTACTGCCGGTGTTAAGCAATTGCCTGATGGACAAGTTTTAAGAAATGACCTGGTGGGGTGTCAGAACATTTAGGGTGCAAGATGATGGTCTGAGTCTGTGAAATGTAGCTTTATTATAAAACATGTCTATTTTTTAATTTTTTTTTTCTTAACTATAGTTTTTCTAGGGCACTGTAAAGAGCAAGAGGCAAGTATCTAGTAGTAATTAAAGGACAATATTTCTAGCATAGAAGCTGACTTTTCATCGGCATAACTGTTCTCAGCTAAGAGACACCCAGGATAATTTACTCCCTCTCTCTCCTGCATGTTCGTTATGTAGGAGATGGGGACTGAGTATCAGTTAGGCCAGCGGAAGGTAAGTTTATTCTTTATTATTACGATGTAGAAATCCTTTTAATGATCTTAACTATGAGGTAAGCCAAGAAGAACTAAGAGTATAACAAAATGGTGCAGTTGCTTTTCAGTACCACAAAGAATCAAGAATTCCAGATAATGCTAAAAATGAAATATAACTTTATGCTGGTGAGGATCCTTCTCTTCTGTATAAATATGCAATTAATAATTTAGTATTTTGATTTGGAAGCTAATCTTGCTTGTACCTACTGAATTTCAGTTAGGTGCACCACTGAGTTGTTGAAATATCATTTTAGTGGAGCTACAAAGATGCAAAGACATTTAGAAAAGCATGGTGAGGGGAATAGATGATAGATTCTAGATTCAGGCAAATACAGATTATAAAATATATATTTTCAAATAATGTGTGAAAAGACATATTTATAGGAAAAACCTATCAAGACTTGAGAAAAACTGAAGATGGCATAAAAAATTAAGATGGCTACAGTATAGGTTTTTTTAATATAAGTATTTATACAGAGAATGTTGAGAAAACACAGGTTTATCTTTCATTCGGGGGTTTGTAGCACAAAGTTGTCAGAGACCAAATCTGTGAAACAATAAACTATCAAAAATAGATTGTGAAAGTAAAGAAATTAATATAAGCTTGATTTTAGATGTTTAAGGCAGCCCTGAATATCCCAAGTTTAATGCATGATTTAGGTATAAATTCAAGACTATCTTAAATAAATTTAAGGTTAGAATACTCTCCTATTCACAAAGTTGATTTAAAAAAAAACTTAAAAAAATAGATTTTTTTTTTAATTTAAAAATTTAAAATAAGTGGGAGAAAACTGAATGTGATACTGAGCTGAAGCACTTGGAAATCTTCAGAGCAGCACCTCAAAAGTCTTATAAAAGGAGAAGTGCTCATCCTCTTTGAAGATCTCCGTGCTGTCTAATTCCTTGTCTTAATTTGTGGTATCAAAAAATAACTTCTGGCCAATTTGCTCAAACAGTCCAGAAACCAAACTTGAAGTGTCCATTTAGCCCTTATTTGCAGATGTTCTCCACACATGGCAGGACTGTTTTATACAAAGAACAATATTCCTTTGCTCTTGTCACTGCTGATGCCTAGAAGGTTCCCTTTTGCAACACATCTTTTTACCTTCCGCATGTACAAGGTAGGAAAAATGAAATTTAAAACTTGTGTTTCACTTAGTTCCATCTCCTGATGACGTTTTCTGTGGCCGCTTCTCTTAAGTGCTTGTCCCCTCTGGTTGGCCTGTTGAAGAGCCAGGAGCTGGAGCAAACGACTCTGCGCGCTTCATGCTGCTGTAGGCAGTATGTTTATGTACTTACAAAATAGCTGCATTTCTAATGATTTTGGTTAATGCGTGGAGCATTCTTGGCAACTGTAGCTGTTTTCCGTATCTAAAATTTCCATTGTTTGTGTAATGGAACAGCAAGCACTCTTCCAAAGGTTACCCAAACATAAGCATCTCAGATGAATGGCTTAGATTTTTCTAAGTGATAAGTCCCAATTTCATTGCTTGTTTTTGTTTCTGGTTTTTGGCATGTTATGCTACTGGCTGATTTACTTGAGACTTTGCTCATTTAGTTTGAGAAAACTAAAGAAATATTGCACGATATGTTCTCCCCACATGGCTTTTAGAATACTCGTAAGCCAAGTCACTTGCTCCTTGGAGACCACAAAGTGGTGTGCAGAGAGCATCCCTCTGTAAAACTAGTATTGCTTTAAGATAAGTTTAGGAAAGGAAGAAAGCGAGGGAATGCCTTATGCGTGTTACACTAGGCAGCACCAGAGGTTTTCTGAGCCCAGTGCTAATTTATTTATGCATTCACCCAGGAGGTCGACTTCGTCTTGGAGGCTTTGTGTTCCGGGCCCATTGTGCATGGGTCTGGATGCCCGGGGACTGTCACTAGCTCCCTTCCACTACGCCAGGTACTGGAGGCCTTCAGAGAGCTGCCCCACCAAAGTGAAGTCCTTCCTTGTCCCTGTGGAGAGGCCCTCGCACATTGACATTCTCTGTACTGACCAGTGCCCGACGCTTCTCCCTGATCACAGAGATGCGATGCTGGAGCTCATTCCCTATCCAGAGAATGACCAGTGATGGAAAATGATGCCATTAAACAGTGCAGTTGGTAAACGTCTAGTCTAAATTTTAGAAGTACTGGTTTGTCCTTGTTGGCATTAGTAGCTGGTGTATTGTACGAGCAAAAAAATGGGGCTGGATCTGTAACTTAATATTGGCAGTGTACTTAATGATGAGGGGAATAATTTTGAGACTTCATAAACCCTGACGGTTACGTCAGTGTCTAGATCGCAAAGCGGGATAACGTTAGCAGTGCTCCCTTAGAAAAAAGCGATCAGTCTTTTGCTTGGAGGATCAAAAAGGTTCACGGTTGCATCACCTTGCACATGTGTGTATCAAAGCAGCCCCTGTGCTGGCAAAGGAAGCGGTGCTTTTTATAGGCACCGATGAAAAGCCGGAGGGAGGAGAGTGCTGTGAAGTGTCAGCTGAGCTGCGCACTGCAGCTTTTCATTTGCAAAGCACGAGCCTTTGCTGCGCATCCTGGGCAAGAACAGCAGTATTGCAAGGAAAAAAAAGCATAGTGGATAGTGTGCTGCTTTTGTATTGAGCTGCTTTGAAATCCATAAATATATATAGTGTGTCAGCCCTGAGTGAGACCTGATCTGTCTTCATTTTGCTTGTGCTTTGAAAAAGCTGCAGGAAGAAGGGAAAGTCCATTATACCCAATGAATAATCCAATCGATGTAGCCAGTCTGCCCTTGATGAAATTAGGCTTTGTCTTTGCAGTACATCAGAGAGACTGGAGGGGATTTTCTTGCCTCGTTTTGGCAGTGCCCTAAGGAAGAAGAATCGACATTTTTTTTTGTGTGTGTGTCATTGGTCCTTTCAGAGGAAAGGCAAAAGCACTGTCCTCAAGCAGCTGTCTCAGCCAGCATGTTAAGGGGTGCAAAAAGGGCTGCTTTTGCAGCTAAAGATTTAAAGATGAAGTAACTGCCTCCATCACTACTGGAGATTCCCAAACCCTCCTGTCAGCTGTCACTGTTGGCTGCCGCGGGACTTCCCGCCAAGCCATGGGAATTGGAAAACTTTGCTAGTGCTGTGTTTGTCAGGATTCCCGCAGGGATAGTGAGACGCTGGCCATGCTGTTCCTTCCACCTCTGAAGTTTACTCAGCAGCAGATGTATTTTTTTTTTCTGAAAGAGAATTCTGTTAAATACCCAAGGAGGGAAGAGCGTTTAAATAGATGTGCTTGAAAGTCTTGTCACAGTCTCGGGGCTTTCACTATGCGAGTTTAAGCCTGGGAGCCTTGCAGGGGGAGCTAACCACTGAAAGGCTGATCCCTTTAATTTTGACAATGATTAGTGTGACTGCATTGGGCTAAGAGCAGCGTGAGAGGTAGTCCTGGCTCCCTGCTTCCCATCTTCTTTTCAGTTGCTACTTGCCCTTTAAGCATAGACCAGACTTACTGTGCCCAACTGTTTTCCCAGTTTTCCAGAAAAAAAGGATGATGGTGCTTGACATGTCTGTTGTTTATAAAGGTGAGGGGAGTGGAAAATAAAGCCTACGATGTATTTTTGGCCATTAGCTCAGTGTGCTTCCAAGACAAACAAATCTGCATTTCCTCATGCTGCTCCGCCTGCCCTGGGCAATGCATTCCTGCCTTCTGTCCCACCTGCTTCCGAAATGCCTCCAGAAATGGCTCTCCTACGCTGTCGCCAGAATTTCTTGTGCATCTGTGTAGATGTTTTGGTGGACAGGCTTGCAGATGCAGGAAGGAGTGAGGATGAGGGAGGCTTCCACACCCCTATCAGCTCCAACATAAGGAGTGGGAGTCCGTTCTCCTGGATAATGGAGGATGTGCCCTGACAACGCAGCTGGCAATGCAGTTTAGTGACTTCATGTTGGAGACCAAGAGAGAGGTATCCCCTCCGAGCTCTGTGAGGACCCTCGCGCCTCGGCCCTGCCTGTGGGCAGCACAAACCTCATGTTTCAGCCTCCCGCCCCTATGGTGAGACCAGAGTTTGACAGCAAAACCACAGATAGGAACAACTGCAGAGCAGGGCTGCTGTACCACGGCAAAGTCTGCAGGTCCGTAGCTACTATTCCTGTCACAACAACCCTCACTACCGCTGCCTTCCTCTCTGCTTCATATGAAAGTTGGTGGGGATTGTGGATACTCTTTCCCGGGCACCTTGTGAGTTGTGTCATTGCTGTAGAAAACCTTGCAGGTGGCTCTGCACGGCTTGATGCCTTTGGGGACTCCTGAGTGGTTGGTGTCCCTCTCATACCCATTTGGCATGTGAAAACCTTGGAGCGATTGAGGACTGCTGGCTTGGCCTGCAGTGTGGAAAACATTTTTTCCTCAGTAAAAGTCGCTTGTGTTGGTGACCAACGGTGGGTTGAAAAGGTAAAGCAGCAGCGAGGAGAAGGAGCAGCCTCGGAGTCTGCTAGTGTCACAATGTCAACTTTTCCTCGCAAAAAGCATTGGAGAGCGTAGGAGCGCGCAGGCTGGGCGCGTGGCGGCGGCGGGACGCGGCCCCTGCCTTTGTTCTATTGTGTGGGGAGGCGGCGGGAGCTGCGCGCCCGGGCAGCCTGACCCGTCCCGTGCCACCCGCGCCGGTAACACTCTGAAGGGAAGCGCAGGCCTAACCAGCTGCGGCAGGCGCCTCCAAGGGCTCTCCAAGTAAATTCTCCAAGCTCACCAAATAGTTAAGGAAAACAATGGAAGCCTCTTGCTGATATTGAGCCCAAGGGAGCCTCTCTGACTGACTCCTGCTGCTTGACTTGCTTAGAGACATGGGGGTCACAACCGTAGGAGGGAGCTGCCACGTGAGCCCCGCGCGCCCGCTCGCGACGTGGGTGCGAGTAACGTGTGCTACCTCAGAAATAGAAACAGTTCTAGCAGAACAAATATAGTGGCTGGGCAGAGGTCGGTTGCCTTCTCTTCAGTAACTTATTCCTGCTGCTTTTCAAAAATGTTGTTCTAATTCTCTTGCGTAGCTGAAGTAACTTGCTCCCATGTGAAATATCACATGGCAGAAGTCGTTAAGCTCAGATCATCCTATTGACTGTTTTAAAGTGACCTTCTCTCAGCAGAGGACAGAGACGACCCGCAGTCCTTTAACACGTATGTAGGTTATTGCTCCACGCACCATGGTCGACCTGAGCCGTGTCTGCAGCTTGGAAGATTCAGAGGGTTTTTGCCTTGCATCCTGCAGAGAATGTGTATGCCGAAGTGCCTGGAGTTTGGGAAAGGATTTAAAAATAACTCATAGGGTTGATGACTGCTTCAGCATTACCAGAGCAAAAAGGCTCTTGAGGTGAAATCAGGATTTTTTTTTAAAAAACCTAGATGTTATTTTTAATTCCTGACGATAATCCTGTTTAACAGGGATATCAAAGGGTGGCATGTTCTGCCATGAGATGCTCGCAGTGCTTTCTGCTGTCCCACTTTTCCGAAGTATTGATGCTGACATGAATGTTGCTGCAGCGAACAACCTAAAATTATGGGGAGGAGTCTATTGCTTCTTGCTCTGCGCAGTGACAACCCATAGCATTTTCTGGGAGCATTTTTTTTTTCTGGGAAATCTGTAGTGAGATAAGAAGATCTAAAAGGAACAATGAGCCATTTCTACTTTCCTTGGTATATAAGATATGTGTGGCTATGCCAGTATGTACTGATAGGCGCAACTTAAGTTCAGTATGCAGTTTTACTCATGGTCTTTCCTGTGTCTTAATTAATTCTTGCAGGCAATTCAAACAGTTAGTGCTGAAGCTGCTGTCCCCCATTGCTCACACCAAACATTGTGTATTTCTCCATTTTCTTTTTCCCTGTTTATCTTGATTTGGGGCATTTTGACAAAACTATCATCCTTATTTACTTGCTTTTCCCTACTGAAAAGGGACTACTGGTTGTTTTTTACTTTATTAAGCGTTTTAGGACTGCCTTTTTAATCTGATCTTGAGATGCATAGGTGAATAGAAGGGGTAACTGAATGGCCTTCTGCAAAGCCAGGCTGTCAGGCTCCTCTTGACAAGGTAGCATTTGCTTTCAGGCATGTATTACGGCTTTCAAGAAGACTCAAATTATATATTTGTGATTTAGATATTTACCATTTAAACTTACATCATTTCTTAGCAAAGATTAAAGCAAATAAAAGTTGTAATTTCTCAGGAGAGCTTTCAAGATAGTTTGTA
Source organism: Crypturellus tataupa (assembly GCA_034781795.1). NCBI lineage: Eukaryota > Metazoa > Chordata > Aves > Tinamiformes > Tinamidae > Crypturellus > Crypturellus tataupa. The sequence goes on along the minus strand of JAWLRI010000906.1, from coordinate 8,786,124 downwards.
AAAATGAATTTTGGAAAGTTTTGCTTCCATTGCATGAGCAATGATATTTATAGACATCTGTCTTGTTAACTGATAATGTATAATTAAAAAAAAATTAATGGATTTTGATGCTTTAAGGCCTTAATCCGTTCTGAGATTCCATCTGCACTGAGAAATCAAGATGTAAATATTCAAAATGTAGAAAGCATGAAATTAAAGGGAGGAAAAAAAAATAGTCAGATGGCCTTAAAAATGCTGCAGTCTGCAGCTGAGTGGAAGTTTTACCATTTAGAAAGGCCAGGAAAGCAGAGCAGAAGGTGTTAGGAAGCAGCACAGCACCCTCTGAGCGACAGGAATCAGTCTGGAATTTGCTCCACAGAGGATGGGTCTGGGGTGAGAATTGCAGCCTGTGCTGGCACAAGTAAGGATTAGGTGATGGTCTCACCACAAAATGTTAGACCTGGTGCAACGTCATCTTAGCAATTTTTCTGCAGAGGCCAACACTCATGTGTTCAGTGATCCACCAGCTAATGAAGGGGAGCTGGCAAGCAAGCTAATTAATAAGCACCTCTGTGTCTCTTTGGAGGTGAACACCTGCTGTTGGATCCAGTGTTAAGTTGGTATATGTAAGTAAGGTGAGCTGGCAGGCAAAATTAATTAATACCTTCATTGAGTTTATCAAAAGCCACAATCTTCTTCTATAGCACTGCCGAGCAGGGAGGTGTCCAGCAGGAGAAGCAGGAACAAATTTGATCATGTGCCAATTACTGTTTCTCTTTCCTGTGACTCTGTAAATATATACATATATGTATATATGTGTGTATATATATATTTATACATAACGTAAATAATATATTTGCATATAATTATTTCCATGTATAAATATTGTATAGTTACATATATGCATATGTGTATATATAAAATATTGAAAAGTAACATTTTAGAGTAAGTAATATCTGACTTACTTTTCCCTCCCATTCCTTCCCCTGACCAAAAACCAGCAAAAAAACACACCAGAATCTTCACAGACAGTAAGAATACTCTTGGAAAATAAAATTACTGAAATGCTTAAAGATCCTGGTAGCATTTCCTGAGAAGCAAAATTGAGCACAAAGTTGAAAATAAAATTCATAAAAGTGAACTGAAGTTTAAAAAAAAAAAAAAAAAAAAAAAAAAAGGCACAGGGAAAAATCGCGTTTGCCAACTATTTTCATTGCAGTGATTCATGAACCGCAGCTCTTCCAAGGGCAGAGGAGAGCCGTATAAGTGGCACACAGCGAACACCGTGTGTGAAGGAGAAGTCTTGAGAAATGTAGGTGTGTGAACGCAGGCGCAGGGGGCTGTAGCTTTAAGGCATGCTATATTCAGCAGTAGGGACTGATCAATTTTTGCACCAGGCAGTGTGTTTAATCTGTAGTTTAGCCACAACTGTTGCTTCTGGGTTTTAATATATGTGTCAGCAACCAGATCAAAATGTGAGCTTTTTATTTTTTTTTTAATAAAGGGATTTCTGAATCTGGACTACAAATTAGGTCACATCTGATTTGGGGCACTCAAACTTCTGAACCATGGTTTTTAAAATCTGAATTTGAAAGTTCTGGCTAATGTGGAGCTTCATGGTATTAATTCTGAATTATAATTGTCTTGGGAAAGATTAAGTAGAGGTAGTATACGTGTGCCTGATGGATGGGAGATATCCTGGGTTCCAGAATAACCTAATGAGCATGGGCTGATGCTGTTTTATTTTCATCTGCACTTTTATTGACCTGGAAAGTGGAAGTCGGACTCATTTACAAAATCCATAGCAGTCCAGAAGTAAGAAATTTGCTTTAAATTTCAGGGCAATCTGTATCTGAAATAATCCATGTCCTCGGGTTGATATGAACCCAGTGAAGGCTGGCATCGGAGGCAGTTGTGCCAGCAACATCTGCATGATTCCACTTTGAATATGGGCCCTGGAAATTTTGTGTGTGTATGTGTATAAATATATATATGCACTTTATATCATGCTAGTGGTCTAGTGCTAGTTTAACGTGTTATATCAGAAAAGATGTCAAAGGAAAAATGGTCAAATTATCTCCCTGCAGGCCAGAATGACACTGGTTTGCAGGATCATGTCATTTCTATCTTGTGGTTCTGTAGGGAATAAGAAAAGTGCTGGAGGATTTTAAGCTTTCACAGACCCTGCTTGTTACAATGGACAAACTTGGCAATTCAGGAGATTAGTAATGACTCTCAGAAGACTTTCTTGGAAGAAGAATCTTATATCTTACTATTTTCTTCATACCAGAGTGAAAATGAATCTGTTTTCTTTAAAATAAAAGCAATTTTGCTTCCTGCAATACTCCCAGTAATGATTTAGTTGCTGTGCTTTTGAAATAATGGATTTATTAAGGCAAGTCTGTTGAGTTCTGTGGAGCCAGGTACATGAAAGACTTTTTTTTAATTTATTTTTCTTTCTTTTTTTTTTTTTTAATATATCCCAGCGTCAGCATCATTGCAGCTACAAGCGACTTGGAGGATATTGCTGTTAGAATCCAGTGGAAATGGTTCTTGTCATAGAATTTGCTCTTTGCATTTTAATTCCAAGCACACGTGTACACCATTATCTTAAGTATTGTAATCTGATGAGTCCCATAATTAAGTGTGCTGCTGTATTTTGTGGAGTATCCTCCATATCCTGTTTAATTATAGATAAGAGGCAAAACAATATACCAGTGAGGCGAGACAGAGGCGGCTGTAGTTGCAGACCAGGGTGCACCATGTTGGTGCTCGGTTTTTGTGCTTCGTAACAGGAAGATAATTTCTGTTGATACTCATCTTCTTTTAGCAAAAGTGCTTATTGTAAGGTCGTGTTTTACAGTACATTTAATGTAGCATATGCAAATGTCCTCTGGCCGTTTAATCCTTCTTTCCCCCAGTAACTATCTGGCCACCAAAAAAAATAAGCTGAATGTTATCTTGAGCCTTTACTTATTTTCTTTTAACCTGGAATAAGAACGGAGTAAGGGGACACCTGTTGCTCAGGGCCAGCCTTGTCTTGTGTCAGGAATTAACAGTTCATTGGGGGAAGAACATTGGAGTACATGGAAATCCTGCTATGTTTAAGCTTTATTCTGTGCAATGGCAAGGTCAGCACCTAAATCCCTGCTGCTTTTTGTGCCAAGTGTGAAGTACCCCTGCATTTTACCATAGGGTACATCGGGACATGTTGAGGAGGCTCTATAACAGGGTGTCCTCGCTGCCTGGCAGGGAGCATGGGCCTTGCTAATTGAGCGGGTTTCCTGCACGGCCCTGGTTTGGACAAGTGAGGGGATTATTTCCCGTAGAGCACCATGTAACTGGATGGAAACTACTGCAAAGAGCCTGAACTGTCCGGTTTGCCTTCCCACTTCAAGCCTGGTATTTTTATTTTTCTTTCTAGAATAGCAACTTGACAATTTGAGGTGTAATGGAAGTTCATGAAGGAATGAAATGTTCACCTGAGCTGGCGTTCGGAGAACCTTTATCGTTTACATTATTGAGTGATCAGTGTGAAACTAATGTTCTTGTGGTCATAGTGGACTTTGCGGTGTGGAGTAGCTTGAAGCCCCCCTGCTGTCCCAGGCAGTTGGGGCTCGGGTCTGCGCTGTGTATCTGAAGGCCAAGCTGTGTGTGGGAGCTCCTGCATCCTGTTCGTAGCTGCAGGGTTTGCCTGGGACTTTGCCGGGGCATTGCATGGAATAAGTGACATGTTGTAGCCTTACGTGTACGGCAGTGTACTTCTTGATTATTCGTTCACTTGGCAATCTCAAGTCAATCCAAAGGATTTTGAAATTAATATATCTAAATATCATTGCTGAGAGTTAAAAGTGATTAATCATTTCACACATAAAATTCTTTCTTGATTACAGGTTGATGAACATACACGAGGTGCTGAGTTAGGAATGTTGTTGTCCCAGCATTTTCAAAAATATCGTGCAGATAATACGAACATTCTTACATTTTTAGCACATAATATTTGTTTATTTGTGATAGTAATTTGGTAGTATGTTAGATCAGAAAGAGCTATGAAGGAAGGAGGAGGAAGGAAGACTATCTCCCTTGCACCGTCACAACAACTGTGTTAATGAAACAATTGTTTCAGTAGCCAGGAGTCCGCAGCAGACCTGGGCAGCCAAACCTGAGAACCTTGAGATGTAAAGGCAGCTCCCTTTTCCAAAACTGGTCAGGAAAGGGAAGGCAGCTGCTGTGCACAGGGACAGACTGACAAGGAGATGTTCTTTCTAATTGTATCATGATAAGTTTAATGGGCCGGAATTGGGGCGTAATCCTTAGCATGCTTTGACTCCTGGTGTGGTAGGGTAAGCCTGCACTAAAGGTCTTGCTGCAGTGCTGAGTCAGCGCTCGAGCACCAGCACCTGTGTAATTTTGAACATATTAGTGTTGTCTGATAGTTATTTTCAGTGCAGAATTTATAAAAGAAGGATGTTGCAGCTTCATTTTTGCCTTAGGATAACAAGCCATTTTGCCTTAACACAACAAGTTTAACATAGAAACTCTTTTCTCAGGAGGGTTCACAAATTTTGTGCTGTGAAGGTAACATAGTTGTTGGTGAAAGCGAATTTAAGAAGTCCTTTATCAGCAGTGGACTTATGAATAATACATAGGCAGAAAGCACATCTGGCATGGCCATTACATAAACAAAAAGCAAGGGGACATTTTTCTGTTGAGGTCTCATCTGCTTCTGATAGTTGCAGAATAATAATTGCAATAAATTTCTGGTGGGAAAAGCACAATTTGATTTAACCTTTACTACTGAGTAGTCTGACAGACTTGTGGTTTATAGATAACTATTTAGGTATTTCTTCATACAGTAAAGTATATAAATACAATTGCCTGTTTATCAGGACTTGATGTAAAGATGTAAATGTAAATGAAGGGGATGGTGAGGCAGAAACGTGTGTCCTGGAGCCTTGTGTGTCATCCCAGAGTGCTCGTTCCAGGGCTCTGCTCCTCTTGGAAGGCTCTGTGGTCAATTGGTAACGGTGTCTTTGTGCCAAAGGTGGCACAGGGCAGAAACGTGAGGATTTCTCAAAGCTCGGTGGATGCCATTAGAAATATTTCTCACGTCTCTAAAATCTTGTTAGGCGAAGCAATGCACCTAAGAAATGTGTCCTCTGTGTGGTTTGCATTAGGCATGACTCCTGTGACCTTCAGAACAGTGTTTGAGCCTTTGCTTTATCTAAAGCATGAACACTGAGTCTGCTTAAACCTAAGCATGTGTTCAGATAGTTGGATTTAGATTATTAATGTTCTTGAACGCAGAACTAGCCTGGGAGCTAAGGAAAAGGAGGGCTGAGAGCTGAGGGGCTGTGTTCTGGGGAAGTGTCATGTGTCTCAGTTTCTGCCAAGAGTTGCTGCTCAGCATGCTAGCAGGGACATGCAAAAGTCCAGGCTCTGCTCTTTCTCCCACTTCGCGTTCCTCAGAGTGCTGACATTGCTGCTCCTGATGACTGGGGCAGATGCACTTTTTTAAAAGGTTCTGTAAGGAATTCAGAACTTTATGGGACCCAGTAATATTGCATGACCGTTCTGGTTTTGGTGCAATCAATTAGGATTATTCTTACTTTTCCAAAGCTAAATAAAAGTGATACTTGAAACCTTTTTAAGAGAAAAATCAATGTTTATGCTGTGTCTAATCATTTAGTGAATAATTTATGCTGATATGCAATTTGTTGGGAAGCGGACACTGCACTGGAAGTTACTGATTTCATTTTGTCACTTTGACTTCATTTTCTGATCTCTATTTGTAGCTGATATTAAAGTTGCACCTTAGGAGATGCTCTTGATTCCTGAAATCCCATTAGTGACAAGTTATTTAATTAATAGCAGTATTTACAGGTATTTGAAGACAATATTGTGCCACTGCAATTGTGTGATGGCTGCTAGGAAGCGTTAAAGACATCGTGCAATGGAACAGGTATTACATAGATGCAAAAGGCAGTGGGTTAAAAATGTAGGACGTTAGAAGTCAAAATCAGATCATTGGTGCTGCTGTTTCTTGTGGCAGCTGCATCTCCTAATGATGCTACTGGTGGCTGTGTAAAAAATGGTGTGTGTTGTGGAGCTGCTGATCTCCAGCACCCGGCTTCTCCATCGCGCCCCATTCAGGTCTGCAGTGACCTGCTCCTTAGCTCCCTTCTAGGTGTCTTTGCTTGCTTTACGCGCTCTGGAAGTCTTTATAAAGCTGACTGACCAAATAGTTTTCACTGAAAGTTTGTTGCAAAGGACCGTTAAGAGCTGCATTGAAAGGTCCTGTTAAATAAGGAGATAGCCCTTGAAAGTCCATTCACAGCTTTCAATAGCAATCAAATCCCTGGCCTCGATGCTCTAAAGAGCATTGGATAACTTATTATGTATTCTATTTCCATGTTGTGCTTCACATATTTGTTGTTTGTCTCCCGACCTTATTTGTGGGATAAAGGTGGCAGTGAACGTTGAAATTATCCTAAATACTGTGTATATTTGAATGGAAAGAGCAAATAAATGGCACTAGATAGCAATGTTTATTGTGTCAAGTCTTTGGGATGTCATTTATATGTAACTACTTCTAATTAGTGCCATTCAAACCAACTAAAATGACTCCAAAGCAGATGCCAGTTGTTGCAAGGGATGTGCCTGGATACTTGTCATTTTGTGTAGTCAACTGGCATTTGTAGCATTGAGAACACTTTAGGATTAGAGATGGAGGGAAGGGATCAGTATTCGGGCTCAAAGCAGTTTGTATAGAATGTTCTCTACATGGATGAGTTGAGAAACTTCGGCTTTTCAGACAAGAGTTACTTTCCCTTGGGTCTTGGTTGGTTCTGGTGAGAGTGGTAACTGCCCATAGCTGCTTCTTTGCACAGCATCTCCAGAGAGCAGTGGACTTCTTCCTATTCATCAACCATGCTAGAGAATGAGAACTTTTTATCATTAATTTTGGGGGGGGCGCTTTGAGAATACATGAAAAATAGCAAAATGCCACCCTTTGCCTAAATTCTGATGGCGTCCTAGTTAAACACAAGTTTCCAGCAATAACTTTGCCTTTGATTTGTGTGTAGCTTGTGAGCATGATTGAAGCACAACGTAACTTTAAGCAAATCAGCATTCAGATAGTACATCCTCCTTTCTTAATGATACTTTCTCCACCCTCTAAAATTGCCTTTTATTTAATTAAGACTGTCCAGGAGGCTGACAATTGTCTTTGTCTGAAATAGCAGCTGTTTTGCAATGAACAACCTCAGAAGAGGCCGCTGTGAAGCTTAGCAGGGTGCTAGTGAAGATGTCCTTGGTATCACTGAGGAAATGGCCTCTAGTGTTCACAGCAATTTTTGCAGTGATCATCATGAATCTCTGCAGTGAGCGGTTTGATTTTAGAACAAGTAACTTGGGATGTTTCCCTAATGCAGTTTAACTTGTGTTTTACACAGAGGCCACACTTGAAGGCAATATTTGCCAAGATAACGATGTGAATAAGCTTCCTCAGGAGGAGGAGATTAAAACTCCACATATTTGCAGCTGTTAAGGGAAGGCTGGTGAGAATGGAGGTAGACTGGGTGTAGATGCTAGGCTGTGATCTTGGATGCCTGTGGGATCAACCTCTCTGACTCCACTGTCTTGCCTTGTTTGGGAGGTCGCTTCTCTGTATCCTGGATGTCCTGGTTGGGCTGATTTCTGCAGGGAAGTCACTGCTGCCCTGCAAGAGGCCAGGAGGTAGCCCAGCCATTAGGTGTTTCAGTGCAAAGCACTTCTGTGCTGTTGAAGCTCATGGGTGTGCAGAGGAGTCAGTTAAAAGACTAGAGTGTAGGGAGATGTCTCCCAAGAGGCAATAAATCCTCACCCTTCAGCTGACAGACCTGCTTCTATTTAATGAGGAAAAATTCACTACGGGCATAACTCTGCTGCTGTTAATTACTCCAATGATAAATTTGGCCCAATATGCCAATACAAACTCAGCTCACTTCTGTTCACAGAGATTAACTCAACATCATCTTACGTATGCCCGGAATAATTAGTTCCCTGTCTCCTGAGGTTCATTTAATTCATTTGGAACGTTTTCCATTCAGGAGGTGCTTGCTAGGGAAGCAGGTCTGCGCGGGTCAGAGAGGCTAAGACGGCTGCCACAGCTCCGGGTAGGTGCGAGGATGGCATCGGAACGGGAGTCGTGTCCCTTGGTTAGAGCTGCTCTCCCGGAGCCTTTTCTGAGAATCCCTGCAACCTGGCATCGCTTGCTGCCCTAAAATAACATTCAGATACATAACTTTGCATTTTAATAGTTCTGCTCTCCCTCTGATCAGCTGAGAGCCAGTGGATTGCGTTTGGAAATTTGTTGCAGCTTCAGAGAAGATAACTTATTTATGGAGAGGTTCCTTAGATCTGCAGTCAGACACTGAATTTTTAAAGGAAGGGTATGTGTCAGAACCTAAATAATTAACATCTATGCCTTCTCAGCATTTTATTTCAAATATTAAATATTGCATAAGAGTTTTCCCTGTGGAAATCCAGCCTTTAAAGTGGCGCAGACTCAGCCAGAAAATCACGGTTTTGCACAGTTAAATTGAGACATCCAGAATCCTACAGATCACTCAAAAAGTGCTTATAATATTTTAGCCTTCTGTGTACTGTGGCGTATGTTTAAACCGCGTATAGAAACGTTGGGATGGTCTGCGGTGCTCTTGGCATTGGCACAAGCGCTCTGAGGCCCCAGATCCTGGTTGTTCTAAAACTCTAGGACAATTCTAACTAAACTTTGGTGGTTTGTACTAAGACAGGTAAATAGTCCAAAATGGGGCTTCCCAAAATTAGCTCGCAGTGCTGGTAGTGTGGACCCCAGGTAACTTGCAGCTCAAGTGCAGCCATTAAATCCCTTCTGCTGTGAACCACTGTCCTCCGCTGGAGGGAACTAAAACTGCACGGCCTCTCATGGAGACGCACACAGGGAGCCCCGGGAGCCCGTGCGTGGGCCCCAAAGCTAGCTGGGGAGCAGGTAGCGTATAAAGGCCTGCAGGTGTTTGGGCACGGCGCATGCGCGCCAGGCCCAGCGCCTCTCTGCGTGCAGTGCGGGTGCCGCTTTCCAGATTCATGGGCTGCAATCCAGCTCAGCGGTGGGGCTGGCCGGTGCTCCTGGATGGCTGGGAAGGGACTGCTGCTGGCGACCGGCGCCAGTCAGCGCTGCTCAGCCCCTTGGTTCTCCCATCCCACATGGCCCCGCAGAGCGGGGAGAACTCCAGGCAGAAGTGGCATCTGACTCTGTGCGGAACTGCTTCCTCGCTTCTGCCCCCTGGCTCTGCCACGGCCCTTCCCCCTTGGGCGGGCTTTACATTCCCCCATGGTCATTTTGGAGCTGGAAACATTTTGGCATCCTTCATGCTTCGCACCTGCTGCATCTCCGACCTGGAAATGCAGCTCCCCATTTTAGTGTATGAGTGATTATTTTAAGATTGGCAAGTGCCAACCTGATTTTCAGGACTGGACGGGCTCTATGTACTCCACCTTGGTCTGGGTTTCCTCCTCGGCTTACGTGTGTAGGAATTGAGCAGATGGACCAAGGAAGATTATGTTCCTAGCATTTGGGAGCTTCCCTTTGGTGTCAGGAGGAAGGTTTTGATGGGAAGGTTTTGGTGGGTGAGAGCTGAGTGGTTCTTTGCCAGGACACGGCGGTTTTCAGAGCAATGAAGGGCTGTTGACAAGTTCTCTCTCATTATTTACAAGTCATTTACCATTAACTGCAGTGAATGCTGTTGAAGTGATTGGCTGACAGTGCACCAAAATTAATGCAGAGCATATCCAGAGGATTTGCTGCCATTGCCTGGAGGATGGGAATGCTGGTCTGGCCAGCCATGTGCCACCCCTTGTATTTCTAAAGGATGTTGTGCACGAGCCTTGTATTTATAGAAGATTTTTGTGACCCAAGCACTGCGATATGTTCCTAGAAAGACCTCCGTGGCTGAGGGATCTCAAACTGCTGCAGAATTTGGCCTTTTCTCCTCCAAGGATTGACACCCACTGTCAGTGCTGTCTAGCCAAATAAATACCAATAGCAACTGGAGTTTTTGCAGCAGTATTTTAGATCTTTCTTATTGGCAGGAACGTGAAATGAGCCGAGGGAAGTGTTGGGTTTTCTCGTCGCCCGTTTGTTGTGTGTTTGCAACTTGTCCACTGGCCGCAGCCCGAGGAGTCAAGTGAGCTGGGTGAGAGCTGCTTCATCTATGCAGAGTTTCAGTAGTTGTGTTGGCTGTGTGGTGGTTCCTGCTGAAATTTGGGCTCGTTTTTAGGGGTTCCTGGGTTTTACTGTTGTGTTGAGCTTGTAAAATCATAGGAACTGAGATTTTGCCTGAGCTGAACCCACAACATTTAAAAAACTGTGCTATAGAAGGTAAAATGTCTTAGAAGGATGTTCCCAGTTTGGAATCCAAGCTGAGGAGCAAGGAATGTTTGAAGTGAACTTTACACTGCAGGTCTTTAAACTTAGCTTTTCTTGGGGTTTTTGTTACAAACCATTTGCCTAATTTAATTTTTGAGACATTTTTGTGAGCAGTGCAATTAGACAGAACAAACTGGTAATTTCCCTGGCAGATAGAGTAATCTGCTTAATGCATGTATAATATATAAACAAGCAGTGTAATTACCTTTGTTGAAAAAGAAAAGAATGTACCTAAATTAGAAATTAGCTTAATCATACAGGGAAGTTTGGTAACTTAGAAGTGCATTTTGCATTTTCCTTATTTGCCTTTCTAGGGCCCCGATAAGGGTATAACTGAAAGGGCATTGATATCCCCTTGAGGGATTTTACCTTCTGTCATTGCAACGGGGTGGCTGATACTGTGATTTTATTTTTCGTAGAACTCTGATGTGGCTGTGGATTGCAGTATTTTTAAGTATTATTGCTAGTACTTTGGATATCTGTAAAGCCCCAAGGGCTCATGCTGCTTCCCTGGGTGATTTGACCCCCGCATGAAGCCTGTGGGCAAGAGAACCTCAGTGGATGCACTTGGTTTGTTTGTTCTCAGCCGCTTCCATGTCAAGGGGAGGGCTCAGAATTTGTGTCTGTTGCAAAAGTGCCTGTGAGCAGCAGCGCTGCCATTAATCTGCAGGGAGCAGCGTCAGTAAAAATCTGCATTAAAGCTGACGTAAAAATTACTCTGAAATATAACTTTAGGCAGGACAATAACATTGAAATACTTCTCCAGTTGGATAAATCTCCATCTCTGAATAAGTTGCTTCAGACCCAGAAGTCGTCAACTGTTTATTTCCTGGCAGTATTTAAAGATAATGCTTTTGTACTTCTTATTCCCAGGGGTCGCGTGTTTTTTCCACATCAGAAGACTTAGGGCATGAAGAGATTCAAAATAAGAGACCTTTAACGCAATCTTTCAACTGTGTCTAATCTTAGAAATAACTGGAGGATAGATTACAGTTAATTTTCTGAAAGGTTCGGAAATACTTATAGCCTTCCCATCCAACAGACCCTCAACAACAGATATGCCAAACTGAATGCAGCAATTCCATGAAAGTGGTGTCCTTATTCATCCTTAATTGTGTTGTGTGTTAGATGTGAAAGCTTAAAAAAAAGAAGCAAAAATTTCCTCCTTAGTTCTCCACTAATTCTAAAAAAACATACCCTATATATGTGTGTGTGTGTGTGTGTGTGTGTATATATATATATATATTCCACATTAAACCCTTGAGTGACAGTTCCATTCTCTGGAAAGGTGTTTCCACCAGAGACTGCTCACGTATTGCAAATATATCGCATCATTTAGGGTAAACAGATTTTTTAAAAAATGTGAAGTGCGGCTTCATGGGTTCTACCACACACAAGCATCTTTGAAGTCTGAACCAGAGCTGCTGCTGTCAGCTTTGGGACTCATGTTTCTGTTCAGTGTCCACATTTACAGCACACACGTTTCCTTGCATCACCAGAAATGTTTTCGACATCTGTGTATATTCTCTCTGCCTCTGTATATTCGGAGGATAAGTACATGAAAGATATGTGAGTTAAGGCAAGAGTAAACACTTTTGATTTGTTATGAAATGCATTGTTCAGACTTTAAGCAAAGGTTTTAAGCAAAATTAATGAGCTTGGTGTCCATGATGAATTGTGTATGGCATTGGATATGCCAGACTGAGATGTAATTGCTTTGTTTCCCGTGTGCTTGTGTTTTGCTGGTCTCCAGTCACGATTCAACTCCCCGCTGCGGCAGGTAGTGCACTAATGTCGAGGCATCTTTTATTAGCATGTAGTGGCATAGGAGAGGGAGTGAATGAGAGACGTGTGGATGATACCACATGCCTCTCAGATCCCTGCAGTTTGAAGGGAAGCGCGTGGCTGAGCAGGCAGCTTCCCACGGTGTCGCTGTGAGAGGTACCTCTCCCGGGGACCTTGCTCAGTTCCTTTGCAGGCAAATCCCAGGCAGGATTTTACTGCCAAGACAAGTCCTTGAGGTGTCTACCAGAGCACAAGGACATTTGGTCCTGTGTTTTTTTTTACCTCTGGGGAGGTTATACCCCAGTGTTTCAATGAATTCTGTGCAGACGTGCAAGGTTTTTTTGGAAGAGCAGGTGCCTGCCCTATTCCTTGCTAGTGCTGTGGGATGTGAGGAGCAAAGGAGCCTGCAAAGGGCTCGCTTGCCTGCCTGCCTGCTCCCAGCCTGCTTTCCCTGGGCTCAGGTGGCTTGAATATTTTCTGTAGTGCGATTTCCCCCTCTTCCCTTCCAAGGGGAAGGCTGGTTTTACGACACACGGCTTCAAAAGCACCTCCTTCAATCACGGCTTCATCCAAGAGGATCGACTGACAGATGCCACTGTGTTTTTCAGGCAGCAAGAGCAGCGATTTGCTCGCCGTGCGCAGCTGCCTGTGTGCTGGGCTCCTGGCAGCACCCGAGCGCAGTGGCTGCTCCAAGGCCGAGCCGAGGGTGCCCAAGGCTGCGCTGCAGCATGGCTGGGACACAGAACCGACCCTGTGGGTCTCAACCTCCAGCAGTCCTGCTTGGAGCAGCCAGGCCCTGGTAGCCAAGGCAGACCCCTTAAAAACGTGTTAAAGCAAAATGAGTTTGGATGAGTGTCCTCTAGAAATTACATTCCTGGCGGCATGCAAGCTGGAGTGCAGTAGACATTTAGAGCTTAAAAACGCTGCGTTTTTATAGCAGTAGGGTTGGAATAAATGAGTAAAGTGGATGGTTTTAAGATCGCGGTCGGCACACGGCCCTGTTTGCCTTAAGTTGCTCCCGAGGAGACGTGTGCCGGAGAGCAGCTGCCATTTCACAGCAAATCAGTTCCCCCTGAGGTGGGAAAGGTGAGGGCCCCGAGCACAGCCGCTCTCCTTGGTGAGCGGGTTGCTCGGGTGTCAGGGGCCAAGTGAAACTCTAATATCCTCCCCTAACAGCGGCTCGCTCGGCCCGGGCAGCTCTGGCGGGAAGGAAGGAGCTTGAATTACCCTCGCCGGCCTGTATCAGTCGTGGAACTTGGCAGCCGCCGAACTCCGTGGGCACTAAGCTTAATTGCAAATAAAGGATGTGACACAAGCAAAGCACAGGAATTTAAAAGATTAATGCTCTTAGAGACTTTTTAATGTTATGCAAGCCTGCCTCACGTTTCCATAATAACGGGGGTTGTTCATTTTTCCAATATCTTTTACGATCCTGAGGGCACGTAAATGGAAAGCAGTATTTGTACTTGGTATTAGTTTCACACAGTTCCTTTTGAAGTTTTTTTGTTAGCTGCTGGTTTTCATAATCATTAATCAAATAGCGTGTTTCCTTAAGATTTGCAGGCTTGCAGCTTGGGCAATATTTTTCTTTTGTAAAAGGTTTTTGGTGAATATTATTCCTAAGCCTGTAAACTATCTGCAGACTTGCAATGCCATCTTTGAAAATTTCAGTTCTGGCAGTATATGGATACTGCTACATCCAGATCTTACAAAATTCTGCCAATTTGTGCTTGTATTCCCTTTTAAAAGTCCCATAGAGCTACTCAGGTGTACAAGATGAAACAGCAAGAATGGGCAGATAATTTTCCTAAAGTGATTAAGAAGTTTCAAGGAGAAAGAGGACTGTGGTGAAGTGCAGAAGCAGCTAGGGAAGGAGGCAGGATTATCTGATTTTTCAGTGATGGTGCTAGTTTCTTTCTGAGATAAAGGGGGAACTAAGGGATGTGGAGGAGAGGATAAGAAGAGACGTTGGATGAAGGCCTGATAAGATGAGCTTCAGAAAGAGGAGTAGGCAAACAGGGAGATGAGAAAAAAATATGAATAAATTTAACAGAAAGGATAGCAGAATTAGGGCAACAGAAAAAAAAAAAGTCTGCCTTTGAGTGTCCTGAATATTTTATCATGACCGTTCAGTTCATCTCTACTTATCGCTTACGTAATGTGCAGGAAACAAACCCATGCTTGAGATGTCTGTATGGAGGGAAGGACTTGATCCTTAGCTGTTGTTCCTGTTGTTCAGCGTGCCAAAAGCAATACTCTGAAGGATTTGAACTTTGCATTTAATCAGAATTATTTCATGATATCCTAGCACGCTAGCCACAATATTTAAATGGATAATCATCTCTGAGTGTGGCCAAACCACCCCTTCAGAATGCCTCCGATTCCCTTTGTTCGTCTTCGTTAGCGCTACTGCCAGCATGAGGCTTGGAGGAAGCAGCAACGAACTTTGTGTTTCCTGCAATGACAATCCTAGGCCCCAGCTGCTCATCAATGAGTAATGATGGAACAGAGCAGCCAGATGGGTCATTTTATCCTTTAAGTGAAATGAGCAGTCGTGAAGAGAGTGCTGCACTGCAGCTAGGAGCCACTGTGCTGTGCAGTTGGCAAAACACCTTGGAATCTCCTTTTGCATTTCTGGCAGGCTCCAGGTGCTGGAGAGATTGTCAGGTCCCCCAGACTTTTCTGTTAGAGAAACCTTTTTGGTTGTTTCTGGAATGGATGTTTCAATGCATTCGTACTTGCTGAACTTGGAGAGTGGAGCATCAATGAAGCTATGTTGTCACTTGTCATGTTGTCACTTGTCAAGACTTTTATTCTTGATGCTGGTAGAGCAGTTGGGCAGTTGCATTTTGCATAAAATTTTGGACACTTTACCGTGAATTTGGAGGCATTTGCCCTGAAGCATTTTTAATAAGACAGGAGCCATGCAAGCAAAATAAGCCGATCGGGGAAAGAATTATGCAGGAAGGCTACTCTGCTGTGGCTATCCAAAGGGAATTATCAAATATCAAAATGAGATTTCCCATTAAAATTACTGATGGCACAGCTCTAGTTAAGTTGCATAATGTTTAAATGCTTCTTTTCTTGGGTGAGAATAACTGGGATTTCTTTCTTTCTCAGACAAATACTTGGGCACATTGTAAGTTATGTTCTCAAATCAAGAGGTCATTTCTGAGATATAATTCTAGCAATTATATCTTAAAATCGTCTCATTTTGGTAATGGCCAAGGTTGATCAACTTGAAAGTCACTTAGTTTTGCTTCTTCGCAGAGCAGTTTCTGTGTACACCTAGCAAACTGCACTGCTGTTTGTCACCATCAAATACGTTTTCTACAGATGGCCTGAAATCTCTTGCTCGGTGTCTAAACTTGACCTTCAGAGCAGCGGTGCAGACTGTTCACTGCTCTTGGGGCAGAGTGCACCTCTAACAGTCCAAGTCGAGCTCAGTTGAAGGGATTTGCTTGTTCTCACTCTGTGGATTTATTTTGGAACATATATTCCTCATTAGCCATTAAGGATGAACCCTTTTTATGTATGCTCTTAGTTTGGATTAAGATTGCCTCTTCCCAGCTGCACTGGATTAAGCTGCGCAATGAATTAATGGGCTGGAAGTGAAATGAAGTAATAGCGCAATATAAATATGGTAACTGCTGTGCAGTGAAAATGGTTAAGCTGTGAATTGATTAAATTACTTCTAAGATGAGATTTCATTTTACAGTAAAACTCAAGTTTCCAAATGTATGCTGAAATTTAGCTAATAACTGAAGGAGTTGATCTGGGGACATTAAGAGAACATGGTTGTTGCTTACTGTCTGAAGCAGCGCGAGGCTGCTTTTTGTTACGAGACTCAGTGCTGCTCTTGATGCCTCCTATTATCGTGCTGCTCTTGGGATAGTCTCCCGTACGCTGGTTTCTGCATCTAACCCAAACCCATACGCACCTGTAAATCGTGCATGCTTCTGGCAACAGCCAGCCAAGGCTTTCAGCAACTTGAGCCTTAGAACATGAAAGGAAAAAAAAAAGAAAAAAAAAATCTCAATTTCTCCTGGGTCCTTCTTGAATTTGAAAAAGATGGAGGAAGAGGGTAGTGACTGGTGGAACATAGGCTGTTAGACAGGTAACGCTGAGCACAGCAGAGCACATGGTCAGTTTGAGGGTTGCAAGGTCTAGCTATTTGAATGCTCTTGAGTGACTGCGTGTGATCCAGTAAAGAACACAGCTCTGCTGTCTGCTTTGCTGCATGGTTTCTTCTTAAGAAAGAGGGAGAGGACAGAGTCATGCTATGGAAGCAGACTCAGCAAAGGGGATTTTTTTGATAGTTTTGTTTTTGAGTCCTTTTTAGATATCCTAAAAGAGTAGTCTCTTGTCTCAGAAGAAGAGATTTCTGCTTCTCTGTTATTACAACAGTAATAATTAAAACATCTGTATAATATGAAATCTCATTCCTGAGCTCATCTACAAAAAAACTCTTTTGCACGCTGTTGTTATGGAGCATTTGTTGTCAAGCTTAGTTGTTCCTCTCAGCCTCATTGAATAAGTACAAGACACAGACTCTTGGAGCTGCTTATCCTGAATAATTAGTAGAGAGAGCGGTGACAAACAGTAATAAAAGAAGTTCCTTCCAACAGCAATAGAGATGCAGGGGACTCGAGGGCGCTGCACAGGAGCGTGGTGCTGAGCTGAGGAGGAAGCCCGCGTGGCTCTCTGCCCATCCTGCCTCTTGCAACCTTACTCTGTGTGACCATCCCCTTGGCAGGCCACTCCTGCACAGCGTTTTGGGGCAACCAGGTGGCCTCCCTGTTGAGGACAGGCTCCATGGAGCTCAGTAGAGAAGCTCGAGAGGTGGGTGGCAAGTCCAGGCCGTGTGAGCCTGGAGGTCGGCGTCACCCCGTTGAGAGGCTCTTTGGGGCAGCCTCTGCCAAGGGAGTCCCAGTGTTTGCTCTTTTAAAGAAAGTCATCGGATTTGTTAGCTCTATTTAAAAGTACTTAAAGTTGGGGAGAAAATGCATCCAATGGTGATGATGTAAACTCATCCTCTTATTAACCACACTTTAGAGAAATCAATTCTTGGAGGTCTTTAATGAACATTTTTTTCTTTTCTTTTAAGGAACCATGGCAGCAAGTCCTTACATAACCGCTCTAGCATGTTTCCTTAATAACTAGTGACGCAGGACCGCGTTTTACTTGATATATGCTCAGCCGTAATGAATTTCATAGTCAGATGGTCACTGAGTTTCTGGAACATTTTATTGACTTAGGGACATGCATGTCCTTTACCCGTAGTGTTTCACTTGGAAAACTTCAAGCGACATGAGAAGTTAAATTGTGATAAGAAACATGGAAAATCTAAGTTGAAGGCCCTTTTAGGGTTATGAGCGGTCGGCAGTCCAGCTGCTCTCTTTGTGTTCCTGGATCTGATGCCATTGAGCAGCAAGAGCTGCAGTCCTGGCTTGCATGTGTCACCCTCGCTGGCTGCAGCAGTGAGCGTGGATGGAGGGAGCTCTTGTCCAGCATTGCTGGTCATCCTGGCAGGAAAATTTGTCTGTTCGAGCAAGAAAGATACTGTCCATCTGCTTGGATGTAAATCTGGCCTTGAATATTTGGTGTTTCCTTTGCCTTTGTATGGGCTCCTGATAAAGCCCTGTCAGTTGAGTTGTTAGTGTGGGATTTCAGGGTGTCTCTCAGATGAGTGGCTGCTTTGTGGCTGCATTGCAGCAAGTATCTGGAATTGTTTCTGATTCTGTTTATGGAATTGTCATTAGACTTTATCTCCTAAAATAATTTATTTTCTCCTACGTATTACTTAACAGCAGTTCAGCATTGTTGTTAAGCTTTTACTTTCCATATAGAACATTATTTTTTGCATTCGGATTTCTAAGTTAAATAGATTTTTAAATTGTTGCTTATGATTTTTTGCTATTTGCAATTTATATCCATTTTACTGGATGTGTCAGGAAATGAGACTATTAGGAAGAAAGTAGAATGAGTTTTGGTTTGCAGAATTTGCCTTTTTCCTTGCTTGTTATTAAAAATGGCTTTTAATTAGAATGCATTTCTATTAATGTAAATTCTCCATTTCTCATCTAAATCCTACAGATTTTTGAGCAATTGAAATATTCTTTCACAAGTTTTTTTTTTTTTTTTTTTTTTTTTTTTGCTTTAGTAGTAATGAGCTTGTACTGTTTATTTCTGCTGCAGTTGGAATCCTCCTCTCTGCTGCTCCATTTGGTTGCAATGGAGATGACTTTCAAAAGAAATACACTTTTCTAAGAAGTATTAATTGAAATACAGGTTTTATATTCTGCATGCAGTAACTGAGAGAAGTAGGAAATGAGCAGAGAAAACCACTAACTGCTATTTCTACAGGTTTTTTTTTAAGTCTTCTTTTTAAATTCTCACTGATTCTTCAGTATGAGTAATAATTAAAAAAGAGAGAAGGGAGAGAAGAAAAGAGAAAAAAGGGACAAAGCCAAGGCAGCAGCAGGCGAGGCGTCCCCCGGTTAGCAGGGCCGGGGAGGCCAGCTGTCCGCGGCAGCTCCCGCGGTGCTAACTGACGTCGGCACCATCTGCAGTGTCGGGCGCCGCTGACCCCTGCCCTGCCTCAAACCGCCACGGTGGGTTTGCTCCAAGCACTTCGGGACTGTTTAACCAAACTTGTCTCAATAAAGCAGATTATTTGGAGATGAGGAGCGGCTCTGCGATGCCTTCTGCTGCCAGGAGTTTGGAGCAGTGATGCCATTAACGAATGGCAGCTTTCCAAAATGAAACATCTTACGCTGCCTCGCGTTCTCGGTTGTCTTTAGCCTCATTTCTCTCTATAGCCTTGTCTTCTCTGTGTAGGACCTTTATGCCTGTACGTATTTTCCTTTTTAGCACCATGCTGTTGCCCCTTTCTGAATTTGTCTCAGCAGTAGCTTTTAGGACCCATGTTGTGACTTCAGTAAAATGGTCTTTAGTTTTCTTCCATCCCTCCTTGAGTCTTTCTGCCTAAATTCCTAAATTTAGGTTTGTTGGCGTATGGCTTTCGTAGAGAAAATGGATAGAAAAAATCAACTGAATATGTTTTTTTTTCTAGCAGTGGCCAAATCTCAGAAGAAGGGGAACATTTTAAGTTGAACAAAACATTGCAATTTGTCTCTCAATAATTTACAAGCAATTACATCTCAAACATGAATATACTTTCATTTTTTAGGTGAATCTATTTTTCAAATTTAGTCTGATTTATTTCACATGATCCACACTTTCAGGGAAAAAGACTTGCCCAAAAATAAACCATTCCCTACTTACGAATCTTATGGAGGGTCATATTTATCATTAAAGGTGAAAGAATGCTGTTATGTATTGAGGTACAGCTAAATTCCAGTGTAAGTTGCTTAGGCTCTGGAGCGGAATGCAATGGGGGAGATGGCCGCTGTCCTTGACCTCATGCTGTCCTTGACCTCATGCTGTCCCAAGCTCTGCAATTGTCATTTGTTCAAAAACAAAAGCATCTATCCGAGTGGCTCGTGGTCTGAAACTTAGATGTCAGCGAAGCTGAGTTGTTTCTTGGTATGAAGCCTTTACTGGGTGCCAGAAGCTGCCAGAGGAAGTTGGATGAATCTTGAGAATTTTGATCCTTTTATTTATTTAATTCCTGTGGACTCGGGTGCCACACACACATCTTCCCGATAGCTGGAACCCGTGTGGCACAGCCTCGCGGAGCGCCGGGTGCTCCACATGCAGGGGAGGCGATGAGGGAGGGCAGGCGGCCGCGCACCTTCCTCCGGGCGGGAGGAGGATCGTGTGTCCCGGGAGCTGGCGGGAGATGAAAGTTTGATGAGTTACCACGAGCTGCTGTCACCCGCTGTGACAGGCGGGTGCCCTCCCTGCCAGCCCTGCGGTGAGACAGGCAGGTCCAGGCCACGTCCCCTTGCACGGAGGGCTGCAGGCCCGGGCCCAGGCCCTGCTGCCCGCGCTCGAGGCTGCTCGCTGGAGGTGCAAGCCCAGATACGTTGCTGGGGCTTGATACCAGGAGCTGCTGCCAGCTACTCCCTCCTCCTCCTCCCCAGTAGAGTTTCTTGGAGCTTTGGGGTTTTTTTTTAAAAGTCATTGCTTATATAGATATGTCTCACTAAATATATGTCTATCCACAAGTCTTATTAAACGAATTCATGGGCTTTGTATGGCTAAAACTGAAAAGAATTAGTATTGAACAGGGTCCTTAAAAACTCTGTTCAGAACATAATGACAAATCATTTTGCAAAAGCAAAATTTAAGTGGAAAATCGACCTATTTATTACTATGGTAGCTATGGTACTATAGCTGCAGTTCTTTGGGGAGAAATTATTTACAGATATGCAGATGTGACGGTATTTTCTGGTTCACTACAATTTCTTTTTTTTTTTTTTTTCTTGTTTATTTTATTTACAGGATTATCTGGCGCTGCGGCAGACCTAGAAAAAAGAAAGCTTATTTTTGGGAAAAACTTTATACCTCCAAAGAAGCCAAAAACATTCTTACAGCTAGTCTGGGAAGCGCTACAGGATGTGACTCTTATAATCTTGGAAATTGCAGCCATCATATCTTTGGGGCTTTCGTTTTACCAGCCAACAGGAGAAGGGAATGAAGGTAAAAACTCTCTCTCTCTCTCTCTCTCTTTTTTTTTTTTTTTTTTTTTTTTTTTTTTTTTTTTTTTT
>JAWLRI010000906.1:8702076-8765138 GCA_034781795.1 Crypturellus tataupa | reverse complement strand
AAACCCCCCCCCCCCCCCCCCCCCCCCACACACACAACTACTCAATTATACTGAACTTTTCCAAAAGAGAAGAGAAAATATTGCCTGCCACTGAGATCATGCATAAAAATGTCATTCCAGAAGCTAGCCAAAAGTTACAGGAAACAAAAAAGTAAATTACTGGATTCTATAGATACTACATCCTATGGTGAGCTGTACACAGAATATAGAGATGAATTTACCAAATCAGTGCTCAACAGCGATACAAAATTTCTCGAGCTTTGAGGAAGTTCAAATCACTACTCACATTTCGTAAGGGAAGTCCGCACTTAGTACATATACTCAGGCACACTCAGTCAGGTAGTGACTCTGTGGTGTGATAAATTGTCTGTATGATTGGCATTTGTTTGGCTGTCTCAACAGTAATAAACTACTAAGGGTTAATTAACTGTATCTGAAACATAGATTGTAAATACGATAAGGAGAGCCTTAAGAAGGTCATGGTTATCTAAAGTTTCCTATTTAACTGAAAATACCAACTTTCATATCTAGAAATGACTGCATGTAGAAATCACTTGTGCTTGATGTTAGAAGAGCCCTCAGGGAAGCAGTATTTGCATGTTCAGCACCTAAAAAACAGAGTGGATTCAAGCAGCATTTGGAAAAGACTAAAACCTGTCTCTATTCTCAACACCCAGTGGTATGCTAATGCCTTCATGTTGATGATGTTCACAGATCTAGGTGCTAGCACCGAACATAAATCTAACATGTAATGTTGCATTATTTACATTAACCAATACTGCACAGAAAATTACGGACCACAGCTGTAATTATACTTGTCACTCTCATTTGAATAAAGATTATATCTTGTCATTACTACTACCCAGCAGAATAAAGAAACCAAAACTTGTCTTTCTCAAGAGGAAAAAAAAAAATCACCGTCACAGATGGTAACTGTAACAGAACACAGACTATTATTGTGATTTAGTTACTGTAGTTTAACAAGTTCTCATGTTAGCTAAGTTAAACAAGTGCGAGCTGGTGTGTGCCTGGGCGCCTTCATTGTGAAGGGAAGCTTCAGTGATCTCCTGGTACACCCAGGCAGGGTTGTGCACTCGGAGGCAGGAGGTGGACAGAAAGAGGTTCACTTTATAAAAGCAGCTACTACTCACATTTCTCAAAAATCAGTATGGGCAGGGGTTTTGGTTGGTTAATATCAGTAAGTTTAAGAATGTAAATCCCCTCTCTGACGTGTGACTATAATGAGAAATTCCCACCACTACTTTGAGTCGAGAATCATTCATTTGTGAAGAGCCAGTAAGTCATTGCCCAGACAACTAAAATAAATCAGAATATCTATTTCCCAGAAACTTGCAATAACTCTATTTGTTTTGACAGCAAAATACACAGAATGGAATTAATTTCAGTTAATATTTTTGACCGACTCTATAAAAACCCTGATATTGGAGAAAGCTCATAAATGGAAGAATATCAGGGTTGTTATTGCCTTTCAAAGAGAAAATGTTGACACTATCTGAAGGTGAGTGGCCAGTTGTAAAAAGGGGAATTAAATGTACGGGTCTTCCCCACTCAGTCCAGCCCAGTACTGGGGATATCCCAAAATCAAGCAGAAATTTTCCCTTCATTCACTCATCCAGAGGAGCTCTCTAGAGGTTGAAAAGTTTGTGTCAGGGGCACAGTGGAAGGACACTGCCTATCCATTGTGATTTTCTAATCCTGCCTCGATGCTGTTGTCCCCTGGAGGATACCTCTGCCATGAAAAGCCAGAACAGCCACAAAAACCACTGTTCTGCCTCCATCCTCTCTCTTCTTCCGTCTTACAGAAGAGAAAAGCTCCTGCACGGAGCGCTCCTCTGCAGAAACCAGGGGAACCAGCTGCTAGAGGCAGCAAAACGGATGCAGCCCAGCTGCTTCCGAATAATCCATACCAGCTCTGCACTGTGGTTTTGTCCTCTTTGCTCCTCCTCAGCTGCCCTGCTGGCATGACCCTCCTCAGGCGTTTAATTCAGCTTTGCTTGTGCTAATGGGAAGTCTTTAATTAGCTGCTGGGTCGTATAGAACCACTGAGAGCAGTGATGAGGGCAGGAGTGTGGGGGAAACAAAACCTGGGGAGCCTTTTGCATCTTTCCTACCATGAGCAAACAGGGCAAAGGATGGAGCCTGCTGGTTTCAATTTCTGGAGAGGAGCAACCAGAATTCTTCTGGGGAAGTCATGGGTCCAAAGGCATAAAAAAAAAAAAAAAAAGGCATTTTTAGCCTTTTTAATGACAGCCACTGGCATCACCTGAATGGCGGTATCTCTTAGCAAGAAGACGCACTCTTGGGGAAATCCCACCAAAGCCAAGTGGGACCAGCTGGAGCGTTGGGTAAGGGCTACCGATGTGTAGTGCAGGCCAACCTTAGTGATGGCTGCCTGATGCCAAAGTTGTTAGGTCATCTCCTTAGCCAGAGTAGCAACTGTGGTAGGATATAAAACATCCAGTCTGTTTGCACACAAGCGCATGAACCGAGAGGAATCTTCCTGGTTCAGAAGAAAACCCCAGCTGTGGGTCAGCCTATCCTAGGTGGTGCCTCAGCTGGAGCTGCTGCCTGAGCTGCTGTAACTGCAGGCTCCTCAGGGACAATCTCACTACGCTGAAGCTACTGCCCATGTAATTTCAGAGTAGTTTAGAGCCCTTAAAAGCCAATCCAGCACTGAAACAGTAAGGAAATGTGCAAGCCACGGGTACCTGCTGACTTGCGCTACCAGCCAAGAGGAAGACTGCCAGAAAGTACCTTCATTTCTAACAAGAGCAGGTTCTGAAGCACTTAATGTTTTTAACACTTTTCAATTAGCTCAGAGCTGGCTGGCAGCAAAGCCACCGTGCAAGATCCGAAGCACGGTGCCTGACGGTGCACCAGGTACAACTGAAAACAAGCAGATGCAAGGGGAGAAGAGCTCATGGCTGATCCGAGCCTGCTGAGCTTGTCTCAGCAGGATGAGCTGAGCATCGCAACAAGCACTGCAGCCATCCTCTACCACACTGTGGAAATGCAGCCAAGACTGAGGTGGCAAGTGAGGGGTTTGCTCAGGAAGGACTCGACCCAGGCTACCTGTTATCGCAAACACGGCGGACACTTAACAGCACTCGGACCAGCTCGGCAGTCAGTGCGCATCTGCCTTAATGGAAACCTCCTGAGGCTTCAAGGCGTATCAAGGAGACATCTCAGCCTGTAAGGGCCTCGATGATGCCTGGTACAAGAGCTATCCCTTATGCTGGCATGGGCTCCTCACAGGCTGTCATCCCCCCAGGAGCAAAAGCCAGTCCAAGTGCAGCCAGCCCAGGTCTTCCCTGGCCCACGGATCTCATACAGCCCCACACAGAGCCAGACCAGGGAGTGGATGGATTTTGCTCCTCTCAAGTGAAATCACTGGCTAGCTTTGTAGCTTTAAAGATCAGGTGATACAAAATATACAAAGCCTCATTTTACTATCCCGAGTCAACTTTTAGCATTTTCCTGCTAAGAATGACAATCTATTCCAGCCTGAGGCCAACACACAACTGCAACATTTCTAGCATTACAGAGGATCCCGTGCTAAAGGCAAGGAGCAAACAGAGAAAGACAAGCAAAAATCAAAGGCATGCTCTATAGTAAGTAGAACATGAATTTGCAGACACTGTAGCAAACAGCACCAACCAAATTTGTGTTCTGCATTTGGAAGGAGAAGAAATAAGATAAAGATATAAACCAAATCAAGTGAAAAGGGTCAGTCTGGTGGTAGAGGAAAATTGATTCTGGAACAGACTAGACAGAGATTTATTTATTTTGATTGAGGCACATGCCTTTTGCTGTTGTTTTCACTGTGAAGAGAAAGTATTAATAGAACAAAAAGAGAGATTGAGCATACCTGTTTTCCCTAGACACTGAATCCTTGATGTAGTAACAGCTGACAATAGACCTAAATTTAGTAAGCATGAATTTTTAGCAATAAAGAGAAAGATTAAACATGAAAATTCTCATTATCCCACTGTCTGGCAGGAAAACAACAGCAAACAATGTACAATATCGAGTCAGACTCAAATCTGTGTTTAATATTGCCGTGGAAGAACACTGATGAAGACTGTTGTCACCCGTTTTGTCCACTGAAAAGCAGAACGCAAAAATGCCTACGCTGTGGGAACCAATGTCAGAGTTATTGGGGACACGCAGATAAAGAGAGACAGGCAGAACAAAACCAATTAAAGTGAGAGCCGGCTCCCTGACCGTGCCCAAGAAGGCAGTGTTTCCCTGCATCTGTAAACAAGCAGGGATGAACAGCAATAGCACCTGGGATTACAGGAGATGCCTCCTCCCTGTCAGACACACGGAACATCTGCATCCCCTCAAGAAAATGAGGGGAGAGCACTGAGTTGTCATTGCCCCTCAGATATCTTGGACAGCTTAAACCATAGCAAATTGAGATAGCTGAGCCCTATAACATGGTGATAGGCCTAGGTTTGGGAGCCGTGAATTTGAGCAGTGAAGTATAAGTTCAGATGCACTAATCCACTTATCTCTACCTGACCACAGTGATGCTGATACGCAGAAGGATTCAATAATTTAAAGGCACTTCAGGGATTATTTGAGCACTGCTATTTATATATATTTGAAGTGTAGTTTTATGTTACTTTCAGGCTGATGAGTTGTTCTTATTTCCAATTGCACCCTTAAGTCCTCCATTGAAGCAGCTGGACTCGTTTACGGTATTACACACAAATTCACATTACACTGACATAATTGGTTGTAATCCAGACACTGAAGGAAACCCGTCTCCATCAGGCTCTTCTCGTCTGAGCCACAGCTGAATCACCCGCCACCCTTGCAACCCCAAACCCAGAGGAAGCTGAGCTGCTTCCCGGACCTCCGTATGCTTGAGTGCAGACGAAATAACCTGCTCCTCCTGCCAAAGTTACCGGAGCACAACCTGCTAATGGCAGGTTAAATTCATCCATTCGCAGCCGCGCATTTTGTTTGAGGCTTGTCCCAAACTAGGCGGTACGGGACTGCAGCTCCCCGTAACAGCTTCAGGGAAAACACATCCATCTCCTGTGGCGTTTTTCAAGGAGGCACCTATCATCCTGTTAAAGATACGAGCCCGAAGGGCCACTTGTCCCCTCACCCAGCAGCAGCAGCAGCAGGTAGCGCAGGGGAGGGAGCAGCTGCCCTGGCACCTCTGTGATCTCTTCTGGCTGGATGTTTGCGTGCTCGGGAGAGTGGCCGGGCCCTGTGGTGCTCTCAGATGAATCACTCTGCTAATGGACTAGCAAGTGCTTGGATAACATTATCAGTGATGCAGACCATGGTTCCTATATTGCCTTAATACGCCTTCAAACCAATCTGGCAAATTACTTCCATTATAGGATTTAGATAGTATCCCATTACAGATCAAGCTTTTGGTTAAATGTCATTTCTTTGAAAGATGTATTTGGTGTCAAAGTCCATTTGGCAGTCTCAGAAGAGAATGAATGGAGTCCTAGATTTTGTTATTTATTGCTCAGAGCGTTCCCTCTAACACTCAAAGGACGGGACCACAAAAGCCGAGAGACTCCCCAAGAAGAGCATCTTTCATCAGCAGAGCAGTGCTAGCTAATAGTTTTCACTAAGGTTGGTCCCTGGAGGACAGGGAACAGGCAAGTCTCTTGAACGTTGATCTTGTTTCTAGGTTGTGCTAAAATTAAAAGGACTCTCCACCATTAACTTGTATAGTAGGAAAACACATTCCTTATAAAGCTGGCTGCTGGAGGCGATGAATTTTCACTACTTTTCCAGCAGTTTACTTTTGATGCTTCAGTGGAATTACAGAGCCTGTCTTAACTGCCAAAGTACGGCCCTTGTTTGCCTCTGATGCATCTCTTATCACATAGCTGTGTTCCTTTCTCAGAAAGCACATCTAAATAAAATAATTTACCACTTGCACTTCAAATAATAAGACAAACACCCACCCTGCAAAAAACAAGTCAAAGAAATGTTTCTATTTCTATTAGAAAATATACATGCTCTTTTTAAAAAAATGAAAAGAAAAAAAAAAAAAACATTTATGTCCAGCCTATGCTTCTTCCAACTGTTTCTATTAAGCATTTTTACTTTATAGTTAATAAAATGAGGCATATCATTTTAGTAAAGTCCTAGCTGATTTAAACTGCAGTGATATGGCACATTAGAGGGATTTGCCAGTATTAAGTATGTTTGCATGATAATTTATTCCATATTTAGTGTTCAATGTTTGTAGTATTTAATACAGCAGAAACATATGGTGCTGTTTTATTCAAATGGTAAACTATGTGATCATTAAAAATATATGGAAATGTAAACATCATGTCAGAGTTCAGTGTTTCAGAAAGGAGCTGTTAATCCTTGCAAACAGCTTCATTACAATAAACAGGCAATTAATTATTTTGTATCATTATGCATTTATTTGTAACTACATATCTATTTAAAATAATCAATTTGAGTATACTTCAGATATATTTACATTCCTATGTTATTATAAAGGAACATGTCACTTTATTTTTATTTGAGAGGAGACGAAGATTGGCAAAATCTGTTTAACTGCTAAGCTGGGAGCTGAGATCAATCTCCATTTCACTTGAGGATTGAAAGCTGAAAGCTTCTGTCTCTGCTGCAGCTTTGCCAGCCTTGGCAATTTGCATTATGTTACCCATGATAGTATGCATAAGGACCCATTGCCACAAATGTAATTTAAGAAAACACTTTCAGTTCTTTTTACTCCTTTTTTTTTTCCAAGCTAGAGTGCATTTTTTTTTTCTCCCTTCCTGTGGAGAGGTGCTTATTATCTGTATTTAATTGAGTTAAAAAAAAAGCCCACCTTGAAAGGTGATAAATAATTTGAGTTCCTCAGAGAAACTTTTCATGGCTTTTTAAGTGAAGACTTAAATAGAAATTTGGACAAAACCTAGCTGATGCACTGCTTTGGGACTGAAACAGTCCCCTGTCTACTGCCCTCAACCTGGTGCTAGCAGGACCTCCTTAAAGCTCGGGACAGCTGCTGAGTTGCTGTGCTCCAGGCACTTAATGATGGCATTACCCTAACGATGTAATTTTTTCAGTTACGGGTTTGCAGGAAGGTGTAGGTGCTCGGGGCGGGTTGCTTTACTGGTTAGCAGCAGGGCTGGACATTTTTTTCTACTGTTGGGCAAAAATCTTTCCATCTCTCCTGCAGTCAGGATTTCAGACGGAGTGCCTGAAGACACCACGCACAGCATGTGCAAGACACAACCGATGTTCCGGGTCAACCTCGCCGCTAAAACATTGCTGTTAATGAAAGCCCTTGTACCTGTTTCCTCAGCCTGCGTTTGCTCCCACCTTGGTTCCTGTTACCTTACCATTTGATATTTTTGAGGTATCTCCTCCTGAACTTGCCTTTGGCATTCTGACTGCCTGCTTGCCTGCTGCAGCTCAGCCTGACTGCTGGCAGGGGAGGCCAAATACCTCCGCTGTTCAGACAGTGAGACATCGCAGAAAATAGGCAAGCCTTATCTGCGGCCTTCGGGCAGAAGGACACCGATAACGGGGCACTCCAGAGTTTGCTTCCAGGCACAAGGAGAACCGCGTTTTAACTCAGGGCTTAGCCAGTGCCTGCAAAAGTAAGCATTTCAACATCGCCATGGAAGCTCTCCGTTTGCACAGTCATGCTCTTTAAAAGATACAGTCCCTTGTATCACAAGGGAGGTGATGAAATCTGGGCGCCCTTCTAGGAAATGACACAGTTTCTGCTTTGACCTAAACTGAAAACTCAGTGTTGGAGTGACTGGGTGAAAGTTTAAAGCTGATTATGACCACCTTAAAACCCAGTACTGGGTTACCTGGATGAAAAAGTGAAAAATCTATGTCAGACTTAGCGTTCTAAATAAAATTTCTAGCTGTAGAGTCTCTGACGTTGGGGACACGATGCCCCATTTTGTTGCCAATTGTTAGTCTTCAATGCTATGCAAATTCATCAGGAAAGAAAATTCCTCTCTTGCAGCCATTTAATTTATGCCACTGATCACCCCTGCCTGAGTGATGGACATTTACTGCGCGATGCCTGGTGAGCGCTGCTGGCCCAGCCACGGGACCGGGTGTCTATAGCTGATGCTACTATCTTTGGTAAGTGGCTTCATCTCTTCTATTGTGTACACTTAATCACAGTCATCATCTTCAATTGAGCTCTGTTTGAAGAGACTCTATTACTACATCTGTTTCACCCAAACAACAAGGTTTAAATTATTTTCTCAGTCTTTCACTGCAGTGTCCTCTGCATTACAACGTGGTATGTCTAACACAGTATTTGGCAAACACAGTCTCAGAGCTGGATGTCACAGTCCAGGTGCTTCTTTTTCCACTCAGGTAGCCACATAAATGAGCAAAACATTTAATGTCTCCACTGAAAAAGCCTCCCTCACTTCTCTCTCTATGGAAATAGAGATGCATGGGGTTCGTTTTGCGTTTTCTTGATCATTATCCAGAGCTGTGGATCCACAGGCCTGATCCAAAGCCTGTTGATATTGGTTGGAAGCTTTTACTTCACTTATTTTGCTACCGGAAAACGCAACAAACAGTTAGATCTTGCTTGCTCACTCGCTGGTTCACTTAAGCTCCCTGTGGAAATTGCTGGAAAAGAAGTGGCAAAGGTGATTAAAACTACAAATTGTATGTCAGTCCACAGGTTTGCGCTAAGTAGATGTGCCAAATCATCATTTGATACCTCTACTTGGTCTCCAGTGATATCAATGGTATTCCTGAGGAGAAAATCATGTTAAATTAATGGGTATAAAGAAAATATTTCAGAAACCATGAGAAGCCTCCTATAGGCTTTCACACAGGACCAAGCTTGAAGTAAAAGTCTATGGAAAGCCAGAAATAGTTAAATATCTATTTAATGTCCTCCAGCCACTAACATCCCAAGTCCCCCAAATCAGCACAGGATATCTTGCAAGAGTAGCTGTTTCAGAGGCACTGAGAAGTTTTCTAGCTCAATTTTTGCAGATCAAGTTTCAGCAGAATAGTAACCTAACATCTAAAACTGAAATCAGACTTTGGGACTTCATAAATCTTTTGGGATTGCTGTATTTAATTCAGATGCACTTCAGAAAAAGAAAAGATGTTGGTGCCTCTGTTTCTGTGTTGCTAATCCTTTTCCATTCCTGACTACATGTAACAAATGTTCAAATGCACAGACTTTCCCAAAAGATCTTCATATTACCAGGAACATTTATTTTTTATTCTTCTCTAACCATATGCTTGTTGCCTTGCAACACCTAAAGCCCTTCCAACTTAAATGAATCTCTTAGAGTAACTAACTGAGGAGCCTAAACCTGCTGGGAACTTGCGAGCAGCACAAGCTTGGAGACTCCTTCTCTCCCATCGCTCTGCACCCAGATATTGATAATACCATCGTGTAAGGTGTCTCTGAAGTCCATGTCTCACTGGTGCAGCTTCTCTGCCAAAGCAACTGCTACTGCTGTAGAGAGATACGATGGGGTCCCCCCTCCTACACCGTGATGAGGCTGTTGCCTCCCCTTGGCTTTTAGCAGCCCAGTGGCAAACCCACTCTGCAGTCTCCAGTTTGCCTGCCAGCGTTACAAAGCCTCCAAGCACAGCCACTTTTTAGAGGATTTGATGTTGCAGAAGGTAGGTAAATATCACTGAGAGCAACCTCATTTCACAGCTATTCTCCTGCATCCTTAATGTTAAATCCTACAGCAATTTTTGCCTTGTAATTCTATAGCAAGCATGGCTTAATTATTTGGCCAATTATAATATCAAGGAACATAACGACCATTACGTGAATGGGTGCTGAATCAGCACATTTTCCACTCTGCAGTAACCAACAGGACACAGGGAGAAAAACGTTTTAACTGAGAAAAATCTAATATACATAATGCTACCTACAGATATATGCTATTTAATCTCATGAAAGGATTTTATGCTTCTGTTCACATGGCAGTATCAGATATCATCTTACTGAAGGAAACAGTGACTCCAAAGTGCAAATCTGACATTAGGAAAATATATATTTTTATTCCAATAAGTGCATACAAAAACAATTTTGTCTTCCTTGCTAATACTCCAGGCATTAGCACATTTTAGGCTATATCCCTGTGGAAAATGCTACTACTGAGCTTTCTAGACAAGTCTGGGAGCTTCTCTGGGATAGACTATGATTTCTTTTTGTTGGTATAGATCTTCCTCAGCAGGACCCAGACCGCAAGTGAGATGTTAGCAGTTACTGTGATATAGAAAAGAAAGATCTTCATGAGTTCAGTTCAAATTTATCTGCCACGCGTATTCCACTATCATGGACAAGTCCAATGGCTGATAACTGCCAAAAATATCAGGTGTTTCAATCTAGAGGAGCATGTATAATGAATAAGAAGCTGTGCTGAAAAATCACTGAGTGAGTGAATGGAGGGAAAAAAACACACTATCAAGTCTCATTTTCCACCATACTTCACCCTTTTTAGGGGGAAGCAGGAAGGTGGAGACAGGAACTAAACCTCAGGATTACCTACTTAAAAAAAAACAAACCCAAATTCACAAGGACTCAGGTCTCAGATCAAAGCGGAAACATTTGCACTGAATTCGAAGCTGTGCAATCAGCACTCCACAAGGGTAAAATACCCTTTCATTATTATCAATTGTTACAGCTACACATGATATTGATTATGTTAATAATCAGGATAACATTTTGAAGAGGAAGTATTAGATTTTCTAACAGTGATTAGTATATTGATTGTAATTGGCTATACAATTACAGACTTATTAGGGTGGCATTTGACTGTTTAACGTGGCATTTTATAAATAAACAACTATTTAGGAACTTTGCTGACCAATGTGTGAGTTGAAATACTCATACTTGTTGAACACCTACCATTTTCTAAATATAGCATTCTTTTCTTTACATTCTTTAACTAAACAGGATCCTCAGTGAAGAGGTTTCTGCAGGCTTATTATTGGAACTAGAGCTCTCAGCATTCAACTGAATGTCTAAATATTTTTAAACACAGCAGCTACCTTTAGAATGACCTCTGCTAACACCTGAATACATATTTAAGATGAAATCATCCTTTTTTCTTCAGTACAACAAATGATACTTAAGATCTACCCTAAGTGCCATACAGTATACAGTCTCTATCCAAAGCTTACTGAAGTCAATGGAGAGGGTGTTTTTTAATCAGGGCCTCACACAAATCCTAAGGTGGACATTTTGAAAAGTTAAATTTTAAAACATTTTAGGTTAGCTTCTCATTTTAACTGCAGAGATTCAAAACAGGAACTGGGTAGACTGTCAGAGGTGTTTATTATAGCTGGAAGTATCCACCTGTTTGGGTAACATTAGGTATATCAGGTCGTAAATTATGAACTTATTGTGAAATACACCTGGATTGTACATTTGTTTTTCTCATGAAAAATGGCTGACGCAAGGAAGATTTCAAGATATGTCCAAATCAGGAATTTATTTATATACTGATACATACCAATACGACAATGGAGCCTTGTTTTTAGTGTTTTCTTAAGAGACAAAAAAAAAAAAAAATCAGCTGTCATAGCAAGCAACGCCTATTTCCCATACTTCCCAGCTTAGCATAGCATAGCATGTTTTGCTATTTCCCAGCTAGTTCCAGTGCAGGTAAAACCAGATTTTTCACTTTTTTTTTTAATACATATATATACAAAGACACATTCTGCATCCTTAGAAGTGTATGGAAAGCTTCATAAAATTAACATTATGTCTTTTAAAAGTATAACTACATGATACTGTAATTCATGGGGTCTGCTTGGTATGAACTAAAAAATGGCAATGCTGAATACGTCACATCTTTACAAAATGTACTATTACATTCTACTTGCAGTTACTCTTTCTTCTTGGCTGTATTTATCATGATGACAACTTCTTTCACAGCCCAGATTCGCACAGTTTTAAAAACTGTAGGGCAAGCCCCAATAGACATATTGGGAAAACAGCAAATTTGTTACTCTTTTCAACTTGGTCACATCCCCTTCTGTGGATGGTACAGAATGTCAGAAAATGGAGTTACCAATGCAATGACACATGGGTGCATACTGTGTCCCAGGAAGAAGCAATCACATAAAATACTTGTATCATGATGGTGACACTGCCAAAGAGGGTTTTTGATTTCACTGCAAACACCTACGTATTTCCCTCATCTTTTGGGAGTGCCTCTTTTTCTATTAACTCTTTATAATGAACTTACATGCAATGGTCCAGAGAAAAAGTGACCATCATTGCAGCTCTGTGCTCTTGGTTAAATCCAAGACCTCTTCAGGCTTTAGGAGGCCTCCACCTCCACAGTGGATGCTATTATGAAGGATTATGAAGGTTCAAAGGGTATTTTAAGAGGAAGGCAGGTGTTGAAACTGTGCTGGGTCTATGGCCCTTGGAGATACAGTAGACTGAAACTGAAACCCCCTGAAAAGGGCAAGATGCTTAGATAGATAAAACACTGTATTTTAATGTCCTTTTCCCATTCACAGCACAGAAACCTGTCTTCTCTTCTTACATCTTCTTTAAGAAGTTAAAAAATAAATTACTGAATGCAGAAAGTTCCTAATTTATTTGAGAAACATTTACCAGCTACGCAGCAAGAGACAGAGCAAGCCAGCTGGTAGTGCGTCAAATGCTGTAAAACAAATATGCAAGGAATGCATTTAATAAATCGATAAAAGTGATCCAGGCCCCCCCCAAAATAAAAAAATACATAAAAGTATGTGCCCTAAAAACCCTCACTGCAGATTTCAGCCTGAGGTCTTGTTTCTTGGGAAGCCTCTAGTATTCCTGCACTGAAAAATACAAGTTCTAGTCCAGCTTCCCACTCCAAACAGACTGAGCTGTCACAAAAGATACCAGAGAGACTGCCAGTTAAACTTGTGTTAGGAAGACCTCCTTTAGCCTGCTCTCCAATGCTAGGGAGTCCTCTCGCTCTGCGTAGCATTTGCTGCCCACTATCACATCATCACTTTTTAAGCAGGAGACAGTCTCGATGACATTTCTGAGGAGACACTCATCAGTCCTTAGCCACTCCATCACACACTAGGAGAAAACATAACCGTAACTACGTGTAATCAGGTTGGCACTGCAGGCCGCTATACTTCCTTCAGCTGTGTAAGGAAGTTAACAGGTCACATCAACATTCACACTCTCTTCTTTGCTCTGATTAAGTTTTTTTTTTTTCCTTCCCACTTTTGGCACCCACAAAAAGTATAAACCTATGCATAATGTTTGATAAAAAGCTATAAAGAAACAGGAAATGTCTTATACAACCTTTCCCCTTCCTTTTGACATAATCAATAACATTATAAATATTTGAGCTGTTTGTAGAGTAAAAGTACCAAAAATAAGCAACTATCAAGCATGTGTGTGAGGTATCTTCCCCAGCTACAGCTTGCTCCAGTAACTCCACTTGCCGTTTGGCTGTTGAAAGCCCACAAATGAGACTTTCATTCCCTGCATTATCCCAATGACCCCTCATCTCTGAAATGCCCACAGTTTAGCTGGCAGACAGCTGGCTCCATCATCCCCTGCGGATGTTAGCACATGCACAGGCACACCAAGGGCAGTGTCCTGCCCTCAGGACTTTACTCTAGCAAGTCCTGAGCCCTCTGCCTCATGCTCTCTGCCACACAACATTCACTGTTGGCTATAAGTCCTCTTGATACAGACAGTAGGAAGTAGAGATTAAAGGAAAGAAGAAAAAAAGAAATAAATTATGCCTCAAAAATCACAGATGCATCACATCAAGTACTATGCATCTAATTGATTTAGCTGTAAACAGACATAGACACAAAAATCCATGATCATGCTGGGAGAAGTAGCTGTTGGGTGGTGGGGATCTGAAATAGTGAGGAAAAGAGAAGGTGCAAAACTGTCCCCACCTACCCATAAAATTTCCTCCGCTCTCCACTGGGGTCTCACAGTAAAGCACAAAACCTGTGTCCTGCAGGACACTGCATGAGAAGGCAGCTGGCCGTGCTGCACCAACCAGCCCCGGGGCTGGACCAAGCAGGAGAGCACATCAGCTCAAGCAGTCAAGTGTGTTTTTTCTGAGCACAGGCAAAGTAGCTGCTGTACACTGATAAAATTTGCAGCAGCAAGAGCTTTCTAGAGTAAACATGACCTTATCCACACTGAGGTAATCAGTGCTGCTGTCCTCCTCCGCTGGGGGGTAAAGCCATCAGTGTGAAATGGGAAAACGTGACAAGGATCAGACAAAATGTGTGATGATTTACTAATAAAATGATAGAGGAATGACATAACTCATAAGCATCGTAAGCCATTTACCCAGTATGACTAAAACCCTGCTGATGTTTGGGATTATATCCCACAAAAATGTAAACAGCTCATATCAAGTATTTGCCTCCCATACTGCTTTCTACTGAACAGGGATTTTCAAAAGCGTTTTGTGCTGAGTTAAGCTCTGCTTCCATCAAACTCACTGGGAGAACTCCAGTTTGACTTTGGTGGGCCAAATCACCACCCACTTTGGTGGGTTTGAATTTAGGCCAAAATCCCACCCACAAAGTTTTATTTACTAAATGGGGGGTACTAACACTGATATCTTGGCAGCCACATGTAATCCTAATGCCAGTGCTGCATCCCCAAAGGGTGAACTCTAGACTTTCTAGCAGCACAGAACCTTAAGTAAGAGCCTTTTCCAACTGAGCGATAATACATTTCTTCTGGTCATGAGTGACTTCTCATCAAGTCCTACTCATAAATGTTTAGATAGGGGGTATTAATAATATACTAACGCATTGGGGAACTGGAAAAAAAAATCAGAAAAATCAAACACGAGTGAGAAAGAACAATAAAGCCTGTACATGCTTCACATTCTTTTCTGAGAGAAGTATTTGCTGTTTTCCAACAACATCCAGTTCAGGAGCTCACGATGCAATTCTCTATCCAAAATATGAGACAGTACGATCAGAATTAAGGAGGATAGATAACGCATAGAAAAGGGATTCAGCAAATAGGTTGACAAATTTAAACATAAAGGACTAAACGTAGCCCAGTCTAGCAGACCCTACCATCGAGTAGCATGTCAGCAAGCATGTGTTTCTGTAGTCTTAATAAAAGCAAATAACATTAAAGGATGACTTACTCCTTTTCAGCATCCACTGAAACCACTCAAAATAAACTGCAGATGGGTAGGAGACAGTGCTATTGTGGACCATAATTACCTACAAGGAAAATGGACATACCTAACATGAAGGGTTTTTAAATTGAACTAAAATGAAAATGCAAAGCTAACTTACTAGGATCCCTGAGTCTTTTCCACATAGAAAAAAATGTTGCCAAGCTAGATGTTGATTCTGCATTTTTTAATGCCTTTTAGTGTAAGTCATTTTCTCCTGCCATCTCCCTCCAACAAATATGTTCCATGCTTTTATACTTATTATTTAAAGGGACATGTCCACTTAAAAATAACACATCTGGCCTTTCTTTCTTTGGTTTTAAACTACTACTGCTGCTGCTACTGGTAACGCTTAAGATTGCTGTAATTGGAAGAAAATGAAGAGAAGGGAAGAAAAAAAATGTAATTCACAATTGTGCAGAGGTTTTCCTCTGTCTAGTTGTGTTTACTTCTGACAACATCTCATACAATTGATTGACAGAGCATCATTTTAACAAGAAGAAAACTGAATAAAACACTAACAGTAATAGGTAATAGTCATTTTCATTGCTTCTATGTAAAAATCATTTAGTTACTTCCTCTGTTGGATGTGGAAAGTTCTGATACTCCAGCAAGGAAAAGAAATGATTCTCTAATCTACTGGTCAACAAGGGCAGATTTTGAATGGTACATGTGAGATCAGTCCATAGCTGGGAACTGAAGAATCTTTACGGATGCAATGGGAAGAGATGATGCTTACCAGTTTTTCATGCCCACTAAGCTACATATTCAGTGCTTAGAGGCACTTCCTAGTATGCTTAGCTGAGCTATTTCAGCTCAAGCTCTTGAAAGCCCCGTGGTCTCCAACACAACACATCCAGGAGCTTTCCAAGTACTCCTTTTGTAATCTGGAAAATTAAAGTGTGCCTTGGTGCGCCACACTGGAAAGGTTGTTGACCTTTTCAAACAAAAACTATTGGAAAGCAATGACAGAAGAGTTTGGAGCTAGCTCTAACTCACTGGGGTCAGGTACCCAAGGGAAGTGAAACACAAGCAGCTACTTGGAGAGCACAAGTGAGTGAGGGTATGCTAGTCTGTGCACTTACATACCTGTGTGCATCTGCCCCTTTTCCTCTCCCTCTCTCTTTCCATTCTTCCCATAATCTTTGAAACTTAATTTCTAACACATTTCACAGAGGAATAAAGCTGTCAGAGATACCCATCCTCCGCAGTGTAGTTAAAAAAAAAGGAGGGGGTAATGAAGAGAGATTTTATTAGAGCTTCTGCTGTGGGAAAGGTTGGAGCGTGAGCTCAGCAAGCATAAAATATCAAACAATCTACTCAGGTCATCACTCTCGAGGCACAAATATGAAGGAAACCAAACCCAGCTGCTCAAGCAGCTGTTTTTTTCTAGGTGATCATACTCCTGAGGGCCAGCACCCCACTCATTTTGCAGCATGCGCACGTGCTATTGCCTACATCGACCTCAGCAGCACTGAGTAGTGGAGCACCACAAGCAGTGCTACTGGTACTGGTTTGCCTACCTGTTCAACAGCTAGTTAGAAATAATCATTTCACATATCATCGATCTCATATGTTGCTGACAGCATGGTGCAGCACGGCACTGGATTTTGAAACAAGCACCTTGGCATGAGGTACGAGCCACAGCGGAACGAGGACCGGCTTTCTGAACGTGCTTTGGAAATAGGAAAAAAATGCTTTTGAAATTGGAGCCCCAGCTTTGTTTGGATACAGTGTCTAATGCACTTACCCCACCGCTTCATGGGAACGCGGCTGGACTGCATTCCCACACGGGGATAGTGAGAGCACACCTCTGACATGCCTGCAACGTAGCCAGACTCGCCTCTTCTCCCTTGCCCCACAGTATGTGAGGCAGAAAGGGTGGCTCGCAAGTTCAGCCCAGATTTTCTCTTTTCCCCTGCTAAACAAGGGTAAGAATTAAGTCAGCACCTAATGAGTGGCAAATTGGGAGAAAAGGAGAAAAAGGAAGCAACCCACGTTTGAGGATAGAGGCATAAATCCCTCCCGATAAACTACGCCCAGTGTGTCAGCAGCTCTGCGGGACCTGCCTCGTGCACCTCCTGTCTGGCTGGCAAAGGTTTGTCTATCCCCATGTCCGTGCACCTTGCTGAAGCACAGATGCCTCTGAAGGCTGTCCCTGGAATGACACCACTTAAGCAACATCCATGGAAGAAATCCTACCCTGCAGATTTTCTTTTCGCCTTAATATTGAATCTATTGTGGGCTTTCATACAGTACCTCGGTGCTCACATAATACAGTCTTTTACTGTCATAAATTAATGCATCAGCAGGGAAGAAGAGAGAAATTTTGTCTCTATATGTTTCTCTATTTACATCCATTTCTTTAGCAAGAATATGATATTCCCCTCTGAGAGTAGCAAGAAAAAAGTGGTTTGAGGTGATGAGCGTTTGAAGTATACTATTTCGATGCCATTATGGAAGCACCAAGCACAAATGGCTAACTCTGGCGACCTGTTTTCAAATGTTCCATTGGTGAGCTAATATATCATGACCATTATAAACAAAGGCATCCAACCCATTTTACAGGCAGGGAAATAAAGAAAACAGAACCCAGGTCTTCAAGTTCAGGTTTGCTCTTTGGTGCTATGATTACTGTCTTGCGTAAAAGTGAAACATGTTTTTCTGAAATGACACATTTGTAATAAAAAGCAAATCCCACTTCCAGGTGTGCTGGCACAGACGCACACAGTCATGACTATTAAAGATTATATTAGAATTAAACCTTACAGCTTCAAGGGAATCATCTATTGGACATTTTTTTTCTGCTATGGAAAACCTGTAGAAGAAGCCTCAGAAGTTCTGCTATTTTACCATATCAAATCCACAGAAAGTTCATAGTTTAATACTGACTTTACAGTTTTAAGCTACTGATATACATTTGTCATGTAAAGTGTTTTGTTTTTTTGTTTTTCTCCATTTTATACTTTTGATAAGAATCAGTCCCAGAAAGTATTTTCAGCAGCTAAACTGCAATCACATTAATAGTTGGTTAAACTTTCTCCAGTTTTTGTTTGTGTAAAAAATGTCAGGGTTTTCAGAAGCCTGCATTTATTTGTAAGCAATGCAAATGGTTTTCTAGCTTGGGAACTATATTCCAAGACAGCTTCTAGCATGGCAGAGTCCTCATGTCAGCTGGAAATGATGAGTCTCTTAGAGGGCTTTTACTAAATTTTCCTTAGGTGCTGAATTAACAAGATATTGTAATGCTTTTTTTTTCCAGTAATATCAAATATCCAGTCATTTTTAACTCACAGTGACCTACTATAATAGCATTAATTCAAATGCAGTTCATTTGTGCGTGTGAACACCTTAAGCTGCCTTGGACAGAAATTTCATCCTAAGTGCAATGCAACATTTAGCACTTAAGGGAAAAAAAGGGGAATCCTGATCTTTAATCACTGGGGCTGATTCATGTAGCAGCAGAGATTTTCAGAAGAACAGGAGAGCTTCGTGAACTGAAGTGGCAATGCAGATATGGCATTAGCAAAGCGAAAAAGATTTAATAGAAAGTAGGTCAACACGGGATTAAAGGGCAAGCAAAGGTGAAACTACTTCAGTGCAAGCCACTGCTTTCTATCCACAGGTTTTTGACTGGGGAAACAGCCTAAACTGCTTTGTCTAGAAAAACAGGTATATTTCATTTCCCAATATTTCCTCCCTACACACAAATACATGGCTTCATTCTGCACCCTTTTAGACAAAAACATAAATCCCAAACCATGTCTTTGGACTGCTACTCCCTATAGCTGCATCAAGAGTTATGTTAATAATCATTTTTAGCCAATTTTCCCCAGACAAGATTGCAGTGTACACAGTGCACAGTGCTCCCAGAAGATTTTGAGTAACTAATTAGTAATCATTAGAAAAAGAATATACAATGATCAGGAAAAGAAGGATATGAGTAGAGGCCTCTCACTGAAGTTCTAAGACTTTTTTTTCCTACATGTTTTCTGTAGATGTGCACAGATCCCCTCTCCTCTCATTTGTTGGTCAATTCCTTTAACTTCAGTGCTCTTCTTCCTGCAGCATTTTGGGATTATGCCAATGCTTTCCTATATCCATCTCTTTGCATAGTTCTTTGCTCAAGTTCCCTTCCAAATAACCTTCTCTCCAGATAGTCAAGTTACCTCAGAGTGCTAGATGCATTTTATCCTCTCCGGGCTATTTTGATGCCTTCTGCTTGCCTCTTCTCAATTCATCAAAAGAAAAATAGAAGTGTTTCATTGGGGAATATTTGACCATTTACTGCCTGTTAGCTACTACTAGAGATCCATAATAGGCCCAAGGACCGAACCAATTTTCTGCTCCCAGCATGGTTTCTGCAGCTGGAGAGAAACATATGAGGAAGGCTGCAGGAGGAAATGCACCCTATCGATTACTGCCTGACATTTGCTTCTTCCATGGGGACAGAGCCTCCAGCACTGTCAGTCAAGTGTTAAATCTGCAATATGAAAGTGTTCTTTTAAGCAAGACGGCTATTTAATAATGCTTACTCTTCACTCAAAATTGCAGACAAACCTGTCTGTGATCAGATAACACAAAAATATTCTTGACAGGCAGCTTGTGACGACTGTACCTGCCCTGTTCCAGCACATTTTGCCCTCTCTGGATGGCTTCCAAACATCTTAGGGCCAGCTGCTGAGAAACACACATTTTGCTGTCCTGGATAGGTTGAACACATCACAGTAGTAACCACAAACTGTTGATTAAAACACACAATTGATTATTGAAAAGTTTAGATTCTGTTGCCTGCCACGCAGATTGCTCACACATGATATGAAACTTGACAGGCGGTGGTCGTGTTAAATAATATTTGGGGTATATTATTTTTTGAAATGTTACTGAAAATCTTGTATTTTAACTGTTTTCCTGGTTGACAAATAAAGTTGGTTGTGTAATGAAAATAACTCTTCTTTGACAACATAGCTGTAACAAAACTAAAATAAACTGAAACAAATGAAACTGCAAATCTTTCTTCACTTTCAAGAACCAGAAAATATGCTGAGGTTTAAAGGCATTTTCAGTTCAAGGAACTGTTATTCATACTGGTATGCCACACATGAGTTAAATCAGATGTTAACAAGTTGTGTCTCTTATGCAGTCCCTCTGATTTGCTCAGATGGCTGAGTTAG
Source organism: Crypturellus tataupa (assembly GCA_034781795.1). Lineage (NCBI taxonomy): Eukaryota > Metazoa > Chordata > Aves > Tinamiformes > Tinamidae > Crypturellus > Crypturellus tataupa. The sequence continues at coordinate 8,744,791 of JAWLRI010000906.1, read as the reverse complement.
GGCTGCAGTAGATTTGAGCTGGTGAGGTTATTAATTGGCAATATATGAAGTATACCGTTTAAAATATTTGTCTAATGCAAATCTGGGTAACTATGAGATGGCAGATTTATTAGCACCTGATATCATACTATGACTCAGAGAACAACCCTTGACAGGCTGAAGATATACGAGCTGATATGACATCAGCTCATTTCCCTGCATCTACTGAGATCACTTCAGGTGGATGGGCGTTTGTTTAACGCTTGTGTAAACTGCCAGACTGACAGCTTTGAAATATAAAGCTTCATCTTCAAATTGGGTACAGATTCAGCCTTTTCTTTTTTAATTAAACCCTAATGTGCCTTAAACAAAACTCAGGAGGATTACGGTTAACACCAGGACTACAGAGGGGCTTGGTGCTAATTTAATAATCAGCCTCTCAGATGAGATAGCTAAAAAAAATCTAATAAAATATTTCTTTGCAATGTAGAAGGTGTGAAATAACCTAGGACCACTCAAAGCTTCGCTTTTTTTTTTTTTTTTCATTTACCTTGTTTACTTTGAGGACATTGGTAGTTTTTGAAGCATCTTGCAAACTTCAGAAACTGCAGGCCAATGTTTGTTTTATATTGTCCTTGGTCCTGAAGAATTAAGTGCTCTAGAGGGATATCTCAGGGCAAACTGTTACACAAAGAAAAGCACTCAACAGAGACAGAAGAGAACATTTCTCATTCTCTCTCCCCCCTTTGCTTTGCAAAGGGAATAAATAACTTATTTCTCAAATCAAATAAGCTTTACAAACTTACATTAAGCCTGATCCAGCAAAGCCTGACCAAACCAATCAAGTAAGCCTAAACTTTGAACTAGGGCAAACCAGCCCGGAATACTTATTTTTATTCCTAACTCTCCCTCCAAAGCTATCAGATAGGGCTCTCTCTCCTCTTCAGTACATTCTTAATGTTTGTTTTGATCTACTCAGAGGAAATAACTGTGCTTTCAAATGGCCTATACTGGAGAAGCTCCCTCAGTTCAGTGGGAAACCATGCATCTGGGGAGAACGTTGATGCAGAAAGGTTTGGGCATGAGAACACCTTCTACAGCCAGGAGGTGAATCTTTGAGGTGTAATGGTAAGCCATGGGTAGTGATGCGATGGAGAAGGCCACGAAGCAATGAACCCTGTAGATGCCTGAGCCTCTGACAACTTTCTCCTCTGCCCATTCTCAGCAGGATTTGGAGTGGTGGATCAATTAAATCAACCCAACAACTGAACTGTGACCTGTATGCCGTGTTCCCAAGATACAACAATCCTTGGCAGGCCACGGCTTCTTTCCGTTCACAGCAGCCTGTTTAGAGGAATACGAACGGGCTCAGATCTGACCTGATAGAGCCACTGCTTGCTGGATTTATACTAGGAGGGAATCAGAGGGAACAGAAGGAAAATTTGACTGTTTGCACAAGTAAGAGAGTAAGAGGGAGGCACAAGGAAAACCAAGATGACAAACAGAGCTTTAGAATTTCCAATGAGCATCTAAATTTTGAGAGACATCCTTAAACGTAAGAAGTATTTGTGATTCACTCATAACTATCAGGTCTGCAGTTGAGCACTCAACAAGCTGTAACAGAAAGAGTGGCACGGACAGGGGGCATTAATTATTATTTATTATTATTATTATTATTATTCACTTCTTCCCTGAATTCTTATTAGGAGATTAATAAACACATATGGTTCACAGAACAAATCCAGGCACTAGGAACTTTCCAGAGTACTTTTTTTATTACTAATTGTAATTATGCCTACAGGTGAAGTAACAGTTGAGTGACTCAAGTTACCCTGCTGTTTAATTTAATCAAAGGAGTCGTGAATCCTTTAACAAGACCTTTTAGAAAAAGGACAAAGATAATTTCCCCAATTATAGAGTTACAAAGAATACAATGAATTCACTTTCTAACAATATATATCAATAGTATATGAGGAGAAAAGAGCATTTTCTCATGTTGATTTTCCATCTGGAATTCTATGGCATGTTCTCAAAACACACTGCCACAGTTTACAGTGCTTATAGATGTTACAAATTAGCCAAAACAACCGTGCTTGATTTCAACAGAAAGAATGTTTGACTGCTACTTGTCTCTAAAGTACACAATTCAAATCAGGAGGGGAGCACACAGACAATAACTACAGACAATAACTCTTAGGAAGCCAGGCTCGTATTTCAATACTTTTGCTGTTCCAAAGCCAAAGACCCAAAGACTTGCACAATTTTGCAATCAGAAGAAACAGGCGAGGACACATCTTTACTATATTATCTGTCTTCTCTGACTTCCCACAGTATCAGAAATTTGAGACTAGATAATCCAGCTCCACCAGCAGAATGCAAGTTGCATCTCCTCCTCCAATCTATAACAAGTCTTTTTACTGTTTCTTTTCTTATAATCCACCACACAGATTTTAAGGCTAATGGAAAAAAAAAAAAACATCTCACACACACACACAAAATATTCAACCTGCAGTAAAGAGCAAGTAGCAATAATTTTCCCACACCACAGAACTGTCATCAGATCAATCATGACTTTTTTCTCCTACAGAAAAGCTGTGAGATTTCCCAGTTTTTGGCTGCACCCTGTCAGAGATGGCCAACACTGGGGGAAGTGGGTGTTTTAGATAAGGCAAAAGACACAGTGGCTATTGCAGCCTACAAAATAATCTCTCTGCCTTGGTGCCCGGACGCCCAGCCACTCAGCAGGTATGCTCTACTCTACACGGTTCTGGTTCCCTCAGTACCAAACCTAGGCACAAGCAGAGCTCCTTCCTCAGTTGCACCCAGTATTTTGGGGAAGGGCATGTCACATTTGCTCAGTCTGAAGTGCAGCACAAGCACAGACAGAAGAGCAAAGGCCACGTGTCTACAGTCACATGGCAGGTCAGTGGTAAACTTAGCAGGGTCATTGTGCATTGAAGCAACTCTTCCTCCAGAATCTGGGCCCCCCAAAAAGTGTGTTAACATGTGCAAGAACCTTCAACTTTCAGAGGCCATCTGGAAAAATTTGTGTTATGTTGGAAGATAACTAAGGTCAATCATGCCATGCTCCATGTAGAAAGATCCACTAAATCATTCACTCTGTGGAGAAGCAGGTTTGATTTCGATGGGACACTTTCCAGTATTTTGTTATAAGCAACTGGAGATTTTTTTGCCATGACTTTGCACATACTGCACTATCTTGCCATCTGAAAACTCTAACCTGACTTTTGATCTATATGCATCTCCATAAGTTTCATCTACACATACCTCTTGACCATAACCAGGTGTATCAAACCAAATAACATTTGTTCTTCCTGGAAATGTGTATGCTTCAAATGTTTGTAGCTTCTATGTAGTGATACATTAGATTATTTAATCCTCCCAACATTTTCTAGGAGTTCTTCTTTCACTCCCCATATTTCCACTGACCTCTCCAATTTTCTCATCTCGCTGGTCCACAAGAATTCAGCATGCAAAACTCAACACTTACTGGACAATATACGACTGATTTTATTTCTCTTCTTTCTCCAACTCTCTTTTGATGACTGTACATTTCCACTAAGCTAAGGAAAACCCCATCCCTAAAGCTACATCTATGAGATGGGCTTTCAGCAGGAAGTTCCATAACCACGATCCAGACAGTTCTGAGAGATCAGCTCCTTTTTTGTCCTCCTAGCAAAACTGCCATATTTATTTAGCAGCTACTACGCCCATTGACACTTATACATGAGCTAACGATAAAAAAGATAAAGGAGCTGAGATTTCAGGTTCCAGGAGAAAAGAAAGGGGAAAAAAATAACTTAGTGTTTTCAAAAAATGTCGTGCCACCATTATGGAATCTAGCCAGCAGAAAATATGGCACGACCGGACATAATCAGAGATCCATAGTGTGTTGCCAGCTTTATTCTCTGGAGAGCCAGAACGGAGATTATAATTTTACAAGTGCTACAAGTCAGACTGCTCTGCGCTGGTTAAGATTTTGGGTTTCAAAGGGAGCCAGGATATACTGCTCTTCCATTAAGAGGTAAGAATAAAGTGAAAGCTAAAAGCATGGGGAGCATTGCCCCTTTTTCCCTCCCATGCAGTGAGAGCTCCCCCACGGGGACACTTGCTCCCCTGTCCCATTGCTTGTATCCAACAGAAAAAAGGAAAAAAAATAAAAAAGGAGACACAATCTAAAACTTTGAGGTCGGTCAGGCTAAACACACAGAAAGCTATTGCTGCTGACTTATAAAATCTATACTTCAGGAACAAGAGTATTTATCTAGCATTTATACGCAAAGAGCTTGGTGTCCTCTGCCTCCCAACAGCTTTGACAGAAAAAGGGTCTGGAAAGAGACCGGAATGGGGCGAAAGCAGTTTTCAGGGCACATTTGCCCACTTCTACCTTGTAGCAGCAGAGTGCTCTGAGGGTACATCGTGAGCGAGCCCACCCCTATGGCAGCACGCACCACGACAGGAGCAGGCTCCTGCACATCCATCCGTACCTGAGACTGAGCAAAGTGTGCGCTCTTCCCACCGATAATGTGTGCCTACGAGACTCCGCAGGAAGAATTGCAGGGGAATTCCTCTCCAGTTTCAGCAGGAGATGGGACGAAACTCCCTTGTGCTTTTAAGTGTCACAGAGTAAATTTAGGGCTCTGGTTTTACTCTTTCGAGTATCAGGACAGGTCTGTCTGGTTCTGGTGCCTGTTGTGGTAGCTGCAGCAGGCGCTCTCAAGAGCATCTAAAATGACTGCTTATAACTGCTTACTGTAGCAGAGCTTGTGTCCACATATCCTTTGTTGTACTTGTTTTGAAGTGCTGCTCACTTTCTAAAGAAAAAGAAAACATCCTCTGCTGTCTGGAATTTTCCATGGTTACATTTTGCCCAGGGGTGATTTCTGCCTGTGAGGAAACTTCCAACATTTTACTAAAAATATATATTTAATTCTCTCTCTCTCTCTCTCTCTCTCTGTTTTTTTTTTTTTTTTTTTTTTTTTTTTTTTTTTTTTTTTTAAGTCACTGGTGTGTATTTAAGCAATAACAATTCTATGTCTGAACCTGCTTCTGTGCCCAGCCTTGGGAAGGGCACGAACAGGAAACATTGGTTGTTTGCTGCTGCTATTACCATTGCATCTGGTACTGACGTATTTTCTGTGTGCTTGACATTTCTTTATGCAAATAACTCTTACCAAGTGACATGCAGTAAAGGATCTAAAGAAAATTTGTAATAATCTTATAAAACTTGACTATTTCTATCTCTGTTTTCATCCTTGAGCTTTGTGTCTGGTGTTTGTTTATTCACTGTGGATTGTTTACCACATTACAGAGGACAAACATGTAATTGCTTATATAAATTGTTGTGCTCTACATATATAAATGTGTACACTTCTTAGTCTTATACCACTAAAGGCTTCGGCTTACTGTCTTTCTTAGGCTTCAGCCATTTAAATATTTTTAGGGATAGCTAAAAAGGAAATAGAGAGGCCAGGTCATGTTGCTTTGCTGTTGCTTATATTTGAGATTGCAGAATCTTTCTGGGATATTTGTAGAAAGTTTTACCCCCTCTTCCTCTCTTTTTTTCCTTTGGAAAGTTATCTTGAATTCACATGCTTAAAATATTCAGTCCTCTAAATACTTACAAGATTACCATTTCTGGCAACTGATCCAGGATTTTTTCTTTTCTCTTTTTTTTTTCTCTCCTTATAATGCTCTTCTCTCATAGACTTCTAAAGCTGGATAAAACATGCTGTGTGAAATGACGTGAATAGCTTGGCAAGCGTATGAAGAATGTCTTCCTCTAAATATAGCCTTGAACTGCTTTTTGCATTTGCTTCAGTTTCCTTTGGCTGCTTTCCTTGAAGACCCTTCTTCTTCCTTTTCAATTCACAAGCCAAACAAGCATGTTGCTAAGCCTAGTTCTTGTAGCATACATATGATTGTTTAATCTTTTCTGTATGATCAGGTGTCTTTTGTTTCTTTATCACTAAATTTCAAATATATTATATGGTTTTCAGCAGGTGCCCAGGAAGAGAAAGTAGTCATTTGGTGTCAAATTGAGGAAAAGCTATTTCTTACCTCATATAACTAGACGTAGAAGAATACCTTGGGAACATTTTAAATCACAAAATATCATTTACAAGAAAAGTTAAGCAAACTTTCGTGGACAAAAATGTGCAGACTAGTCTCTTATTTTTTCATCTATTTGGTGGGAAAGGAATTTTGAAAATAGGTTTGTTACTTTTTTTTTTTGACATAGAGTTGCTTCGTCAGACTATAAATTTATCTTTGATACTGTATTTAAAATGTTCATTTTCTCATGGGAATATGTAACAAAGCTCAGTAGCACAGCCTGGGAAAATGTGTCCGTGTTTTCCCACAGCTCCATATTTCAGTGGCCACTGCTTTCCTCCTGTTTTTAGAATTGTTTTCCTGGAAGGTTTGGGGTATATTTTTCAAACAGAGGGAATGTATCAAGTTAGTAAATATCTTTAACTCACGTATTGTAAACATATTATAAAGCTCCTTTTAAATTAGTCCTGTTTCAAGCCTCATGTCACATATGGGTTTTCCCACTCTATTGCCAAAAAGATTTTGATATCAGCACATGACTGTTTACATGATATGTAAAAAACTTTTAAGACTTTTTCTTGGAAACCCATTTTCTTGTATGGATTACAAGTGGGGGAAAAAAAAAAGGCAGCCCAATAAGGTGTTTTAATATCTCCTTGTTGAGTGTGACACCACGCTCCTGACTTCTCTTTTCAAGCATAGATCTGCACAGCTTGGCAGAGGAAAAAGGGAAGCTGCTGCTTGGTGGAGTCAGCTCTGCCAAATTCCCCAGGCAAACACTCCTCCAAAACCACCATATCACTGTATAATACAGCTCAACAGAGGTTTAGCTGGGTTAGCCCTCCTTTTGCATCCAACAAGCCAAGGAGCACGAGCAGATAACGAACCAGGGCACGTTCCTGGGAAACATGGTCCTCTTAAGTGCGATGAGTTGCACTGGGGTGACGTAGCGCTGCTTGGCGAGAGATGCCTATTGACCTCTCCTGATGAAGTCTCTTTGCCGGGGTCTGTATTTCCTATGGTTCTCCACTCGGCCAGTTCATCATTTGTGTGATGTGCCATATTGCTTGCTCAACAGGGACATAAGCTCTGACATGGAAACTTGGCAAGGACATGAAAAGGGCATCCATGTAGGGGGAGAGAAGGTTCAAGTGATGCACAGCTCTCCTGAGGAATGCAGTCACTTTTTGAAGGTTGCTTCTTTCTAAGCTTCCCTGGCACATGGTAGATTTTTATACTCATTCGTACTCGTAGCATAGGTATCTACAATACCTTGTGTGCACATCTAGCCAGTCTTTATCTGTGTACCCGAGTAACATAATAGAAAAAGAGCAGCTCTCAACAGTGTGAAACCTCCATCCGCCTCGTAGTCCGTCCTGATTTCTGTGGTGGTAGCGAGGGCAGTGTCTCTTCATGGTTACAAACCTTTGCTTTCTTTAGGTTAGCTGGTGATTTTATTGCTTTTCTGATGACATCTCGCCTCCTAAGGGGAATTTGACTCTAGTGGTTTACAGCAGGCTTTCAGGCTGATGGAGGCATCTGGGGAGAATAAGGATTACCACTTTTTTTAATAAAATTTGCAAGTATAAAAAACCAAAGTTTTGCATCCTGCACTGACCTGTTTCCATGCTCTGTTTTTTACCCAAGGGTAACATCTACCCACCTGTTACTTGTACTGGGAGATGAACCAAGCTCTTAGACCAGTTTCATCCAGTGTTGAGATCTGCATGCAGGATTTGTCTCGTTTCATCTAGTGTTGAGATCTGCATGCAGGATTTGTCTCCTGCTCTTACACAGCCTTTTTTTTTTTTTTTTTTTTTTTACATAGAGAAATTGTATGAAACTGAGTTTTATTCTGTGATTGGCTTCTCTCCCTTCTCTTTGCCCATAGCTGTGACAGCCTGTGTTCATTTTAGTACCTTCACTGTCTGGTGCTAGAAATCTCTTGTTCCTCCAGTCCCTGGGTCTTAATGTTTTTCTTCTTTAGAGTTATTGCCAAGGTAATAAACTTTTCATATTCTCTTTCCAAGAAGTAAGGTCTTGGTAGATTTATTTTCCTCTGGAGACTGTGTAAATTCTACATTCTTCTGATGAAAATCAAGTCACACTTAAACTGTATAAATATATAAAATGCCTGCTGGGGAAACCTTGAAATAGGTTCTTGTGTATGCAAACACATATTGGCAGCCTAGGAGAAAGGCACAGGTGCCACTTGGGCAGGAAACGAGGATTGGATATGAACTTAATAGCAGGATTAGCCCTGCAGGAGCCCTGCCTTTTCATCTGCTGCTGGGAGTAGCATTCGGAATTATCAGATTCTGTGGCGGAGCGCAATCCGTTCCTGCCAAATGTGAACATGCTGCTGTTTTTATTGTGGTTTGGGTTTTTGTTTGTTTTAATAATATTTATCATTTGTATTACTGTAAAACTAGAAACCAGGACAGGAAACTCTGTGGCTCAAGGTGATGTTTAAAGCAGTATGTACCTCTGTGGCTAAAAGAAAATGGTCTTAGGAGATAAGCTGCTGTTTTAAAGAAGTTAGACTAAGTGAAAGCAGTTGAACTAAACTTAATTAAAAGTAACTTCAGAGAGAAATAAGCAATGCAACCTTAAAACTAGTATATGCTCATAGGAGTGCTCCTCTTGGCTGCTGCTCGGCCTCAGCTCCCCACGGTCCCCACTCTGTCCCTGGGTTCAGAGGCCCTGGCAGAGAGGCTTCCGCCGCCCTGCCCAGAGGTCTGTCCTGCTCATTTTAAAGAATTTCTGGTGGTTCTTCCCGGTGAAGAATTTCTCTTGTGAGAATTTAAAACACCTCACCTTCCTGTTGTATTTTACATGTGTATGAAGATGATTTGAGTCATGTTTTACCTGTTTGAAGACAGACAGATTGCAAATGCCTATTTGTAGCATTTCATGGGACTTTGACCAGCCTTTTCCATAGGAACTTAAAATCTAACCCCACTGCCAATACCATTGAGCAGCCCCGAGTGGACAGAGGAGTGGACAATATTATGTAGGTAAGTACAGGCAGGCAGCTGTACCTGCTCAAGCAGCAACACTGATGACGAGGCAAATCTTTAGCACTTTGCTGCTGCTTTTTCTGGTGCACGCAGCAGCAGTAAAGCAGGCGCGGGGACGTGGTGCCGAGTTCAGCAGGAGATAGGTGCACCCACGTACATCAGCAGACCCTGGGTAGGGTATGTGACAAACCACTCCAAAAATCGCTGCATTTCTCATTTGTTTAGGCACACTGGAGTGTTTTCCTTTTTAAGCTTTTCCAGAAAGGCAGATAACAGTCACCCTCATATACACCCCTACACCCTCTCTCTGCACAAGGGAAATAAGGCACAGTGGGGTGAGCAAGCCCATGTGACAGCCCATATCCACTGCTCCTGATGAGATAGCACAAATCCTGGGTGCAAGGGCTCTGCTCTTCAAATATGGTTGTATCCTGGTAGAAAAGGAACAAGTTAAAAATGTAATTCCTGTTTATTTATTACATGTGTAGTTTTGACTCTTATTCCTAGAATATGCTGTTTATCTTATTTAAATTAAGCATGCATATAAGAAAATATGTTTTTTAATGATTGTTCTAATTAACTAGTTTTAGCCTGCTTTAGGTGGATCTATATTAGCATTTTACTTTGGACCTGGAGTGCACTTCAGAAACTAATCTTGTGATTGTTCCCCGGGGAGGATATAGCCTGCAATCCTTTACCATGAAATTACGCTGGAAAAGGTGTAGAAGCATGTTTGCATAGTAGCTCCTTTGGAAGTGTAAAACTCTTCTTATTAGGCTATAAGATTTGCTAATGTTGGTAGAACACTTTAATGCATTCTGGTGCAAGACATATATTAGAGTGTTTAATCTTTTACTCACATGATTTTTCACCTCTTACTGCTTTATAGCACAAATGATGAAGCCTGGATATTTAATAAATGTAATAAACACAGCAGTTTATGAGCTTGTTTTGTGGCTGAGGTCTGTAAATCTTGCACATCTTTTCCAACCTGGTTTTCTTGCTGACAAGAATATGACGGATGGATGGGGAAGCGATGACACTGAATAAGGATGAGCTGCATCAAGAGCCAACCACAGAGCACGTTGCCATAGCCTAAGCCTCAGAAGAGCATGGGCTTAGTATTCTGCATTTGCAATATCTTGGTTGTTTAAGGCTCTATAAGCCACGTGATTGCAGATTTTCTTATTCAGTGACTTTGAACCTGTGGTCTGTTGGACCTGTAGAAATTGAAATTAGTAAATATAGTAAGTAGTTCTTAATAGCTCATTTCTCTCTACAGGGTTTGTAGATTGGAAAAAGTTGAAAATTAGACTTCAAATGCCATAGGCATGCAAGGAAACAGATCAATCAGCAATCACAATTTCATGTCATACCCAGTTCAGCTTTTAGTAGCCCTGATGAAAAGCTTATTGTATTAAAAAAAAAAAAATCAAAATTTCCCATACTGTCATGCAAGCTTCTGTAGTGTTAAATGTTAAATGCAGTCATCTTGGCCAGAAGTGATTGTTTTAAGGGAGTAAAGAAGAGAATATTTTTGGAAACAAGCACATTTTCTTTATATTAGCAAGCAACCAGTAAGTGATGAATCAGTATAAGCACCTGTTACTCAAGCAGATTCTGCCCTCAAAATCTTTAATGATTGTTGTTCTTTAGCCAGGAAGAATGGAGATGGCTTTAAAAGGATTTAGTCGGCAAAATGTGAGTAAGTGTAAGCAAGAAAGACAGCTCCAGCTTCCTGGCTTCTTGGCTCAGAGTCTAGAGAGTTTGGACTCCAAATGTAACATGTTTCCATATGACTATATGTATTTTCCATTCTTTGTTCAGGGCCTAAATGTGACTTTTCTGTTTTTTAAGGCTCTTCTAAGATGACTTTAACTTTACCCCATTAGTTGTAGCATTCCCTATGCAACTTTTTCATGCATCAAGGATAGAATTGTGGCTCAGCCTTTGTTAAGTTTATCCAAATGAAAAAATGTCAGCATTCATACGGACAGCTACGTCAGGATTAATACCAAGCTAACAGCAATTCCATTTTCTGCCTTTCGGATTTATTCATAATGTTTTGTTTGCAGTGGCTCAAGACCCTGTTTCAGGTCTGTCCTTACAATGGATGATCATGAAAAAAGGCTTCTCCTGCCCAATCTACCCTCTTGTGTATATAAATCTACACCTACACATACAAACACACACTCAGGTGTGTGTCTGTATATAGATAGTTATTTTAATCCCATCTAGTACATACACCTTTCGAATTGAGTTTGCTTATTAATCCTGATACCCAGATATCACCAGTGCCTCATTTGTGCTATGTGTGCTTCTCTTCTGCAAATTGTTTGGCCCTGGTTTTGGTTCAGTGAAACATTTTTTTTTTTCTGATATAGATGAACCACTTCAGAATCACTTACAAATTATTTTAAAGAAATTCTTACTGTCTCATTCAGTTTGTAATTTCTGTGCATGATGGTTCCTTCTTGTGGGGTAACCATTTCTGACAATTTGTGAAAACATTTATTTTACAAATTCTAACTGGATTGATCTGTAAGCATACTTGCTGAATACCTAATTATGTGAAATTAATTACTTTATGAATTTTTAGATGAAAATATATTGTATCTTTATCCTAGTTTATACCTTATTCTAACATGCTCACAAATGGTCTACTTCAGATAAGTCTACTCTGAAACTTTATTCAATATTTTCTTCATCTGGAAGTTCCTAATTATGAACTTGTGGACTCTTAACCTCCCAACTTGTAGCTGAATATTAAGTCAGTCAGTCTGTTGGCTCACTTTGTCCCCCTCTTCCCTGGGGACCATCTTTCAGATGTAATAGGTTCTGTGAGGTTCTGCTTATCGCATATTGTGGTTTTCTAATCAAATAATATTTGCACTGTGATACAAAAATCTGAAGATACAGATCTGGAAATATCATACGTTATTTGGTTTCTCTGTAAGAAGTAATGAGAATAGGTTTATGAACAAAATCTCTTAGCCAGGAAAACCCAATTTAAGTTACCACTCTTTGCCAAGAGCTCATAAGTTTAAAAGAAATACGGAGAGGGTGCTGCATGCGTAGTGAGCTGGGAGAAAAGCATCACTGCCAAAATACAGGTGGGATGAGTTGGAAGGTCAGTTGTCAGGAGCTGTCATTTGTCCAGAGAACATTTTGACTATGGTTTTCTACAACTATTTTAAGTTTATTTGTTCAGTATTGCTCACAAGCGCCAGGATTTAGAGCTCTGGGATGAAGCATCAAATCAGCAAGGTCTGTAAGGACACGACCTCGTGAGCCTTGATGAGTCACAGCAGCCGAGCCCGGGGCAATGAGCTCGGAGGGTAGCTCTCTTGCCCCACGGGGGTCCTCGAACGCGCTCTCATCGACTGGCCTCTGCTCACATGTGGGACCAGGTGCCGACCCGTGGCCTTGTGGGGCTTGTGCTTCTGTTTCCCTCGCATGAGAAATGTCAAAATAGGTGTAAATATTTAATACCAAACTCTAAAGTTGAGGGTTATGTAAGTGGCGTTTGGGGACAGTGTCTTCTTTCAGCCTCAGCAGAGCTCTTATGTAACCGAGTGAGGTGCCGCGAAGTGAGCAAGCCGAGTGCTGCTGGCAAGTGTGTATCCCGAGCTCCCTCCTGCTCCCGCGGAGCGTCGGGAGGTGGCTCGTGGGCTGCGGGAATCTGCTGTGCAGGACCCCCTCCGCACCGTTACTCTGTGTCACCGGAAAATGCTGCTCGTGCCTGAAGGGGCCCCAGAGAGCAGGGACGAAGGGCAGGGGACGTCATGGAGAGGCTGTGGTGCTGCCCACTCCTCTGCCTTTTGCTGGTGCCCAATTTAACAGGGAGCAGTAAGAGGCAAAAAGAGTCTTTTTCTCATAAATATGGCAGTATATTCTGCAACTTAGGGATCTTGCTAAGGAAGGCAGCTTATGATATTTATCTCACAGATTTTTGGTTATCGTTCTCCGTCCCCTCTGTCCCCCACTTGACGAAATAAGCAGCACTGCTTGTGATGTGAGCAGCAAGAACCCAGCGCATCAATCAAGCACTGTAATGCAGCGGCACAATTCTCTTTAATCACGTCAACACCAGAGCTGCAGCTAAGGAAAAACGACTTTACAGCAAGCTATTAAATACAAAGTTTTAAGCACAGGAACTCTTGTCTTTCTGATGACAAAAACAGTTTGACTGACTAAAAAAATTGCTTCTGGGGGCGTTATGAGATTTTCCTAGGGAATTTAAATGCCACGAGGTATTCTCAGCTTAAAAATAGAAATGTGTAGGTTGAAATGAGTAGCTGAGAGGTATGTGCTGTAGGTTGGGATTTAGCAATACAGATGTTCTCAGGGTTTTTTTTATAAGTATACTTTCTCCGGTTTAAAAATTGCCATGGTCCAGCTTAAGATGATAGGGTTTTTACTGGCAATTATTATTGTAGTCAAGTCTGTTATTGTAGTTCAAGCAGCTATAGAAAATGTATCTGTGTTGGGGCTCCCCCTCTGACAGGCTGCCCAGGCCCCTGTGCAGTTTCCCAGGCTCTTGGCATGTTTGGAGCCCATGACTCCTGCTCCCAGGTTTAGGGGATGAGGTACAACCCCAGGCTGCTCTGGTTTTGCATGTATCGCTTACGTACGTTGCTTTGAGGCACTTTTTTTCTCTGAATCCTCTTTACATTTCATTTCTGTCTTTCCCTTTCATCTCTTTTCTACAGAACCATCTTTCAGCAGTTTTTGCTGACCTCCTTCTGGTCAAAATTTTAAGCTTCTCCAATTCCATTACCTTTTTCCTTCTTTTTGGAGGATGCTCTGTGGAGATGCTCTCTGGAGGACACATCCCCTGTACTTCTGAAGTCCTTTTAGGCCCTCGGTCGGGCCCTCCCTGCTAGGGGGTGGGAGGCCCAGCTGTGGTTCCTGCACAGCTTTTGGGCTAAGCTGAGTCCCTGCTCTGGCTTTGCCTGCCGCCTGGTTCCAAGGAATCACAGAATGAAAGCCACAGCCCTGCTCATTCTTGACTCAAGAGTCAAGTCTGTCTGTTCTCCCTTTCAACCTCAGTGTGAGTTTTCTGTTTCATGAGCATGGGACTTCTTGGAACCCATGCACGTGTATTCACAGTTACGGTACAAAATGTTTCCATATTAAAATCTTGATTACTTTACTGAAAATGACTTCTCAGGTGGATAGAAACTGTATTAAATATACATTTTAAATGACTGTTTCACAGCTCATCATCTTGGAGTTAAACTGTGCTACATTCATATCACCTAGCTATGCCTTAAAAATATTTTCATGATTCTTCTCCATCTCTGTCTTAGTAATAAAAATTCAAGTATTTGTATTCAGTAATGTCATGAACCAAGTACTACCTTTTGAAAGTGTAACAGCAATTGTAGATCTTAACACAATTTTTAAAGGTCATATGAACAGTCATTAGATCATTTAAAATACCTTTTGTGTCATCTCCTTTGACATACTGTTCTTTCCGCTTTTGTTTGTCTCATCTATATTCTTTTTTTCCCTGTTACGTATAAAGTTGATACCATATCACTCTGTGTACTAGGGAAAAGAGAACAGACCATGTAAGATGTAGAAAGTATGTGATTCTTTTTTTCCTATGAATCCATGCATTTCCTTCCTATAAATGCATATAGCTCTTCGTATAATTTCATTAAGCAGTGTGATACAATGACAGTGGAGAAAAAAAGAAAATGGTTTTCCCTAAGTATATAAAAAAGAATTCTATAAACCTATAGCAAGAGAAAATCAAATTTTCAATATTTCTATTAAAAGGGAATGTTTACATTTATTTTCTATTCAATATTTATTTTCTAGTAAAATGGAAAAGATAATTTTGAAACAAAATCACAGCATGTTTCCTGGCAGCTAGGTCATCTTTGTCTTTCCCTAATCTCCCACATTCCTCACGCACCTGAAATCCTGCATCCTCACTGGTTTTGAGGGCAGGTGAACAGATTGGGCTGCACCTAAAACATCCCCGTGCAAAAATGCTGCTTTTTTCTGGACAGCAAGAACCACCCCTGACCTGACATCTGGGAGCCCTGGATTAAATTCTCTCATCAGGCAGAGCAGAGAAGGGATTAGGAGAGGGCAGGGTGCCTGCATGGGGAGCTTTGCTTCTCCTCTGCCTAACTTCACGGCACTCCTTGACCTTGCATGGGAGCTCAGAGCCATAGAGAGAGGCTCCAAACTGGTGCCTCTCATGTCCTGGCTGGTTGCTTTAATCCTGAGCTAGGTTGGGTGGAAAGGATGAGCTTGTCCACAAACAGCACCTGCCTATGGTGGTGCACAAGCCAGGCTGAATTGCAGCTGTGGGGATATTAAAATCCATTAAGTACCTCAACATCTCCTCCCTCTATCTGCAAGTCTTTTTTTCTGACCATGTCTGACCCTTAATTTCCTTTCTAAGGGCACTCTCACCCAAACTTCTTCCTCCCCTCGCCAGGCCTTTCTTCCATTTCAGTGCAGCTCTGTTTGACTGAACAAACAGAAAATAAATGAAGCGCATTTGAACCCCAGTGGTTTTCACTGGGATATGGAGAATTTTCTCAGTGTGTTTTTGTGAGTAAAATCACGAATCATTGCTCAATTCTAAGGCTTGTCAAATTTAGGGATACTTTCCAAGAACTCGATTTCAGCTCGATCTGTTTTTTTTTTTTTTTTTTCCTCCTCCTTTCTCCCAGATTCTCTTTATTTTCTTGCTGTTCAGCTCTAATATGAAAAATGAATCATGTTGCATCGTCTATGAGTTGCTCTCACCTTGCTGTTAACAGCTTGCGTCCTGTGCATGCTGTTAGACTGCTCTGTGTAGACCTATGAACACACTGGGAATTGTTCTGATCAGCCTGGGAATGAGCCCCTTCAGATAACACATGCGCACCCCCTCGATTCCATTGCTCAAGAGGGTTTTTATTTTTGCCCATTTGTCAATTGTACCTTTTTATACTAAAATATTTTCTCACATTTTTTCCTGAAGAGAAAAAGCACAGCAATCCTGCTCTCCCGGCCAGCTGGAGGAGCTGTGCTCATCCTAGGCTAGCGCGCACCTGCAAGCTGGCAGCAGACTGACCTGTTAGTCCTTTCAAGTAATTGCAACAATTTTACTGAACTTGATCAAACTTGGTAGCTTTCTGCAGTGGGTAGAGACTGTTCTCCTTGCTGTCGAACAGCACACGTCCATGTCCAGGGCTGAATGGCATTTTCGTGGTTAAGGACATGGCTGCTTTGTCTCTTTCAAGCCGTTGATTTTTCAGGCTTGCTGCTATAGTTTAGATGAAAAAGGAATTAATGAAGTATGACACAGTCTTAAATCTTGATCTAGCAGAATATTTTCATGCTGAAATGACAGGCGATTTTCAGTGAAAGCAGAACAAAACCTGCTCCAGAATAGGGTAGGATAAATATCACCTTAGCAGGACCATGCAGAAGTTCTGATGACCTGAGCCAGCCTCAGCTTCAGCCAAGATTTTAAAATAGACAAAATCAGTCTCATGCTGTGCTCGCCTCAAGTTGTGGGGCTTTTTTTGTGAGGAGCAGGAGAGGGATTTTGCTGGGTGAAATGGAGATTTGTGATGCCTCATTCTAGATGGTGTCTAATCAAACATGAGTAGTAAGCTTTTTTTCTTATATTTGCCAGAACAGGATTAGTTGCCCTGGGAAACATCTTAATCTAAGCAGGGCAAAAATGAAGCCCCTGATCTAGAAAAGGGATCTAGAATCAAGCACGTGGGATGATTTAAAGGTTAAATGGGCAAAGCTCAATCTTTCTAGAAAGTAAAATTCTGCCGGTGGAACAAATTGTACCCATGCTTTTGTGGCTTGCGTTTGCTTCTGATTTTAAGCAACTTAAGGTACAGAACCTATAAAAGGACGCTTAATCTTTTTCTTGAAATACTTTAGTAACAGTCTTGTTCACAAGGGTCTCCTGCCTTCCTGCTTGGAAAGCCCTTTCTCTTGGAAATGTGCCTAGCATCTCAGTTAGGCTTAGACTAAATTATGTATGAATTTCCCTTTCGTCCACTCAGTGGAAGTTCGATCTTTAAAATGTCTGTCTTTTGGTGACTTTTGGTAATTTTCTTAGTGTTTCCATGCAAGAGCAGCTACTTGACTGGTTAAATTATGAAGGTTATATTACAAGGAAATCTTTGTGGTTTAAAGGCAGAAATCAAAGTGCTTGTTAACCGTCTTTACGTGGCAGACCATGAATATAGCAAAGCTAAACTTCAGTCATAAACATTCTTTCATCCGATACATCTGATCCGTGCTTCACTGGCTGCTTCCTCACACTATCTTTCAGGGTGTGGAACCGCGACAGGAGGAGCGGAGGATGAAGGTGAGGCTGAAGCTGGCTGGATTGAAGGTGCTGCCATCCTGCTCTCCGTCATTTGCGTCGTACTCGTCACCGCCTTTAACGACTGGAGCAAGGAGAAGCAGTTCCGGGGGCTGCAGAGCCGCATTGAGCAGGAGCAGAAGTTCACTGTTGTCCGAGGTGGGCAGGTCATCCAGATCCCGGTGGCGGAGATAGTAGTTGGTGACATCGCACAGGTGAAATATGGTAAGTGGGGCCAAGTAGTCCTCCACTTTTTTGAACTTTATTTACGTCTCTCCTCCCCCTTTCCCGTATTGCATGGGATAAACTATATTTTAGACTTAATTCTTAGTACTTGATGCAAAGGATAAGGTGTTATGTGGTTATTTTCTGTGGTAGTGTAATTCCTACCTGCTGCCCTTAGGGCAAAAGAAAAGCTTCATCTAAGGTACTTGCTATAAAATGGCATTTTGGTAACTTTATTTTTGTAATCTTCACTACTTTTCTCTGACGTGAAAGAGCGGTAATCCTCTTTCACGGATTTCAGTATGCGACCTTCTGGGTTCCTTTCCAGTTAGGAGTAAAAGGAATTATTTTTAAACACTCAGAGAAGGGGAGTGGTGCGGCCAGGATGGCTCCAGCACTTGGGATTGGCAAGTTTCCCTGGATGGGGCCTTTCTGGTGGGTTGATATGGTCCAGTTCACCATATGTGAGCTCACACTGGGATAGCAAAAGGCATAATACATATAAGAGATAATATCCAGATAATAGATATAAGAGAAAAATCTTGGTAAAATAGACTAATGTGGGTAATATTAGCAAAAATGTCCCAGTGTGGTAGCTGTTCTTCCACCTTTGCTTTAATTTTACATTTTAATGTAATTGTTGTCGTGACTGTGATTATGTAATTCTAAAAGCAATCTTCCTAAGCCGCTATTCCTGTGTTTTTTACCGAAAGGTGATCTCCTACCTGCGGATGGGATATTTATTCAAGGAAACGATCTTAAAATTGATGAAAGTTCTTTAACTGGAGAATCAGACCAGGTCCGCAAATCTGTTGACAAAGACCCAATGCTGCTGTCAGGTAAATGGGCTGCGTTTTGCTGAGCTCACCTCTACACGCTGCTTTGCTCGTGCTCTTTTCTTGCCACATCATCGAGTTTTGGTAATCTCTAGGTACATCTGCTCTTTGACTGCTGGCCTTGCACACTCCTCCTGCAATCGGTACACTTTTGGTTTATGATTTTGTGCTATTACTTCTGATCATAACATTTATTTTATAAAGTGAAAAGTAATGTTTTTATAGGAAAATATAATTCTAGGAAATGATTATTTTAACTCATTAAACATAAGATTTAACTGTTGATTTTTAATGCCTTTTAAAGCATCCTTAAACACTTTGTTTCTGTCTTTACTAGAAAAAGAAACAGTAAATGTATTAAAAGGAAATTGATATTTTGGATTTGACTTACAGTCAGTAGTAGTCAAGATAAAGTCAAGTTATTTGTAATACTTGCATTTTGCAATATTCTACACAATAAATTAGTTGCAAAGAAAAGGCATTTTTTAAATAGGTTGCCCGTCAATAGATGTTCTCTCAGACGTGATCTCAAAGCGACAAGCTGCTAATGTCGTCGTGTCAGAGATCCTCAAGCAGTGGTTTTAAAAACAGAAATGGAAGTTTCGTTCCTGGAAAGCGCTGTGGCTGCTGCAAAGCCGTGCAGGGCCCTCGGACTGCGCCGCAGCCGCGGGGCCTTGCGGGCAGGTTCCCTCGTGAGGCGGGCGCAGGTGGTCAGGTCGCTGCTTGGCGGCGTCTCCCCGGCATCGCCGCAGGAAGGGGAACGCTGCTTCCGCCTGCATGGAGGAAGAGCTGGAAAAACGCAACAGTTGGATTTCTGTCACAGTTTGTCATTTCTGTGAGTTGAAATTTGGTGATAAACACCCTGAATCAGGAAGTATTATTTACACTGTTGGCACCTGAAACAGCATTCTTTGTATTCACTCTAGATTCAATGACATAATTAAACTAAATGAGTTTCACTGCTTAATGTCCTGTTTAATCATCAAGACAGTCATTTACGATACTCGAGAAGCAATTCTAAAAATGCAAGTGCTGACTGAAACAGATGGTTCATTTCCATCTCTATATAGCACATTTGGTACCACCTAGGAAGGCAAAAATGGAAATATAAACTCTGCTACACCTGAAACCAAAATAAGCAGCATCTCTTCTATGCTTTCCCCTTACTGCTGTGTAGAAGTTGTTCTTTCTTTAGGGCTGTTAGCAGCTAACTGACCTGGGAACTACTTGCTCTTCACTGCAGCTGATGCATCCTTTGAGCTTCAGAGAGTTCATAAGTTCAGAGAGATCCATGATTTCTAAATACAGAAGCTTTGAACGTGAGTCTGGCCTCAGTCTTAGACACAGAGAGTTGCATGGAGTAATTCACCTGAGAGAGTTCTCATGGAACTGAGACTGATAGAACATTACTTCATCCTAATTTAACCTTCATATTTTTTTTTAAATCAAGGCACACAACAAGGATGCAAAACACAAGTCTTTTTGATCAAGAACAAATAAAATAAATCTGTTGATCGCTGTGGTTTATTAGTTTTTTTTTTTTAAAGAAGGTTGATTAAGGAATCGGGTCAACTATTGCCTGGAGAAAAACAGCTCACATTTTCTCTCAGTTTCTTGCCAGTAAATAGGCAAAATCTTGCAAAGCAGAAATTCTCACAACAGAGAAGCGTCTAACTATTAATGTCTCAATTTATTTTGAATATCCTGCAATTATATGTAGATGAGTTTTCTGGAAAGCTTTTTATTTTTGTGTATTCTGATGATTATTTCACTTTGTAGTAACTTCAGTTACTTCTAAAAACTGCAATGATTAAAATAGTTGCTTGGACCTGCAGATGGGGACTTTCTGTTCACTGTTAGTTTGGTGGAAGTAAATAGGATCAACCCCCTGAACTGGTATACTGCCTTATTCCGTTCTTTTTTTATTTTTTTAAATTTCCAGTCTATTTGTCAAGTACACTTATTAGACTTCAGTGTTTTTCAACAGTCTTATGTTCAGACATTTTTATCCTGAAGACATACATGCTACCTAGTTTCTAATCCATTTATCTCTTTTCTTACTGAACTAAACTCCTTCATTTTGCATCTTTGAGTATTAATTAGTAAGCTACTCAAATTAAATACTCAGCATGTAAAATATATATTCTACTTGTATTGAAAGTTTCGCTTCAAAAGGGAAAAAAGTCAGCTCTTCCCCATCAACGTGAAAAACATTCATCTTAATTACATTTGTTTAATAACAGCTGATCAAAGTCATAGAGCCCATTTCTTTATTCAAGTGAGAGTAAATTAATTATACTTACTGTAATTATACATTTTGAATTATGTTTTGCAAGGCTAAGAAAAGTTGAACTCAAAAGATTCCAAGTGTAGAGAGGAAAAACTTGAAATCTGGTGGGCAAAGCTGATTTTGAGACATAGGGGTATTTGCTTTTTAGAGGATATTGGTGCACACCTTTAAGAGTCCAATACAGAACGGATTTCTTAAAAATGAGGTGAATGCCAAAAGCAAGTTCTTAACTAAGACGTATTTTTAAGTGCTGTTATAACTTGAAAAAGCGCCTTGCGCTGGTGCAAGGCGCTGTGCGTGCTCTGACCCCAGAGACCGGTGCTCAGACGCCATCAGGTGTAGCCTGCGGAGCTGGCCGGGAGGAGGAGGAGGGCAGGGGAAGGCTCGTGCAGCCTGTGCAGCTCCTGTGGGCCCGGCCTGAGGAGGCTCCTTGAGCACTTGCGGCTGCTGCTGCTTTCCGAGGGCTGGAGCAGGCCGGGCCAGGAGCTGCCTGCGGCGCCGTGGGGAGCAGCCCCTAAAGGGTGTCTGGGCCTCCGCGCAGCGAGAGCACCTCGTTGTAAAACCCGTACCTGTCCATTGCGGCACTGTTGTTGCTGTTTGGCTTATTTCTGCTGAACTTTTCTTGCTATTGTAATGAGGTATTTATGCTCTCACATGAGGCTTAGGCTTGACAGATGTTCCCTCTGTGCCATTTTTCTGTTTTCCTTTTAAGAACATGAGAGATTTATTTAGAGAAAGAGATTTTGATTATAAATAATTAGGCCTTCATAGGCTTGAGGACTGCAAATGGATAAGCAGTAAAGAAAAGGAGTTGAAATTTTTGTTAAAAATGGGTTGCAGGGATGCATATTTGTTTATCTTTGTAACAACATGTTCCTGTATCTTGTGCTTGTTCAGCTTTTCCCTTAAGACAAATATATGTAGATGAGGCTTAAACCACTAAAATGTGTTTTAAA
This sequence comes from Crypturellus tataupa, assembly GCA_034781795.1. Classification (NCBI taxonomy): domain Eukaryota; kingdom Metazoa; phylum Chordata; class Aves; order Tinamiformes; family Tinamidae; genus Crypturellus; species Crypturellus tataupa. The sequence continues at coordinate 8,723,066 of JAWLRI010000906.1, read as the reverse complement.
GAGTTGAGGAAGAAAGAGTCTTTCCATGGCCATTCAGGTTTCATAGATCTGAATGCCAAATAAGAGACTCCACTAGAAATAAATAATATTCCCAGCTGTGGTAATGTATGATTAGTTCTAAAATATAGTTTGATCTAAAGCAGTAGCATTTAGTGTACGAAACAAATAATGAAACACTTCTGGTTTCCTTAACCATGTCTTTATCCATAATTAACCTGGTGGTATCAATACACTTACACCTGCACAGCTATTTTTTCTCAAAACTTTGTTTCTATCTTACAGTCTATTTTCATAGCTTTCCATTTGTTTTCTTCTCCATACACAGCAAAGAGTATTTAAATAAAAAAAAAATACAGTAAAATTCCAATTCCTTGCAGTGACAGGTTATCTCCTAACTTGGAGTAGTTTCTAGTTTGTGTTCCCACGAGCAGGAAGCTTCTGCCAGGCTGTGAATTTAGATGCACCTAACGTTGTTCAAGGTTCAGTGATTCATCACTACATGTCACTTTTATTTATCTGTGTGGCAAAAATTGTATTTCTAGTTTTTCTTTTTTTCCTGTAAGCAATTAGCATAACTGTCAAATCTCTCAAATTGATATGTGTATTAGAAACAGGATTAGTTATCTTAGAGGAAGGTAATTCCCACAATATATAGTGTGCATTTAAAAAAGAGTAAAGAAAAAATAGAAACATTAATTTCCATGACAGGTTTGCATAGTTTAATCTTGCACTTTTAATTTTCTAAGTGAAGCAAATATCTGAGAATAAATAAAGCTATAAATAAGCTGTAAATAAATAATTTCTACAAAATAAGTGCATGAAGCACTTATCCAAATGAATTCATTTAGATAATACAATGATAGAAATAGCTAGGTAATTAAATGATCATTTTTGGAAGCACCATACATTTTGATTTGTTTTAGAGCAATAGAAATCTTTGTACGTACTGAATTGTCAAGTACTTGTGAATGTTTTATTGTTTTTTTGTGATACTCAAAAAGCATCTCTTTGAAGATCTTTCTCAGTACTGAACTTTCAAATTTGAAAGTTTGAAATGATTTTCACAGGTGGGATTTTCTGTGTCTGTGAATCAACCATAACCAAGAAAGATGAAATTTCCCCTAACTTTGCTTACATAACAGTATTTCTTACATCATCAGTTTAGTCTGGAACAGATTGACAGAAGAGGAATGTTTGTGGCACTCCTAAAAGATGTTTTCCAAGTTTCAAGGTTTAACTATATGAAGCTAATTATCTTCCAGAAGCATACAAACTTCGTGGCTACATCTTTGTTGCAAAGGACACATCGTGTGTGGTTGATGTTGAATTAATGTTTTGTGGTTAATGCTTCCTAAGCTTTGGGATCAACTGTCCATTCTCATTTGAGAGTGATGATGAACAGATTTTTTTTCCTCCCTTAACTTTATTTTAAATCTTACATAAAATATTTTAATGGTTGTGTTTTTTAATAGATTAACAAGATATATCTGACTTATATTGCATATTTCCAGGTACTCACGTCATGGAAGGCTCTGGACGAATGCTGGTAACAGCTGTGGGTGTGAATTCTCAGACAGGCATCATCTTTACTCTGTTAGGTGCTGGAGGTGAAGAAGAAGAAAAGAAGGATAAGAAAGGTAAATTTCACAATACATATGGATGCACCCAGGCAAGCACTTGGGCTTTGTATATCCAAAGCTTTCCTCAATTCTTTGCAAATAAATGCAATTCTACAGACTTTTGGTATACGTTTTTGTCTTTACACATCACACGGGAAAAGCAAAATATGTTAACCAATGATACACCTTGGATAACAAGTTTTTCCAGTGTGAAGTTGCAGACTCTCAGTACATAACCAAACGCAAGGGAATACCTGGTTATGCTCCTGTTGTCATGTCTTTGACATAAATCCATACTCACCTAAAATCTGCTAAAATTTTGCTCTTGTGCATTTACATCTATGGAATATTTTTTTCTGAAACTCAGCCATGGAAGTAATATCTTCTTTTGAACTTCAAAAATAAACTAAGGATAAGATTTTTTAACTAAGTCATTTAATGTCAGTGAATGACTATCAGAACACAATATAAGAAATAAAAAAAAAATAATTTCTTCAGATGGAGAGGTCAGAGTAAACCTAGTAAAAGAGAAAAACATAAGTGGCAAGAAATGGTAACAGACTGTTTAACTTTGATATCAGGTGTCAGTTAATGAAATTAAAAAGTATCTCCAGACTTTCACCTTATTATAGAGTGATGTTGTCAACAATAGCTAATTTGTGAGTTGCACACTAAGCAGAATGTGATTTAATGTGTGTCCTTCCTAGTTTTCGTTCAGTCTTTTGTAATTTGTCCAAGTCTACTTTCAAAAATTTTCATCTGATTAAGGAAGTTCATTATAAGAATATTTATCTCTCAGTCATATTTAAGGACAAATTAACATAAATTTTTAGACTTTTCCACTCTTTTTAATAGCTTTTGGAATTAATTAGAAGAGTGAGGACAGCTTTACTGAACATTTTACATTTTATCAAATGGTTGAAATGGTTGCATGCGACTGTTTCTGTGAGCAGAATCCGTTTCTGTGATGCTTTACAAGCTGCTCACCATTTCATTTCTGTGCAGAAATGTGCAGTACCTGCTAGGCCACCTTTCACATCAGCGAGTGTCTTAGGGTCTGATCTGGCCATCATTGCGCGCGACTGCCGCGCTGGGCCTCGCGCGAGCCAGCAGGCTCTGGCCTGGCATCGTGTGAGGGTATCGCAGGTGGGAAGTAAAGCCACGGGTATCAGCTTGCAAGTAGCAGCTCTCTGCCATAAGGTCCTGCATTTCTCTGGCTCGTCCTTCTCTGTATTTTATTTTGCCCAGGACACTGGTAAAATGCTCTTCTGCTTCTTTGTGGATAGCCTTGAAAGACAGGGAAAAGCAAAGCTGAGGTAATGGACTGCACTACGTAAATCAATAGCCAGACAGAATTTCTTTAAAGGTGTGTAAGAATTTGTAGAGCAGACACTAAATCTAATTGGATATAGCTGTAACACCCAGTAAATTCTTTAAAATTTTCTAGTGTTTCTAACGTCCTTGTGCTAGTGCAGAAGGGTGCCTGGGCAGGGCCACTTGCAGACTGTGGTCCAGCCTCTATAATGTTGTCTCCTTTAGAAATCTCAATTCTCTGAAATCCCCCCAGGTGTAAACGTGTGTGTGTTGGTCTTTTGGAGTGTTTGCCTTTATTGCTATTAACTTTTTGTAAAAATCATCATACAGGTGTGAAACAGGAGGATGGAGATCAGCTTCCAGGTAGAGTAAGAATTGTAGCACATGAAACGGAGGGCTAAGGCATTTTGTTAGCAAGCTGTGGTGCAAATCAGGGTTGAACTAATGATTAATATAATTGCCTTTGAATTAGTGCAGTTAAATTAAAGAATAATTTCAAATTGATGGGATTCAAGACACTTGCATGTTTGTTCCTGGCAAACATTTAAGTGTTTACGCATTATTGGTGTTGCAAATCTTACTGCTAAGCTTGAATGCTCAGCTATTCTCCAGAAGTAAATTACACTCTATTAAATATTGAAATGTGCTATTTGCTATTAGCGATTCATGCTGTGCTAGTTAGTATGGGTATCCAACTGGAATGAAAATAAGCACAAGTAACTACAACAGTGTAAGTTATTACCATTGCAGTAATCAAATCTGCAATTTTCAAGAATGCATGTTATGCAAGGTGCATTTTTAAATTTTGTATGTTGTTTATTTTCTTTTCCCAATTTATCATTTGTAAATAAAACATGACCTTTTTCTTCAGTAACAAACCAGTACAGTGTGAATCAGCCTCTATGGGTCAAGCAGCAAGGAAGCTCTCACGTGTCAGACTTTGTTATCGGACATCTGTGCTTTGCAGTGAACGATCAACCACCTGAAAAAGGGCAAAACTCATTTTCTCGATTATTTGCTGGGATTAATTTTCTGTACTGTAGCATAAAAATAATAATAAAATTAAAACAATAAGAATCTTCTGGAAAATTTTCCAACTTTCTGTCAGGGAAGAAATATTTGACTGACCAATTTAATACAAGGAAAATTGCTGAAAACCAAAACAAATATTACATATATATTTTTTTTCTCCCAATTGTATCAGTTGTCATAAAGTATAGGCAGTTGTATGTTGTCTCTAATTTGGAATTAACTCATTTTTTCTCCGCAAGTCTAAATTTGTGAGGATTCTTTATTTCTTCTATCTCTTCAAATTATAGTACACAATACTGAAAAAAAAATTGTTTAAATCTGTGTGCATATTAGGCTATTGCAGGATGCATACCGAGTCCATTTTAGATTGAGATGTGTCAGCAATAATAAATTGAAATAGACAACGTTACGTAAAATATTGCATTTCTTGCACCATTATGCTGCATATTTTAAAATTACTGACACATTCCATGAATACATTTACTTGAGGGAAATTTTGACCATTTTAGTATTGCCAAACTCTTTTAATTAAAGCAAATAAAATCAGCATAATCAGCAGAGGAACGTACGGTGCTATGTACAGTCAATTCTTACCAACGCTATTAACTGTTAAATGTCTTTCATGTTTATTTATTTATTGATTTGTTTTTATTCCATGTGTGAGTTCTTGCCTTATTTTATAACACTTTTTAATGATGTTTTGTTTCTGAAAGTTTTGTTGATTAATTTAAAACAATGTTTTGGAGAAAACAGCCATAGTATTCCATAAATGTTTTTGTTTCTTTCATGTGAATTTGTTCCTATTATTATTTATTGTTTGTTTTTCTTTTTATCCATTATTACTCAGTAGATTCTTCCCATCCCTCCTCCCACCCTCCTCCAGCTACAGATGGTGCAGCAGGTGCAATTGCCACTGATAATGCAAATGCCAGCTTAGTCAATGGTACGTCAAGAACCCCTAGCTTGTTGTCTTTGCTGGATTTCTCTCCTTTGTAAAATTCCCTCTTCCTCCTCTGAACTGCACAGATGATATATGTGCTTGTGTTTCCCCCTCTGAGCAATCCTGTGCCATAAGCTGTACAGTAGCTTATAAGAGATGCCACAAAGATGCTGGAACTTATTTTATTGAGGAATTAAGCCTGGGAGTGGGACAAGGAGGAACTTTTATCTATTCACCATTAATAAAAATTAGTTAAAAGGAACAGTTATGTAAGAAAGACTGGTTTCAGAACTTCTGAGTTGCCTTTACTCTGTTTATCAGCAGAGCTTTGAAGAGCACTAATAGAAGAATTATATATTCTTCTCTTTCGATGTGGCGCTCTCATAAGTACCCATATAGACGTCATGTATTTTTGAGAAATAGTGCTGGGGTAAGGAATCTAACTTAATTTCACCTTGAAATGCTTTAGGAATAACTTTTACTGTTTTGAGCATCTTTTTGTTAAGAGACCGAAAAGTGAAGTTTGTCTATTCTCGTGGTAAGCTAGTGATCAGGTAATGAGCTGTATGTCTGCAGAAAAAGGAAAAATATGTAGTTGAGTTTGACACATCATACAATTTCTTGGCCCCATTTCTTAGCATGCTAATATTTTAGCATCTTTTCTGATAGTCTAATTCCAGTATTAAATGGAATGAACCACTGTTAGTCCAAGCATTAAAACATCTGTATTTTTTCTGATAATCAACACATCTGGGAAATACTTTCTACAGTTCAGCTGATCTGATAGTGTCTTCAGCAGTGAACAAAGCCTTGGCAAGTCAAGTTACATCTGAGTGCTATGAAATGGTTTAGGAAATTCCCACAGTCTGGCCTCTGCTTATATTATGCATTGAATTTTCTAGTCAGCAGTGATGATATAACTCCTTAAAATGCAGGGGGGCTAAGGGGAGAAAGGAAGTTAAAAAATAAGATCTAAAACAAGAAAATCAAGTTCTTGTGTTTCATATTTTTTTCAGTCATTTTTTTTTCATTATTATATGAGGATTTTCCCAAAGATATGTCTGAACACTAGCATATTTATTTAATGTGTAATATCTCTCAGGACAAATAACCTTAAGGTAAGAGGAATATATGCCTAAGAGTGTAGTTAGCACAGGAATTGCTATTTTTTGTTGAAAATCAACACATAATGATTACAAATACGTTGTTATTCACCTCTCAGTTACAAAAATACAACTGACAGGAAAATCTCTTCAGTACACATAGGTTTGCAAGATACCTGTTGGGTAAAAAGGATCTTTGGTGAGTTGCACTGGATCTAGTAGTGAAGAGCTGGAAGGAGGCAGTGGTTTGGTGGTCCTCTTTGGTAGAAAATTCCACCCATAGCTGTGTGCAGATTTCAACAGCTTGCAAATTCAGGCTAGCATTAAACCAGCAAATTTTACAGAAAGATGGTAATTCATGGAGAATCCTTTTATTTTAAAGAGTGCATTTATTTTAAAAAAGAATATGGGCAGCAGCAGCAATCACTGCATTCTCATCCAGCACACTCTGGCCTTGTTCCTAAATCACAATTTCCTTCGACCAGGGCAGGGGGACAGTATTTCTCTCTTCAGAGAGATTATACTAGATGTTTGATGTCATTTTGTTTCCCCTCATATATAGATTGGCACTGTGCTGCTGTTCTTACTAGCTGTAGCATATAGCTGACTTGGCCTCAAGACAGTCCTAACTCATTTCCATTGCAAGATGAGACATTCTGGAGTCCCCTTGGACATTAGGTATTTTTTAGCTCTGTCAAGGCACAGTAGAAGCTAGCCAGATTATCAACCGAGGCCGATTCCAAGCCGTTCCTGCAGTGATCACAGGACTCCTGAGGGCAGGCAGAGGTTTGGGTTCTCCTGGCTCACGGCCTCCCCACAAGGGTGGTGAGAGGGAGAGGGCAGTCTCTCTTCTGAGGTTTATTTGAAGGAATAACTGTTTCTGTGGTGAGAGCTCTGGCATTAGTAGTGTCCTAGCTACGTTCGAGCAGAGACATACATTCTGATTAAGGTAGAGGTAACATGCAAGGTACTTAGTACACAAATTCGCACATCAAAACCTTCAAAGCTGCTACCATCCCATGAACAACATCCTATGAACCCTTCTTTCTAAATCTCCCAACTTTTATCCTTGCTTAGAAAAGTGGAAAAAAAAATTAGATTGTTTCCCCCAGATTTTAAGCCCTCAGACTGTCTATTTTACTTATTTCAAAAGAAGAAATATTTGTAAAAGTTATATAAAAATATGGGTAATTTTATATTCAAATTAATATTAAAATTAAATAATTCCTTGTCTCTCTCATTCTTCTATAGAATGCCCAGAATATTTTGTTACTAATAGTAAGTGCAGCCTTAGGACTGAAGAAATTATTGGGAAGAGGAGGAAGACAGAAATAGCTATGATGAACACTTCTCAACCTGAAACATTAACCTAAGTGCAATAGCTGCTGAGGTTAAGCAAATAATAAGTATATTTATATTTTATTAATGTTTGCCCACTCATTTACTGGTTATTGTTATGCAGTAAGGGTAGATTGAATTTTTAGTGCAATTCATGACAATTATCATGCTCCTATTACACATATGTATCATACAGTTAATTAAAATAGTCTGCCTTAGAAAGAACAATGTATTTTGTTTTCACCAGTTATGAAAATGTAGAATGTTCTGTTGGTGAAGAAAATATTTTAACTCTACTGTATTAAGGTCTTTATTTGTATTCTGAAGAAGGAACAGACTACACTGCTCTAAGTTAGTATGTTCAGTCTCTTAATAAAAGGCTTTCTCTTTTAGTTCTCTAGAGTTGTTTTATTTTCTCTACTAACTATATTAAAAGCCATTTTAAGAAAAAAACAGGTAAGCAGATGTCAAGTTCAGTTATGAACTTTTTCTTTTAACTATAATTTTTAGATTAAATAATAAAAAAGGCAAATTTTAATGTGAAAACAATTTTTTTGTTCAGATTAGTAGGTGCATGTCTCATGGAAAAGCATAAATCTGGAAGATAAATATACCTTATTTTAAAATCACAAGATATCCAAGGTGGGAGTAGGGTTAAAAATACAGATAAGCAGCTGATGCCAAATGGTTTACATCAGCATATGTAATAATACTGAGATCTTCAATATGTAGCGAAACATCTTTTCCCTTACAGAATTGTGCACTTCGGAATTTCTCAGCACTGAGAAATTACAGCCTATTGGTAGTGGATGAAATGAACTGGTAATGCATTTAGACGAATTTAGCCATTTTTGTTATAGAGTAAAAGCTAACACCTCTATCGAAGTGTAGGGTTTTTTTGGTGCGTATGTCAGCACCAGCTCTAGGAAGCTTACAGAGCAGGGCATAACTGCTGTCTTTTTTATGTCAAACCTAATGATACGTTTCTTATTAATATGTGTATCAAAAATCAAGTACAAATGCTTTAACTGTTAACTTTTCAATTGGGCATTAGAAACAACCACTGAAAGAGAATGCCAGCCATTGTGCATGTAATATTTATAAAATCAAATGTGTAAGATAAATTCTTATGTCACTTTAAGAGATTATTACCTCTAACTTTTGAATGCATTTGAAATGTTTCATTAGTTATTCCAAAGTTTTGGAATTACTACACCAAAGTTTTCTTACACTCCACTTAGTATTTTGCCATTTTCATGACATAAATACACATTTGCAAGTTTTATATTATCAGTTTAATAAAATCAAAAACAATTTTGATATGCTAAAACAAAGCACAGCTAAAATAGAAAACTGAAAATTACAGATTCACCAAGCATATCTTTAGGATAAATCTAAATACAGGATGAATAGCAGCCCTCATATCTATAGCAGTTAATTGCCAACTATGCTATCCCTTATAATTGGATGTAGTTCTAAAATCATGTCTGATTTTCCTTTTTAATTAAAGTTTAATTTTATTGCACTTACATATATTATTTATATTTTGTCTTTACTAAAATTTAATTCTGCAGTGGATTAAGAAATTCATGTCCTATATCGGTGTTACTTTATTAAATCCTAGTTGTCTGAAAATTCAGTTCAGGATTATTGTTCAAATTCTACTTTCTAGTAGATTTTATAAGCTCCACCGTTTTAGCTTAGGCAGTTTGCTCAAAAATAAGCACCAATAGTATTTTACCTGTTAAACACTGAATTTGACTCAGTTCTTTTTGTCTAGGTTGTTTACACAGCAGTGACTCTATATGTAGAACTATATGATAACAATGGCTGCTGATCATAAATAAATATCTGTAACATGCTCATTACTTTTGTCTGCCCTTTTTATTTAAATTTCCATTGTCATGTTCTGTCCTGGGTGATGACTGTTTATTGTCTGTTGTCTGTTGAAATTTTCCATCATATAGGCAAAATGCAGGATGGGAATATGGAGAACAGCCAGAACAAAGGTAATTTTCTTTCATATTAAGCAGGTTGTGGATTTTATTTTTAACATGTAATTAGATTCTGTTGAAAAATAAAATGACAATGTGTGATTTTTGCCTATGTGTCAGATTGTTTGTATTTTTGAGAGTTTTGAAAAGAAAAGCTCTAGCAAAGAAATTATAATTTATAGAATTTTAATTTATAAGCTTAAGGAGAGAAAAAGATTTGAGTTTCAAATAAGCCATTGATAGATGAGGCTTTCATGTCATGAAGCTCATTTTGAGTTTATTTTTCTTGTGAAAGTTGCTATGTATTGTGCATATGCTATGTATTATTGTGAGTGAATTTCCAATCCCATTTTTGATGTGTTATCTATGGTATTTAATGGCAGTGTCTGTAAGTATTTTTATTTGCAGAAGTTCCAGCAATACTAAAGGGATATTTTAATGAAAAGAGATTATTTAGCAATTGAAAAGCATATTTTAAGGATAAAGATTAGAAGGATTAACAATATTAGGTGTTTATTATTTAATGTATAACCTCAGGAGGAAGTTGAAATAGTTATTTCACTCCATCTGAAGTGACTCTTGATTTCCTTTTTATTATGTGATGCACCGACTATCATGTTTTTTAAACTGTGTCAAGTAAGTAAATTAGTAAACTATAACTTTCTTTTCTTGGATCATTTTAAGGATCAGAAACTGATTAGATAAACTCAGCTTTTATGGTACAGAGCTGTTAACTAAAAGGATACTAGGATACAAAAGGATACTGAATAAATTTTAAGGTTAGGCAGACCAATCTATTTTCAGATTAAATAAGCATAGCTTTATATAAATAGTTCACATCAAAACTGAGCAGATCTGTTTCATTTCATTCTGTTTAATTTGTTCTGTGTAAAACAGACACATACACATATATAAACTAGAATGTCTTTGATTTTCAAAAAATGGTTTTTGATACTGAAATGAACTTTCCTCATATGAAAGCATTCTTGCAAGAAAGGATGGTTTAACCTTTAAGTTACATGTTTACATTTTATGGGAGAATGATGGTATCTTCATCTGACATGATGGTTAATTTACTTGAACAGAGATTGCCAGGAGAACATTTCAAGGGTGGTTCTCCAAGTATGATCCTCTGGTCACCGAGATGCCCATGAGATCAAGAAAAGTGTGTGCTTCACTTCTTGAACCACACTGACTTTAAAACAGTTTCTATAAAAATATAATCTTAAGGTTGCATTTATGAGAAATACTAAAATTTGGGGAAATACATTCAACTTGGTGAAAAAAATTTGAGCTGCTATTCTAGAAAATCCTGCTGTACTGAGGTGATGTTACTTGTCAAGTAATTTGAAAGACATTAAAGGTGATATATATGTCTATGTATACCACAGAATGCTACTGGTAGTAAAAAAAGAACCAGCAGTTTCCATGGGGCCTTGTGAAGGGCATGTAAGCTAGAGTGTCCATCCATGCACACGCAAATCTGAACCCACGTGGGAGTCTGCCCACGGTGGGAGCGACACGTAGCTCTGTGTCATTACCTTCATCTGCGTGAAGGGTGTTGGTAACCGAACACAGTAAGTACTAAAGTTAGGAGAGAAAAGAGGGAAGATGAGGTTAGGACTAACACTACTGTTCTGCACCCTCAGCCAAGCAGCAGGACGGGGCTGCAGCCATGGAGATGCAGCCACTGAAGAGTGCCGAGGGGGGAGAGGGAGACGACAAGGACAAGAAGAAAGCCAACATGCACAAGAAGGAGAAATCCGTCCTGCAGGGAAAGCTGACCAAGCTGGCGGTGCAGATAGGCAAAGCAGGTACGACCGGACAGTTGACCTGTGTGTTACACTGGCTACAGTTCTAAAATGAATAATTCTGAAAACAAGAATTGCTTTATCACGGCAACGGTTTTAAACAGGTCATCATAGTACTGTTGTGAAGACAGTAAGTGGTACTGAAGGTGTTTTATCTCCTAAAACTCAGCTTGGAGATTATAATGAATATTGGAATGGAATACAACTTCTTATAGTTGATATTCCAAGTGTAATAATCACATGATATTTAATTTTCTCTCCCTTTGAACTTCTGAGTACATGTGTATCAATTCAAAGTGCTATTCATGTAGCATTGCCTTGTTATGGATTATGAAATTCTGCTATTCTTTAATAACTTTATTCATGCCTGCTATTTAAATATGACACCCTCCAACTTCTGACTTCATTTAAAAATGAAAAAGAAAATAGTAGGAAAATTAAATCTGTGATGCATGATGGGACTCTGTAAAGTTTGACTAGGACTATGAAGGGCCTTAGAAGCACCCGTGATCTGAGTTTCAGCAGTATCACTGAAAATGGATTTGAGTAACTTACAACTTGATTATAACATCTGTACCTGATTTTAAAACTTTGCTTGATATTTTCACTTATTTAATGATCTTTTTTTTCCTGTTTCCTACTGTCATCCTAATTACTTTTGACCTTCTATATGTTTGTAATTTACCCAATTAGATGTTTATCCCTGCGCAATTTTCTCCTCATTTTAGGATATAAATTAGGATATAAAGTGAATTTTCATATGGTAATTTCTAAATACTGCGTCTGTTCAGTCCACCCAATCTGAATAAATATTTTATGTACTTTCCCAGAGAGTAGCTTTCTGGAAGTATGACTAAGAATGAGGAAAAATCAAAATCTGTCTTGAATATTTTAGTTACAGAAATATACTGCTTTATCATCCTTTCAAAATTTAAACTTTATCGCTCACTAATCTGTATTTGTTACTTAAAAATAGTACCAAAAGTATTACACCAATTTATTAACTATTAATAAAGAGTTGTTTATTATTGTATCCAGTAACATCTGTTCCCTATGATTATCAGTTATCCTTGTTCTTCAACTTATAGATAGAAAGTTAAGGTCTTCCATATCAAAATAATCATTAATTTTGTTTTTTCTAGTAGTATGAACAAGATCTTCCCTATCCAGATCCTTGGTTGGGGTCCTACAACAGATTCATAACTTTTTACCTATTGAATCTCCTTTATCTTTCTTCATCAGGGCTTGTTTTTTACCCCTACTATTCAGTCACTTTCCTTTTTAGTTGATTGGACTCTTGTTGATCACATAACCCTGGATGCCAATTCTTTCTTCCTGAATAGTGTGTGATACTCAGAATCTATGCTTATCATTTCTTTACTATGCAGTTTCATGCTTTGCCCAGTTTCATATTCCTCTGGCATCTCTTTTGTTACTTTCTGTACAACATGGACATAAAAGTACTTCATTTTTCACCGCTGCTGATTTCTCAGATGAAGTATCCTTTTACATTGCCTACTCACTGTTATGTTCATTGGTATTATGGAAGGCATGTGGATGCCTTTAAACCAGACTGTTCCAGGAAGCATTAATTAATAAATTGCTGCCTCATTTGGTTTTACTCTGTTGTTGGTGAATGTATGTGGATATCTGCATGAAGATTCATCTACAGAACATCTCTATGAATTTTTCCTTATTCTCTGGCATTTTCTTGTCTCCCTGGTTCATCTCGTTTCAGCTACCCTTAGCATCCTTCAACTTACCATTTTTTAAAAACTTCAGTCCAGACACGTAATTCACAGCATCCCTCTTCCATTGTTATGATCTCCTTATAGAGAAAATGAATTATAATGAAATGCAGGCTTAACCTTTTCATAGAAGCCTGCCAAACAACAATAAGTAATCCCAGCAAGTCAAACTATATGCTGTAATGGAAAGCAGTGTTCATCACTTGAACACAGAAAGAAAATTCTGGAGAAGGAAGGTTATGTTAGAAAAGTCTGTCAATAAAAAGCATGGTTTTTGTCTATGGATCTTCTCTGATTTCTCTGTAACATTTATTAGTCTCCCTTCTCTAATTCTGTCGCTGTTGTACCTCTCTTGGGCCATTCATCATAAAATTGTGCACTGTTTGCATATTTTCCTTTTGAGAAGAGAAAGCTTGGAAACACAATCTTTTTTCAAATTGTCAAGAATAAAAATTAAATACCTGTTTTGTGGGCAAATTCTGCAATATTGCCTTATCACTGTATACAACCGAGATTCCTCAGTAGGGTTTTCTTTTCTGAAATATTTCACATTGCAAGATGAGCTACAGGAGATTATTTTTTCCAAGCCTGCTAAGAAAGGCTTATTTAAAAAGAAAGATGAAGAAATAACATGGTGTTTAAATATGTAGAGACTAGTAATTTGTAAAAGGCAGTAATAAAAGGATAGATAAATGCTGTATTAGACAAAGCTTGAAAAATGTAGCTTAAGTAATTTTAACACTTGAATTAAACTAGATTGAGTGAAAACTTTTAAAATAACAGTAAGACAGTGCTTAAAAATTGAGCCGTAGAATGCAGGTGTCCTGCAGGATTCAGTGCATTATTCACTCAACTTCTTCACTGGACTGTGTGGTTGTTTTAAATGTAATAGTATAGTAATATGCTTTTTTCTACATTATGGAATTCATCACTATTGGTAGGGGGTGGTAATAAACAATATCCTACAGACTAGGAAACTGTGCATGTTTTAAGTTGTGTTTTGCTTCATAGTGACTGATTATTTCTGTTTTCAGGTTTGGTGATGTCTGCCATCACTGTAATTATTTTGGTACTATATTTTGCCATTGACACCTTTGTGGTCAACAAGAAACCGTGGTTGCCTGAGTGCACACCTGTCTACGTGCAGTATTTTGTTAAATTCTTCATTATTGGTGTTACGGTGCTTGTGGTTGCTGTTCCTGAGGGACTTCCACTTGCCGTTACTATTTCTCTTGCTTACTCTGTAAAGGTAAGAAACATTAAAAATAATTATCAGAGAAATTCCTCATCAGTTGAGTTTCCTAGTGACTTCTTTAACTTCTGTCATACTCGAGGAAGACTGTCCTGTAAATCAATGCAATAAAAACGCTACAGTTTTATGTGCTCTTCATAAATGAAGTTGCAGATGTTTGTAGCCAAATTTAATTATGAAATTAAAGGAAGATTAAAATTCTGGAATTGTATATTACTCCCTCATCTATCTAGCAGTTTTCTCAGAATAACTTAGTTATCTACTCAGGTATTCCTTATATAAAATTTTCATCTGAGATCTTAAAATGTTTTTAATCTTTGTATTTTGCATGTAAATAAAGGGTTTAATAAATGAACAGCATGATTTGCATGTAGAGAAACATACTATAGAAAAAAAACTAGATCTCAAATATGTGAATTAGTTAATAAAAATTGCTGTTTTCAAAGTATTTTCCTATTCTTCTTAAGTGTTTCGCCCAATACATGCAGCAAACACATGAATATCCGTACTTGTAGTATCAATCTGTAAGACTCCATTGCTTAACTGGTGATATTGTGCCCTTTGAGTATAAAATACTCTGGGATTAAGGGTCAAGTGCTTTTTTCTTCTGAAGTACATGATCTAATTCTTCCTATTCTTTTTTCTTAAAATGCATACATACTGCGAAGAATGCAGTAACTATGGCAATTTAGCAAACAGAAAATAGTTCAGGGAGAGTGACTACTAGGTTGTCCAGAACTAGGGTTTGGATTATTGGCCTGGAGCATCAGAGCTGTGGCTTAGTGAACATCACATTATAATGAACAAGGCTAACTATAGGTGTTACTGCTTTCTTTTTATCTAAAATCTGTCAAAGCAAATCTTGAAGGCTTTTTCCTCTGCTTTTTCTCAGAAAATGATGAAGGATAACAACCTGGTCCGCCACTTGGACGCCTGCGAAACAATGGGTAACGCTACAGCCATCTGCTCCGACAAAACAGGGACGCTGACGACCAACCGGATGACGGTGGTGCAAGCCTACGTGGGTGATGTCCACTACAAAGAGATCCCTGACCCTGATTCAGTACCTGCCAAAACCCTCGATTTGCTGGTTAATGCAATTGCTATCAACAGTGCTTATACTACCAAAATTCTGGTAAGTAGGCTTTTTTTTTTTTTTTTTCCTGTCAATAAAATGAAACATGGTGGAAGGTGACACTTTCCTTAAGGTCTGTAACATCTGTTCGTCGATCATGAATTGAAAACTAGCACTGAGGTTCTAAAAATGAAAGCAGAAATGATGAAAATTACATATTTTGTTTCTTTAACAATAGGGATGTTCTTATGCATACAAGACTACAATATATTTTAAAAGATAGTGCTCTTGTTAGCTTTGTATGGTCCAGTCTGCGTAACGGTAACTTTAAAAGTTTTCTTTGAGACTTCATATGCACATAGTTATTTTTGTTTGACTAAGACACTGCAAATAGTTCTTGAAAAAAAAAAACTAATTGCATTGGTTGAATCAATGAAATTAATTATCTTTATTCATTCCAGTTTCTAGAAATACTTTATTCCCTCTGTAAGGGAGGACAAAATGTAAAAAATATGTTTGCTTGTAGCGTTAGATTCTTCTATATGGAGCTGATAGAAGGACCCAAAACTTGTTCTTTGAAAGGTCAAGTTTAATTAAAGAACAAAATCAATTATCAGCTTATGAATTTGGGTATCGTTTTTATAGTTTTACACTGAGATATACACACTAAAACATGCCTGCACTTTGCATCATTTTAAAAGTAATCTTCCAAAACATAGCCAAAACAATGGGTTGGTAAACTACTTGTTTCCTTTTATTCTCAATATGATTTTAGTAACACTGTAGATAGATGGAGATGAGTAACAAGCAGTTTTGAGAAGAAAACTATTTAGAGACAGCTGACACCAGTGTGCCCAGTATGCTTTGCTGAATGTGATGAAGGCATTGGGAAATCAGTGCTCTTGAGGACAGTCCCTTTGCGTAGCCAGAGTTCATGTCTGAAGCCAAGGCACAGCTTAGGCAACCTTCCCACAGTCGTCTTGGGCTGTGATGTTCCCACTCTGCTCCTCTAATCAAAAACTCCCCCTGTTCTATTTGAATGCTTGAGGTTAAACACATTAGCCAAGCATTTCTGTTCAACTTCCAGATCAGCCTCCCAGAATCTTAGAATTTCAGCTTTTTGAGTAAGGAAGTAGGAAAGCATCAGCCTGCCTTTGAATGAGATGTACCTGTAATATTGCATAAATCCAGTATTTCCTCTTTCTCTGCGGCAACAGAATCATACAGCTAAAATCTGGGGGGTCAATAATAGTTCAAACATTTCCATTTGGTCTCTGTATAGTTTTGAATTTTTTTGCTGTGGTTCGACTTCATTGCTCCTTACAGAAATGAATTGCACGTGCCTGTTAGAAAGTCTCTCTCAATTTCAGTTCTATTTTAGTTCTCTGTAGAAGTGATAAATTGGTGAATTCTCTGGAAATCATCTTTGTTTCAGATGCCTAAGGTAACTATCTGAGCTTACCAGTGTAATATTAATGGTGATTATTTCGCTTTGCAATATGGACCTTGAGAAGAATACCATCAGAAGCAGAGGAGTTAGTTTTCTTTATTGATTATTGCTGTAACAGTCTACATTTTAAGTTAGAAGGTATTGTTCCATAGACCTCGTTAATTCTAGATCATAGATGAATAGACTAAAAGTCCATAAGGGAGTTATTTCCCAGTTGAAGTATATAGAATTATTTTTCTGACTATTAACAGTGAAGGCATATTTATGCATTCATTCTTAGAGCATTTTTAATCAAGTTTTGAATATTAGCTCAAACCCAAAGGGCATATGTGTTAGGTCACTAAGATTGAATTTTACATATTCTATTATTAGTTATCTAGTTAGGCGTACAGTGCAAATTGCACTTTGTATGAACTTATGTTCAGAGTGATCACATATGGGACCATAAAATTAGCCAAGATGCTCTGCTGAATGAGAAATGTTCCCTCTTGCATTATCTTTTGATTAAAGCACAATTGAACCACTGATAAAAATATGAAAGAAAATAATATAACTGTTTGCGATAAGATATGGATTTCCATGAGAAATTAAATACAAATTATTCCAGCTGAACAATAGCTCTTAGCTGATTTAGCATTCCATTAGCTACACAGCAACTTTAATGCTGCTTTTATGCTGCTTTCTACAGAAAGCCTTTCTCCCCCAACCTTAAAATTATTGATAGCTTTTGCAAAAAGTAAAAAGGACACTGCATACACTAGTGCGTGAACACTGGGGACTGTAAAACAACTCTTACTCTGAAAATGGAATTTGCCTTTTCAAAATACTTCTACTGCACTTGGGATGGAAGTACCTTGATGTTGAGTATCATGGAGCAATAATGAAACAGAGACTCCAGGTAGCGAAACTAGTGATTAAACTCTTGTACTGGACTGTTATTTGCATAAACTGAGACTTAACTCAGGAAAGCCTCCGGACAACTGTCAGGAGCTACAGATGACATACTTGCTGGGTGAGTAGAACAAATTCTCACCATGGTACTTGAATGATTTTCAGCACCAACTGAAGGGCTCAGTTGAAGTAGTTGTTCTCAGGGTCTAACACAGGATAGGAGTCTAGGAAGCAACAGAACTACCGGTACTTGCATTAGATGAATATCTGGATCTATACCAGGAGGACTCTTTTCCACTCTCATTATTCAAATCTGGGGATTTGTGGTATCATTTACTGTTTGCACAGTAGGCAGCACAAGGCAGAGGCCCTTGAACTGAGGATAGGAAAAGAAAGGAAAGATCTCATAGGAAAGTATAAGATGTTCACTCCCTTCCGCACACTTTAGCCAAAATATGAGATGAAGTAAGCATCTAATAGTTCATATATTAGCCTGCTAAAGGATGTGTCCACCTTGTAAAACTTTTTGAATAAGAAAGACTATGAGACGAAGCCAGAAGGGACAAATGAAGGGAAAAAAAAAATTAGTTGAAGCCAGCAACACATTTCCCAATAGAACCTAACAGTAGGAGAGTGATCCTGAGAACACAGCTTGTCTGCAGGGAGATAAGGAGCGGCAGGGGAGAGCCGAAAGTTCAGCAATTACAGCTTTACTGGGAGAGAGAGGAAGCTGTTCATTCACCTTACTGCTTTTTGTGATTACTTTTTCCCAGAATACTTAATGAAAGATTTTATGACAATAAGTGGAACTAAATTTTTAACTGCATTATACTGAAGGCAATTCCTAGAGATTTTGGCCTTAACTTTATTGTGAAGAATAAATACGAGTCACTTTTTCTTGACTGTCTGATGCAGAAATACAGGAATGAACATATATATATATACACATATACACTATCGTGGAGAGGTTTGGGAAGACTGGCAGAACAGGTAGGTGATCTGTAAGAAAAGAACTGTCAGGAAAAACTACCATCTACAATGCTGAAATGTTAAAACTAACGTATGTATAGAGAACGCGGATATGGTAGCCAAGTGAATGATTCTTCATATGGGTGAAGAATATTTTTGCATCCAAAAGTAGTAGCTACCTGGGTTGCAGGGAAAAGTTATTGTTACTATCATAATTGGTTTTAAAAGAGTTATTTTAAGTGAAAATATTTTCTTTTACAGGAAAAATAAAAAAATATGTGAAAGCTTTAGATTTCTCTTATCAATTACTCGGATTTGGTGTATCCATTGTTAAAGAAAAAAATTTTCTTAAGCATAGCATATAAATACTATTTAGACATTCAATTCTTATTTCAGTGTTTCTGATTTCATTACTCTCAATAGTTACACTTTCTAGGATGCTTTGAAGTTACTTGGGGGAATACATAGTATTGAAATAGGGGGATAAGTTTATGCGTAGTTTGGAAGTTTCCTACCGAATCTTCTAAAGGCTTGGAAAGTGTATTTGTTTGTGGGTTTGTGCATGTATTTCATATTGTAAGTGAGTGAAAAGAGGATGGAAATGTCAACTCTCTTCAACAGTAGTTGCCCTCCTCTCTTTAGTTATTGTCAAGCAGAGCACTCAACTTTTTGTGCATGTTTGTGTGTTTTATAAAGTATTGTTTTCAAAAAAGAAGGGGATCCTAGCTGTTTAGGAAAGACAGGTAATAACCTGGAGTAAATTCCATGGAGTAAAATGGGCTGGAGTAATTAACAGGCCAGATCATTTCTTTGCAAAGCTTAAAATCTGGAAGATCAGAGAGTACCATCCCCAATACAGACCCATCAGAAGTTCTATTTCCTGAGGCAACAGCAAAGCCTACCAAGGGCAGTCGAGCTAAATGAACCTACTCTTGGAGCTCACTAAAATCCTTTATTTGAAAAAGGACCATAAGGATTATAGGTTTTGTTATCTAAATTGTATTTTTAGTTATTTTGGCAGTTGAAATGGGAAAGATGTTTTTAATCTTTGCAGGGTGTCGTAAAACTTCTTCTCAAGCTGTTGCTTCCATTGTTAATATGCAGATAAAATTACCATTTGTTTGTAATATGCATGATGGTGCAGGTCTGCTCTTATTTTATCCCAGTAAGCTGACCCATCACTGCTGACAATGTTCCAAGTTAAAATAGATGCATTTAAAAAATGAGGGCAGAAATGGGGACAGGAACAGGAAAAAAAAAATACAGAAAGTTGGAGGCAAGCTTTCATTTATGTTAATATTAAATGACAACCGAAGTAAATGGGCTGGCCTGAGTTCTATTTTTTCTTCCATAGTTCCCTACTTTTAATGTTAAGCAGCAAATAGCAGGAGTAGTCCCAGTTGTTGACTTGAAGTCTGTGAAATGTCATTTATCAGACAGGCTTCTAGCTGTCAGTCAAGGTTGACTCCTCTGTGTGTAAACAGGTCACCTTGGGGGAAGAAATGGGAGGTGGAGAAAGGATGAGAACCACAGGAAGCAGAATGTCACAGTGAAGGCAACTGGAAAAGAAAGATAAAACTGGAACATAACAAGGAAAGATGGCTAGAGCCTGGCAGCAGCAGCAATTCCACATATACCACATAGTGCAGTGTGCTTCCATTTTAGGCCCTGTCTTTCTGCATCACCTTCTTGGCACAGCAGTTGCAGATTTTGTCCACAGGAAGGTTGGCACTAGTAATTTCGGAATGGTTTGAGTTAATTTTGGTGACGATTTGAGCAGAGGCCACCCTTCAAAATGGTTTGCATACCTCTGCTTTCTTTCCCTCAGGCAATGCGCAAAAATATACTGCACCTTCAGATCATGTGTCAAGCTTTCAGTGACTTGTGTTTGAAGGTTGAGCAGGATGGGTAGAAGGAGGAATGCAATTTGGCTGCCATTTTTCTGTAAGGATGGATCTGTCAAAAGTTTAGCTTTGCATAATCCTGGAAATCAGTAAACAAAGGGAAATGTATCTGGGGGAATTTTTCAGTTTAGCCAGGGTAATGACTTGCTGTCAGTGTCATCCAGATTCAGATGAGACAAGAAAACAGGAACAAGTCTGAATCATCTTCCTGTACTGTCATTATGGAATACACTTGCAGTGGAAAAATCTCCTGCTTCTGGTGTATTTCAAGCTGTCCAGAAAAAGCACAGCAAAATGTATTGAGGAGAGAACCCTGCATGGCAGGTGGATAACCTGATGTCGGATTTCACTGATTCTAATTTTTCCCTGCCTGGAAAAAAGCAAGTGTATGTGCATGAGCTCATGAAGCTTTGCTCCACGATTTACACCTTGTATTCTGCCATTTTAGAGGTACAGTGAACTACGAAATACAGTAGAATCATAAAATCATAGAATGCCTAAGGTTGGAAGGGACCTCTAGAGGTCATCTAGTCCAACCCCCCTGCACACG
>JAWLRI010000906.1:8677806-8701976 GCA_034781795.1 Crypturellus tataupa | reverse complement strand
AGTCAAGATAGATGACATCCACCGCTCTCCCCTCATCTATCCAGTTGGTTATCCCATCATAGAAGGCTATCAGGTTATATGAAGAGAAACACAAAGGAAAATTTCACAGAAAATCTGGAAAAAAAACAAAATAACATGATATTTAGCTTGTTCCAGGGTGTCAGAATCCAGCTCAATAAGGCTGGATTTAGGAGGTTGGTAAGGCCATCCTCCAAGTAATTTGAGGCCACTACTATAAATTTGTCATCGTCTGTTTTGGGTGAGTAGCAATAAAACTTTGGCCTTGAAGTGCTCATTACATGATGTTTAGGCACTAGAATATTGTCTGAAACTTTTTTTTCTTCATAAAGTAATGCATAATTTGTCTAAATTTCCAGTGGCATTATCTTGTTACTGACACCTGATTTATTCATAAAATTGAGATTTAAGTCCTGTTGTGCATCACTGGCCCCAGTGATCAAGGCACGCATGAAGCTGAAGACGGAATTAATTTGCTGTGCTGCTAACATACAGGTTTGCCTCTAACTAAATGGTGCATTTGATCAATTTAAAATTCACATCAAGGTTAATGCCAATCCAGGCAATGATACTGGAAACAGAACTGAAACAGAACATCACTTATGCAAAATCACTTTGGAGATAGCAGTGGCAGTGACTGTGTCTTGCAAGACTGCAAATACACCACATAGCAATGATTCAGACTGGGGAAATTATAGTATTATGCCTAAGATTTTTATTTGTAGAAGACAGGATGTTTCGTATTTTTTAGAGAAACTTACCTTACTGGCTACATTGTACAGTACCCTATTTCCATGTGAAGCATGATATTCAGTTTTCTGTATCTTTGAGCTTTTTATCTATATATTCTAGCCCCAATGCACAGGCCCTGAAACCTTCTTCTTTCTGTCACTACACTCTACACTTGGTCCTTCCCATCCCATTTCCAAAAGGGCGTTTTGCAAATGCAGCATGCTGTGAAATTTCGTTTCCTCAAAGACTTTGTTGAAACAAAGAATGGTGTCCCTGTTTCAAAGAGGAGATGAACCAGAGAGTAACTAAGGATAGACACTGCTGTAAAATACTTTTGGAAGGTACGAAGCAGATTTATTTGGTTTCACAACTACAGACATAGGGTTTCAACACCACTCTTGTTCTATGATTGCTGATGGATTGCATGGCCATAAAGTTAGTATTCCTAATAGAATAGGAATTTAATTTGGATTTGAATTATCATTTGCTTTATTTGCAGTATCTCTGAAGTGTCTCTGTTGGAAATCATCATGATGCTAAGTAGGAAAATGTGGGATCGTAAAACCTGAAAACAAACTTCTGAGAAATATAGAAAATGTATTTTTGGTTAGTTCTAGTTGTGTTTTATTTCCTTTGTAAATAAACATGTATATCTATGCCTCTATCTGTATCTTGCTCAAATTTCTCTTATTCATTTGACATAAGAATTGGTATAGACTGAACTTTGAGACCTGAAATGATAAACTGAAATCTGAAAATCTCTAACTTTTGCAAGAGTTCTCATCTGTTCCTTATCTCAATTTTTGAACAGTTATATAATGCAGTTTTATAGTATATATGGGATGAGATGATGGGACTAAAAATGTAGGATGAAATATCTCTCCATATATTTGTTGTAAGCAAGGCAATCATCATAAAAATATTTTTCCCCTTTAAAACTTTTTCATAATGTATTTGCTAAGCTTTTTCTCAAAATAATGTAGGCAATAAAAAGACAGCCTATAATGTGTATATTAATGACTGTGTAAATAATAATTAGAGTGCTGGCAATAGATCATTTAGTTAACTGTCCCTGCTGTAGGAATGGCAATTAGGAGAGCAGTGATCTTCACACATGACTTGCCTCTGAGGTTTTATATAATAAGTACAAATTATGGCTGTTATTGTCAGTAAAAGAGCTACCGAGTTACTAGTTGAGGTAAATCTGTTTAGAAGAGATTACTTGAGTGGGAAAAGCATGGGCTACGTTGCTCTGCCAGGCGGGATTTTCCCTGCGTCAATCGGGAAGCTTCCCCTCCGAAGCTCTGGTGAAGCTGTTTGAGGAGGGGGCTGTTGGAAGGGCCAGGGTGACAGTGTAAGGGCGGAGCTGCCCTGTCAGCCCCTGCTGACCTTGCAGAGCCGGCTGCGAAGAGCTGCAGTTCTTGCTCCCAGGGTGTCCAAGGCGGGACTGGTTGCCTCAGGGTATGTGAGAAGTGTGGCAGGTGGAGGAGGTGACATTAACATTCTCAGGTACAGCTGGTTGTTTCACTGAATCATAGAATCACAGAATGATTATGGTTGGAAAAGACCTTCAAGGTCATCAGGTCCGAAGTTTCACTATCCAGTGAACTTCACGTAGGTAGAGGACTGCAGCTCCTGACAGTGCTTTTCATTAATTCGTCCTCTCTGGTGTAAATGTCAGAGAAAGGGATGCCCCTCATGGGAGAAAGCAGTAGGAGGAAAAGATGGGCAAGCAGGAGAGTCCTGCATCATAGAATGTGGCATGAAAAGGATTCCTGTACTAGCTATTACACTTAGTAATCCAGTTAAATCATTTTCTTTCTTACATCATCTTACAGAAAACGATGATAAAAAAGCTGCTTCAAACTGGCCCACAGCTCTGCATTTGTGGCTGTGGTTTGTATTTATTCCTGCTGGTACCCCAAAAAGACTGCCTAGTCTCCTGCAAGTGTTTTAGTGACCATAATACCATTTACCCTGTTAGTACCTGCTTGCATGTATGAAAATGAGTAAATAATTTTTTTAATTGCTCTGATGCTTCCTGACAACTTCTGCATTTTTGTGTCATTTATGCTACTTCTAAGTGCTTCATTTCCACTCGTCTTGGACTAGTACAAGAGGGATCATTTATAGGAATAACTGCCACCTCTTTACAAATAAGCCTTTAGAATTTGCCTTTCCTGAACATTTGCAAAATGTTTTCTTCTAGATATATAATTACTGCTCATAGATGTCTGATCGCTTTACTCTTATTTTTCAAATAAAATGAGCTGGTATGGAGAATAATTATAATACATCTTTTCATGCCTGTGATACCCTACTGAGATAAAATCTGTGACAGTTTGGAGCTGAATTGATTGAGAGTTGAGTTGAGTTAGAGTGGTTAGAGTTCAGTGGTAACAAAAAGCTCATGGGGGTACTATCAGGGAGCATATTGTCTCGATTGGGAGCTTTTGTTTTTACATCAATAGCTGAAAACCTTACTTTGGGTACATCTGTTTTATAAGGGTTTGTGTTCTCTGTGGTTCAGGAACGGAAAGATAATAATTTCAAATATGTTCATTTAATACCATACCACTTTCCTTTCAAAAAAGTGGCTTTACAATAAAGCAAAGATACAAAAACAACCTTTTTAGAAAAGAGAACGATGAATCGGCTCATAGTGTTGCATAATGGAATAGGGCATTATTCTGTTCAATTTGTGTACTACATGGCTTATAAATAATATACTACATAATTTGTAAGAATATTTCTCTGAGCATGAGATTACTCTAAAAAGTACACTGAAGTACAACAGATCAGCAGTATAGTTTGTGCTAGGAAACATCTTACTAATTTTAGACCAATAAATGTGCTGGAGTTGCTTTGTAGACTTGAAAAGAGTTTAAACTGTTTTGGCATCGTTTTTGTGAACAAAATTGCATTTAATAAGACTTATTCTGATTTTGTTAATGTAAGGAAAAGATTACTTTCTTTCTTTGCCTTTTGAGGCAATTAGTCCTAGAAAGCCAGTGTTGGGTGTACAGAAAGCAAAGTGAGACTTTGAATCCCAGCTGCTGCTTTCTTCTGCAGATGGCCTCCAGTTCTCATCTTTCTTCCAAACTACCAATCTCCTCCTCCTGCACAAGCAGCTCTTGACCCCTCTGCACTCCCGTCAATCATACTTGGGTGGTATTTACAAGTGACTGTGGGACGCCATCCAGAAAGGATGGCCTTTGTGCTCTCAGTGATGGTGCCAGATATGCCTGAGAAATCTCAGGGGGAGGAGGAGTCCAGGGATGTGCAGATTCAGGGCAAACTCCCCAGAGCACATGCTTCTCAAGGGCATGAGACTTTGATGGAAGTGATTTCTCAAGGGCATTTGACTCTGGTGAACCTTTACAAAAAAAAGCAGGTGTCCCTTACATAAAATGCTTTTCACAACCAAAGTCTTGCAGAGGAAATTCTGAAAGCTTTCAAATGAAAGGTTTCCAGAGTATTTTAATAGTCAAAACTATGTTCCATACTATCATTCCAAGAAATGACAGACTTTCAGGACTTTTACCTGTTGGAACAGCTACTAACCTGTCTCATGTGTGTGCATTTTGCTGGACCTATTTTATTCTTCTGGTGTTCATCTTATTCAGATAAGTTGCTTTGCGCTGCCCTTTACAACAAAGGAGAAACACTTGACAGTAGTCAGGGCTGGTCTGTAATGGTCATATATCCCACTTGTAGCTTTTCTTCTTTCCAGCTCACATTAGTAAAAAGCATGGAGAAAATCACACAAATTAAAATACAAGTTGGTTATTAGATAAAATGGTATTCAGATAACACATAACAGATGGTATGCACTGTTGTTACGTTTATTGTTGTTGAAAATCAAATACATTGGATAGTAGAGAGCATGGATAAGATGCACTTTTGTGGATTAGTGGAGGGCTTTTCAGAAAGCTTGACGAATTTTGAATAAAAGAGTTTACCATTAATATAGAGAGAGGAATACTATGTAACTGGAATTTCGGTAATATCATGTTCAGAAGCATTGCATGAGGTTCTTATAGGGAACCTTGGAGACAGAAAGACTTGGAATGGCAGAAAGGAAACAGTGTAGCTGAACTTGAGTGAATGATTAAGCAGACTTTTCCCAAATGGGTAATTGCTAATTAGCTGACTGGTATCAATAAAGAAAATGTATCCATCCTTCCTCAAATCTAAAAGATGTTGAATTTTAATGTTTGCAAAGCACATGAAGTCCTGGTAGTGGTTCTAAGGTGGAAGTAGACTTACTAAAATGGAAGAGTTGTCTTAAAATTGAATTTTCATCATCCAAGTCAGCATTTTGCATTTGTCTCCTGCCAATATTTTCTGCTTCTGCAATATACATGAAGCCAGTCTGATATCTGCATGCCATAAAATCTCAGTTTAATAGATCTAAAACAAGATAGCAGATGTTTTCCTGTCATTATGGAGGCACCAATTAGAATTCTTCATTAAGTACAATTTCTATTTTCTATTTAAACCAGAAAGTTCAACTTATTTGTCATGTAGTGGAAATACAGCAGGCTTTCCCAAAATGTCCAGGACAAACTATCAGTGAACCTATGAGATTTTTTAATTGCTTCTTAGTTCAATTTTCGTTTTAGTCTAGAAAGGATGTGTCTGTCAGCCTGGTCTGTTTTTAAAAAATATTCTTCATTGGGAAGGAACATATCCTTGTTGTTTTGTTTTTATAGTTAATATTAACTTAAACCTTGTACTTAAAGTAAGTTAATAACAATTACCATGCCTTTGATTATATACGTTGCTTGTCTGCTGATCTTGTTGCGCTTGGACAAAGTGGGAATGGCATTAATATCAATCTACTCGGCTGTTCCCTGAGAGAGTTACTGCACAAAAGGATGGAGTAGTTTAGCATTTCAAATTTGGAAATCAAATGTATTTTAAAACCTTTTATTGTTCTTAACTGATAATATTATCATTAAATGACATTAATTATTAAATGATAATATATTATGCACAAAATATGTGAATTATTTTGATCAATAACAGGAAAATCACTTCATACTGATAAAAGAGTTATCTGCAGAGTATTTGATGGAAAGTGTGGAAAAAAATATGCATCTGTTAGATTCAATTTAACATAATTAGAAGCACTGAGGCTGTAGCATCCCAATTACAACTGCATGACAACTGTCTTAGCAAAGCACAGTCCATTCCTTGGCCTCTGTTCAGAAATGTCACAGTTGAGATTTCTAAGTTTTTGAAAAAAATTCATCTTTTACATTACACATCCAACCTTCTGTTTTAGTTGTTTTTGTCTTGAAATGTAGAGTATTAAAAAAAAAACAGAAAGCTCATAGTAGAGAGCTATAATGAAGGAAGAAAAGTAAAATGAGTAACTCATGGGATGCATTAGCCTAGGATTGCTAATGACTTATGATATGTGAACAACATGCGTGTCAATATTTGATCCCTCGGAAGTAAATAATGTTTGGTTTCACATGATGACTTTATGAAAGTGTATTGTTAATTTCAGAAAGTAATCAGTTAATCTTTACATATGTATTTTGAAACCAGAACACCTTGCTCTGGGCCCAAATGAATTAAGTAGATAGCTAAATATAGTTAAATTTAGCTTAGTTAACTACTTCAAATATTGCTTGTACCATAAGTTATCCCAGTTATTATTTCTCTCGTTGGGGAGCTGTAGGAAATAGGAAATTGTGCCCTAATTATTGCTCTCAAGTCCATTTCAAAAATAAATATTCTCGCATAAACACTGCAAATTGTTTAGGTTTGCCTACACTTGCGTGTCTGAAAATTTATGTAGAGACGTATACAAACGTATACGTTTTGTCTATATTTTTAACTTGCATTTTTGTGCTTGGGGTGAAGTTGCCATACTGATGAAAAACAGACTCGTGAGGTGTGCAAGCTGGCTGAACTGCAGGGCACACTGAACACTTGAATTTCTGGCATGGGTGAAGGGGCGGACACACACACACGCAGCAGAGAATGGGGAGGAGCGGCTGATGCACCCGAGGGCTGCGCTGCCCTTCCGAGGAGCCTCATAAAGTTCAATACGAACAAGTGCAGAGCTGTGCACTTAACGAGGAATAACCCCTAGGCACCAGTACAGGCTGTGGGCTGACCTGAAACAGCTCTGGCAGTCCTACAGGACAAGCTGAGCATGAGCTAGCTTTTGTATGTAAATAGGTAATAACTGTCCAGACAGGATGTGGAGACAGTGACACCAACCTCTGCCTGTTCTTCATGCTCGGTTTCCTCGTCTTTCATAATCACTCTCATGAGAATTTATGGGCAGTATCATTTTTTTCCCTTGTTCCTGCTATGTGAGCTGCAGCAAGCCCAGGTCCATACTCGCTGAGCCACATCGCTGCGGCTCACCTCGCTTTGCCACGTTGTTAGGAAATGTCACATCACAGATCTACAACTAGTTGCTTTATGCGATTGCTTTGCTGCTGCTTGAAGCAACAAGAAATGTCATAACGTGCAGTTTGTATAGAATGTTGTATCTGAACGCCCTGAATCCATCTCAAGTGTTAGCAACGGGAACTTCACTGTACTATGGTATTGCATTAATTAAGTACGTTGATCTTTTTTTTTTTTTTTTTTTTTAGGTGTTTCTTTAGAGAAAGGTGAAAATATTAAATAATCACGAGCTAATCTGATGCAGAAAGCCTGGCTCCAAATATCCTCTTAAATATCACAGTACATCTATTTATGTCATTGTACATACCTAATTCCATCACAGTAGCTATTTACTGTGTTTTACTCCCTTTGCAGTAAAGACTCAAAAATTCCTGTTAAAAATTTGAGGAAATTTGAGCAGCTCTGACAGTTCGATGGTTGTTACGTAACTAAGTCTCAACATAGTGTTTGCCAATTAAAAAAGTAAAGTTTGCTGGCAAAAGACAGTAACTTCACAGTCCATGCAGAACTTTTACAGCCTTGGCAATGGGAACGGGAAGCCCGGTGGACTCCCATGCGGTACAGATACACCCAGACACTGGCACTTTCCAGTGGGACAGAGGTCTCCATGTTTGGGACTGGGCAGTGCTCAGAGGGCCCCACTGCGGTAGCAAGTTCAGGGGAAAGGCAACCGTGCTGGCCACTAACTCAAAGTGGTAACTTACCGGTGTATGACTTCATTTTAAACTATATCGATGTTCCATTTCCAACTTTCAGTCCTTCAGACTCGGTATGTTTGCAGTGTGCTGCCGAACTCTGCTGCAGATGCTTGTGGTCGGGGCTGGCTGCAGGGCAGTGGATGTTGTCGCACTGGTTTTATCTGGTGCACGTGTTTGTTGCTGTCCACCCCAGTCACAGCAGCTTGACCTGAAATCTGGGACAGCAGCACGATTTTAATTGAACTGCAAACCATTAAGGTTGCCAACCAGAATACTGCCATTCTTGGCACTAGCCATTTTCTTCTAGACAGTTGTGAGAAAAATAGGAAAGTTTATTGAAAGCATCATTAATTTAGGCAGAAGCTTGTTTAAACCTTTTTTTCTTTATAAAATTTCTTATTTTCAATTTCGGAGCCTGAAGAAGTGAGAAAAAGGACATGTAAACAAGGATAGTACAAATTTTTAAGGGAGTTATCAAGTCTCTTCCTTCTCCTACCACCCTTCTAACTATTTGATTCTTCCAGTCTAATTCTCTTTCACACAGTCCTTGCTCTTGGTAATTGCTGAGCTCAAAATACACACCATCATCAGTGGGGGAACATGTGCCCTTTCTTTTTTCCCCCTCTGCCTGCTATCATTAAACTCTTCAGGTTCAAACTCCTTGTTTAAACCTGTACATTAGTTTTCAGATGAGCTGTACTACCATTTCTCAAAAGCGATTTCATGCTACCCTACAATTATTTCTGGCCTCTGTATATCCGTGTATTACACTGTTACGTTGTGTATCAGACATAAATCCTATTTAGAAAACATCAGAATATGACCAGTACCTATTACAGAACTCCCAAATGTTTTTTATTGTCTTAGAGCTGTTCCACCTGTTTGTGCTCTGGGGTCTTTTGAGATGATGAATCAAGGGTCCCAAAATATTAGGGAGCCAACTGATGAAAGTCAGGATTTCAGGAGCTGTCAATCATTAAGTAATGTGGACCTTAAGGAATACTCTTTTTAACAGATACATTTTGCTAGAGCTTTAAGAAAAGGAAGATATTTGTATCAGTTACAGTATAAATATTTAAAATCTTCTAAAGGTTCAAAGATGATCAACTTTATTTTCTGATGAATGGACATAATATAATGGAACGGGAACATTTACATGAGTCTATTCAGCAGTATGCATAAATGTCAGAAAAAGAGCTTTAAGCTTTTAATGTTGGACTTAAAATTCAGGGAGAGGGATGAGGATGGTACACAAGGTTAGCTCTGTGCGTTTCTTCTGATGCCAAAATGATTATGTAACCTGCTCAAAGCAGTTAACTGTTCTTTTTCAATCCTTTATGCTGGCCCCCTTTCAAACTGATTTCTTACTTGAACTGAATTTTAACAACATTGTGTCTTGCGGAGATAATTTGGAGTTATAAAATGAAGTTATAAAATAAAAAAGTTATAAAATGGCAAGTAGATTATCGGTAAGCATTATCTCTAACGTGTTGCGTTTTACTCTCTGTATAGAACAGAGGTAACTGTCACACATCACAGTGAAAAACTTAGAATTTAAACTGTGCAAGAACAAACTGATCTCATTCAATATTAAGTATTTTTCCATATTTTTCTTCAAGAGTATCTAAAATTAATCTTTATTCCTTACTTATGACCTTGTAAAAATGAAGTAATATTTTAACTACATACAGTTGATGTTAGCTTTGTAGTGAACCGTATCTCCTTAGGACTCTCTGATTTTATGCCTTTTTTTAATCTATAAATGTTTCAAAATGTTTTAATCTATAAATCCATATATGATTCAAAAAAGAACTGCAGCTTGCTTAATTAGTTGTATCTTATTCACGTGTATAATCAGTATGTCAGTTGCGGTCTGCCTGCGGAGCCAGTGGGTTATGTAGCAGGAGTCTACCTAGAGTGTGATGTTCAATATATAAAGTTCAGTAGAATCAAAGGGAAGTTCTACAGTTTAGACTGCATTGGTTGTGAGAAAAAGAGCCTTCTAAACAATAAACATAAGTGAAATAAAATTTGTGAAACAAACGTGCATTTCAAAAACCACAAAGAGAAAAATTCTGCACTTCCCAGTTTTTCTTTTTAGAGAAAGTAAGAAAGCATGGAAATATTTCATAATTTAATTAAAAAATATATTTTTCTGTGTTTGACTTTCGTGAATACAGATAGAATACAGCATTCAGTATGCCTATAATATTCTGGCACATTTAGTTTCGTAGCTTAAGAAAAGGAATTAAGAATTGGAATTAAGAAATTCTAAAGGATCAGTTCAGTCTTTGCAGAACAAAGAAGAATAAGATGAAACATTTGGAGATTTTAGAAAATGAATGAATTACTAACATTTGAATTTGAGATATAAAAAGTTAACCTCAAAAAAGATGAATCAAAAAGTTGAAAGTTGAAGTTAAGGCATGCTCAGAATGTTCCATTTTTCTCCCTTTTTAACCTCCCTCCTTCCCCCTTCCTGGTCAGTTATTTTCCCAAGAAATAATTTTTAAGATTCCTTTTGTAATCTGAATTCATCAGTATTCAGTACTACCTTTTAGATGGTATTTTTAAGCTTTTATAATACAGCCATATTTTGGCCCAGTTTAAGTTGATAGTTTTAACAACAGTATTTAAAGCATACATCCTGCAGCTTGTTTTACATGTAAAGATTTAACTGCATTTAGAATATTATTATGTAAATAATATGAAGACTTGGAAGAAACATTTGAAATCTGTAAGAACTAGTGGAAAGTGACTATTGAAAGAATGTATTTGATCAATCCCTGCTCAAGGTTTTACAGTGTGTAGCCGTCTTGTGACTAGCGAAAGATCTTTCACCGAGTATTTGAGAAGCAAATGTGTTCAAATATCCGTGCCACTTCACAAAGCACTACTCAGATACTTCTTTTACCCAATGTCAAGGGAGTTTTTTTTCCTCTTCAAGGAAACAGTTCTCCCTTTACGACTCAAAAGTAGTCCTTTTGCCCTGTGCTTTTCATGGTCTTGCAGGTGCCTTGCACTGCAGACTTGTGCCAGAAATAAATTTAGATACAGCACAGCATGAAGACTAACATCCAGCAGCTTCTGCGAAGGACTGTCAGGAACAATCTGCAGTGAGACTGGTTTTGGCATACAGATTTTCAACTGAAACAGTCCAGGAAAGGAAGTGCTATTTGCCAGTTCTCACCGCCATATGCTTTATTTTAATGTAACACAAAGAATATGGGGACAGCAGCTGCTCTAGAGGGATGTGGCCACTTGTTAGTGGATTTTCAAACTTTTCTGAAATGTCCATTCATTTTCTTCTAACTGGTATTTTTCTCCTTTGCATATAGAAGGTATCTTAAATAGAAAGCTATTTTTAGACTACTGTAAAAAGTGAAAAGTGCGATAAAAATTATTTTAGAAACTCTCTGATACTCAATTCTGTAGCTGTGAAACTTAGGTATGTTTTTATTGTCTCAATATCCATTCACAGCTGGTTATATTGAAAACACACATGAATTAAGTATTTTCTAGGTTTGTATATCTGCAACGATACAAAATCTACTGTCTTTCTCTGATTTCCAATGTGTTTGACCTTCCTCCTTCATGAAAGTCAATGTCTAGATTCACTGACTTCAGGGGTAAACACAGCCCATTAATGAGAATTCCCATCAATGAGAATTTAGAGCCAAAATGAAGAGGTTCAACATGATGGAAACAGAGTAAACACCCTCTCTTAGCATCACCACCTTGGCAGTTTTAAAAGGCATTTTGTTCACTCCTAAGATCTTCCTATTCCTTGAATGCAACAGTTGTGTCAGATATGCATAGTTACAGTTGGTTTGTAGGTGCGTGGAAATCAGGGTTTCTTAAGTGATTTCGTGATCTGGGGGGATTTGCAACAAGGCATAAAGAAATTACAGAAAATGATTGTAGAAGTTAGTTAAATTATTATATGGTATTACTGTATTTTTTGAGTGGCAATGTTTTCCACTTCCTAATAACTCAGCTGGTTCATGTAGGAGCTAGAGATGCTACCATTATTTTTAGAAGGAGAAATCTCTCTGGGACAGAGATTTTTATATTATGGTATATTGTCCACTCTAGACATATCTCACTCAGAAAAAGAAATCTCTTTAAAATATATACCAAAAATAATTCTCTGATGGAGAGATGATTTTTAGAGAAGCTGGATTTTTCACTTACCTCAGTTCTAGGTCAGTCTGTTCTTTCCTATCTGTCCTTCATTCCTAAACCCACTGCAGTTGGTGGGTGGTTCTCTGTAACACTTACTTGGTAATACTTCCTTGAAGTCCTACTCTTCCGCTTCTTGTGGTAGCACTTATTTCGTAAGAACTGATATCTAAATAGGATTCCTATTTGTATTCCTGTTTGCCATTCCCTACGTTGTCCTTCATCACATGATTAGGTATGCTGGGCTCTAAAGCCTGTAGTATTGCAGGCCTAATTCTGCAAAACAGGCAAATGTTTCAGTCAAATTCGAGAGGTTTTCTTAAGTCAACCCAAAATCTTTTTGCAAGAGTGTGGTACTTTGTAAGTTGTGAAAGGACTTTTCCTTCTCTTGCTTCCTATAGCCCTAGATTAAGTGAACACTTCCCTAATTCTATCAAGTGCAAGAATATGAAGTTAGCAGCAGTGGGTAGCTCCCATCCTCCAGGCTGTCTGAAATCTCCCCAACACAGCAACTTCTGGCATTGAGGTGTATTGCACCTCTGATGAAGTTTGTAAATAAAACTGGTGGTGGTTTCTTTTTTACTTTTCCCTACTTGCAATAGGAAGACCACACCCTCCAAGCAAATTGCCACGTGCTGAGAACTGTCAAGAGCTGCAAAATGATTTGCATGCTCTTTGTCTTTCCTGTTTTGTTTTTTTTTCCTTCAAATATATAAAGCATTTACTGTCTGAAGCAGTGCACTGAAGTATGGTAATTCTAGAAGTGGATGTTTTTATATATGGAACTGTAGAGAATTTGACATACCTTTTTAATGGAAATTATGATTAGATGCAGATTAACTTTAAAATATAAAACATCTCGTAGAGAAAAAGAAAAACACCTCACAGATGAAAAGCTCTTCCTGTAATTGACCATTATACCCATGAAAACCAGCAAAATAATAGTTCTAAGCAAATGATAGAATATTATGTTCGTGACAAATGACAATTAATTATATAGAACCTAAGGAAAAGGACTTCATTTTTAATGATGCCCAACCACCACAAGCTCTTCAATTGCCTCTGGCTAATTTAAAACAAAAAAAAGAGGCCAAATGTATTTACGTAAGCAGGAAAGTTTTTCTTGTTATGAGCATAGTTGCTCCCATTCAGTTACAACTGTGAGGTATTTGCCACTTCTTAAAAATTAGAATAGGTGATGGCCCAGTTACGGGCTTAAATCTCAAACCCTGCACTGCAGCTTTGTCGTTAACTGGGCAGAAGTCATTACCTCCTGCTAATTGTGAGGGGAAATTGTATCTGTTTTCTTTCTTTCCTCCAGCCACCGGAAAAGGAGGGTGGCCTGCCTCGCCAGGTGGGCAATAAGACGGAGTGTGGCCTCCTGGGGTTTGTACTGGACTTGAAGCAGGATTATGAGCCCGTGCGCAACCTCATCCCTGAGGAGAAGCTCTATAAAGTTTACACTTTCAACTCGGTGCGCAAGTCCATGAGCACTGTCATTAAAATGCCAGACGGCAGCTTCCGAATGTACAGCAAAGGGGCCTCTGAGATTGTCCTCAAGAAGTAAGTCCAGCACTGCTTGCTGTGCTTTGACAATGCAGAATAAGCTGACAATACTAAAATATACTTTCTTTTTAAACTAAAATAAGGTGTTCCAGGATCCTTAATGCAGCCGGTGAACCTCGTGTCTTCAGACCACGGGACCGTGATGAAATGGTGAAGAAAGTGATAGAGCCCATGGCCTGTGATGGCCTGCGAACCATCTGCGTGGCTTTCCGGGACTTCGGCAGCAGCCCAGAGCCCGACTGGGACAACGAAAATGACATTTTATCGGACCTGACTTGCATTTGTGTTGTTGGCATTGAAGACCCAGTAAGGCCAGAGGTATGTCACACCCCTATGCTATAAAATACCCCCCTGAGAGCTAAATACGCATTGAACTAGTTTTATTATACTCTGGAATAGAATTTTTTTTTGATTTGGTGAGGTGCAGTTTTCAGTTTAAGGGAAGGGCAGTGATTATAATTCAAATGTGAAATTCCCCACATAAATCACAAGCAATCTTGGAGGAAGCTTTTTGTTTTACAAAAAGAAGTTCCCATTTCACTAGTTTATTAGGCTTGTAAATGCTGGCTACTCAGTAACAACGGTTTTATACTGTATTTGGACAATGAAAAAGCTTTATCAGTGAAAGGCTTCAGATTTCATGGATGGTCTGTAAATTTTGATTAAGATTTCAAATAACTCTGCTAAAAAAATCAGTATTACACAGGATGCATGTAACAAATTGCTCTTTATTTCTGCATTTTGACCTGCCCAAAGATTTTTAAAACTTGTATTCTGAAATAAAAGTAGTTCTTTTCATCTCCAAGGTTGTGGGTGGTAAAAAAACTGAAGCAGTGAGATGTCAATAGACTAATCAGCTACTCCCCCTGCAAACTGTACTAGCTGGTACTGCAAAGGGCAGGCTAAGTGCCCTCAGCCTGCAGTGGTTCCTGGCACACGTACAGGGCACAGAGAGTCGACTGGGCCAGTGAAGCACTAGCTCCATCAGAAGCAGGGCCAGGCGGCAAGGTAAAGCGGGTCCTGTTCCCGGGTGCTGCAGGGCACTGCTCCCCGGCGCTGCATGAGAATGGCAGCAGCGGGGAAGGGGCACCTGCCACTGCTCCTCCAGGTACCTCCTATTGCTGCCGCAGGGCACCAAGGGCTTGGGAAAGGTCAATCCCTGACGATTTGGATCGCGTAAAAGGAGCAAGTTGTTGATAATGAAAAAGAAAGTACAACCAGAGAGACAAATTGTGTAACTTTACAGCATCGTTTCTTGGCTTTTTTCAGTATCAAGAAAGGCATAATATAAGTGAAGTCTTCGTTAGATGAAAACTGTATGATAAATTCTATATCTGCAGTCATGTGATAAACAGCATTTACTTTATCTGTCATTGTCTAGTCTCTTGCTATCTGTTAATCTATCTGTCCCTACATCTGACATTGCCTTTTAAAATGTTTTAAAGCACTTCAAAATATTTTAAGATCCAACTCTTAAATGCTGTAAGTCATAAAATAAACTCAGAAGTTTCCTAACCAGTGACCACTGAAACCATCAATCTGTCCCTTTTCCTGCAAAACTGATTCATGATGATATTGTTGGAAATAGCCTCAAGTCAGGGCATGGGTGATATCGCCATCTGAGGGAATGGGTAACAGTGGGATTTGCAACTATTATTTAACATAGCTGCAAACTATCCTTTCATGTGATTATTATGAATATGTTTTATGAGAGAATTCTTCTCATCTCATATGGGATAATTTCTTAGGAGCCTGAAGTAAAAATGAATTGTGTTGCTAAAAATAAGGTCAAGCCTGACATTTATGCAAAGGATCAGAGAAGGCAGAAAACTCTTCTAGAGAATTATTTGAGTAAAATAGTGAATATCTTGTCGTTTAGCAATAAAAAATGCTCTAACACTTCTCATCTCATAATACATCGAGTAAAATGTTTATCATTTCAGAATTTTACCAAATGTTGAACATTACAGTTGTTCCAGGACTTAGTGAGTGAGGAGGTGTTTTCCTGGAACTTTACATTTAGAATGGCAGTAACACAGCAAGAGCATTTGAAAGAATGTTTAAAGTTACCAATCCACATGTGGGTGAGAAGTAGCAGCAAGACCTTAAGAGGAAGAAAGATGCACCAAAAACACTACAGAACAAAAATAAAAAATTCAGAGCACCAAATAGGTGTGTATTATCTGACCTAGTAGGAAGAAGGTATCACTAACATTACTGTGTAACTGCCAATATTTAAGATGTTGATAAAGTGATTTACTATTTTGACAGAAATAAGCACATTTATTAAATAGTCTTTATGAATTTTCAGAATGTTTCCTGTAGGAGCAAAAGAACCTAAAAATGAGCAGTATTATGAGAGTTTTGCTATTATTTATCCTGTCAGAAATAGTAGATTAGGTAATAATTCCAACAAAATATCACCAACCTCATGGCCTTTGGTTTCCCTCAAGTTTCTTCTTTACTGGGAAGGCCTCCATTTTTCCTTTTCCTTAACATAATCTTCGGAGTTAACACATGTAAAATTGTCATTTGCTGCTGCCACACAACTCCTGTGCATATTGTTAGTGTGTGTCCCGGCACAGTCAGACGGATAAGCGCCTGCAGTATTGCTGCTGTCACAGTGGCCGGGCCTGTGCGAATATACTTCTGCATACTGCACACCACCTTGTTTATTAATTCAGAGCTAAATTCAGATTTATTCATTATCAGTAGCTCTTTTATCTTTCACTGAACTACCTGCTAGGTATTTTGCTTTTTTTTATTAGGTCTATCTTTATGTTGTTTTTTTTTGATAAAGACAAAACAGAATCATGTCTTGTGCCTGTAGATATTTTTCTGTTGATTTTGACAGCCTTTTTGAATTGATTTCAGTGAGTCTGATTGTTAATAGTTTATCAAAGTACAACGACAATCTGTTATTTCTTGGGTGGAAAAACATAAATTACTTTCAAATTTCACCTGTTTATTTGTCACTTGATTCCAAGATGTGTTCCGGCTTGGGTATCTTAGGCATGTATGCATTAAAAGGTTTTCTTTGATGAAAGAAAATAAAAGATCTGTTTTTTAAATTGTATACTTAAATTCTGCAAATAGATGGAAAATGTCTGCTTCCACTGCCTACTCAGTCTGCCAACACTCTCTCTTCCCTATAGCAATAAAAGAATATGAACAATATTTTAACCATAATTACTGTACACAGTGTTCAACCAGATACCACCCACCAGCTGTCCAAAAATAAAAGAAGAGGAAAATAGAATATTTCTCTTTTTATGTATGAATTTGAGATGCATTTGAAACTAGGTTGTCCTCCCATGACCTTGTTGAATAGGACTGGCACTTTATCTGAGCGTTTGTAGTTTCTGTGATTAGTACTGTAATTTGTTTTTCTCCTTCCTGATTCTTGCTGCTCCAACCCGTTGTATCCCATTCATGAGGGTCTCCACAGTCAAAAAGAGATACTAAGGGCATTTCACATTGGTGAATGAAGTATAATCAACATTATTAATGTGGAAAATGGGTAAATCAGAAGATATTTACCTAAATGGTGCATGTAGTCCATTTCTGTATTTCTCCTTGAAGGCTATTTCATAACTTTACAAAATCTTCCAGTACTCAAAGCACTGTTGTTCAGAATACAGGGGATGTTGTTCAGAATTTAGGGGATGACTAAACCTCTGTCCACTGAATCTTCTTCTTGTAAGTAGGACCCATCCTCACAGATTCATTCTGCAAACAGTATGTCTGAGTGATCTTTCTTTCTCATAGTCAGGAGAAAAGTACTGACCTGCTCCTCCTCTAGGTGGTAGATTAAAAGAGGCATTTTGTAAAAAAGAAGCCATGCTGGCCGCATGAAATGATCTTAAGTGCAGCAGTGGCCATAGTGGGCCATAGCGGTAGCCACCAAGGAAAAGGCAACATCCTGCCTCAGGCAGCAGTCCTGCTTGCAGCTCTCAAGAAAGCAGCGGTATCTACCAATGCGTAAGATAGTGCTACACAGAAATAAGATTCAATGAGATTGATCTAGTCCTTAGCTTGTATCGAGTTTACGATACGTTTCCATCTGTGACAGAAGTTATGATGAGCAAGTTGTTGTGACTGGGCAGCAGAACAGAGCAAAAGCTAATGTTTTTCCAGCTGACAATATCTGTTCTGCTTCCCTTTCTTAAAATAAGAGAGTAATATATTGTGTGCTGTGAAAATAATTGATAAATTATTTTAAAATGAAAAATATTTTTATAATTGTATCCTTTGCTCCATCAAAGTTTGACAAGCCCAGATAGTTTAGGTATGTCAATATGTCAGCTGATGCATCCAAGTAGAGAAGTGACTGTCTATTCGTCTGAAAAAAAGATTCCTAGAAGGGGAGAATGACTGGTCCCTAAGTATTAGGCAGAAGATCTCCAGAGGAGGAGGAGCATGACTTGGATTGGTGTCTTGAGTATTAAGCAGTGCTCCAGAGTAAACTTCCAGACAGTGTCAAGGTTTCCCCACTAGTTTCAAGAGCGCCAAAGGTCTAGACTGAGCTGGTAGCTCTGTAGTGACGCCTGCTTTTAAGTAAGACACATGCAAAAGCACAATGAAGCTGCATTCACTGTTTAGAGTGATAAATTAATAAGCAATAAATTATCATTAATTACAGCACAGTTTAAGGGAATTTGTTTTCTATGCAACATTGAATTCTAGCTATAACCTTTTTATTGGCATTTAACTTCATATACTCAGCTGGCTATATTAAAAGAGCGTTGTCAGGAATCCATTTGTTAGCATTTGCACATTTTCTTTACCAAAAATTGAATACAAGCTGTATCTGATGTCAACTCAATGTCAGCCCTACACTTGTCGCACGGATCTGGTTATATGAACTGAATTCTTGCATTGCATACTGTGCACTAGGAAAAGTCAATCTCATACTGAAATGAATGTAACTAAAAGAATGATTCTTTCTCACAGTTTTGAAATAAACATGTAAACAATTCATATAAATTTAACCTTATTAATGTTTAGAAATTTCACTTGATGATATGCATGAATTTGCATGCTCTTAAGTTATAATAACTTTTTAGATTTTGATGCTAAAGATTCAAAAAAGCGACAGAGCTCATTTGCAGAATCCTTAGACAACTGATATGAATAACAATTTCTTTACTCTCCCTTGTCTCACCTGCAGTATAATCTTAATTGAATAAAAGGTAGCCATTATATGTTTGGCATCTATTTTTGCTTCTTGAAGCTTCTCAACTTCAAAATAGTCTGTGGGGAAACGTGGTATCTCATATCTAGGAAACTTCATTCCCTGATATATTGTATTTGTAGGTCCCTGAAGCCATAAGAAAATGCCAGCGAGCTGGAATTACAGTCCGCATGGTCACTGGAGACAACATCAACACAGCCCGTGCCATTGCCATAAAATGTGGAATCATCCACCCAGGAGAAGACTTTCTCTGCCTTGAAGGAAAAGAGTTTAACAGAAGGATTCGAAATGAGAAGGGGGAGGTAATTCATATTCTAAAGTTATAGTTGTTATAAAAAATAGACTGAAAACTGGAATGTTTATTTTGCACTGATGTGTATACCCAATTTCAATAAAGACTACCCAGAGAGACTAGTACTTCTCCCTAGCAGTAACCTTTTGTAATGTGAAATCCCAGTGAAAATTCAGACATTGCACTTGCCAGGCATTTGCAAATAAAACTAGTCATACATGCACTTATCATTCACTTGCAAGTTGCTTGTGTGGAGCTATTATCAGTTTGGCACCAGCTGCATTTGGCAGTTTTTTGAACCACAGCACTGGTCTCTCATATAATTAAATCTAAGCATATTAAGAATAGTTTTGTTGGCAAAGAGGAGGAAGAGCTCCGCAGTACCACACTACTGCATCTCTTAAAAAATGCAATCGGTAGAAAGCAGCAACCTTCAGTTCTTTATTTTATACCACTTTATCTAACTCAAGTACTTCTATATGCACTCAGTATAATGACTAGTGTCATTTAATCTATTGTTCATGAAATTTTTCCCTTCTCTTATGGAGCGAGCATACAGGGTACTAAAGCCAACTTTTTGCACAGTGCTTTGTCTTTGAGTTCATCACTAATGGCCATAGTCATTTGCTCCTTGCAACTGACTGACAGCCTACATCAACATAATTTTTGCTATACTGGGTTTGCACTAAGGGTTGTACAAGCAAAATGCTGCTGTTATTAGTAACAAAATGAGGGGAAGAACTTGGAATTTAGTAGAGTGGCATCTAATTACACCCTTACTGGTAAACGTGTTTTATCAGGATTGAGGAGCCTATGAAGTCATGTTTTTGAGTGGAAAGATCCATAAAGGCAGTAAGAAAAGCTGTTTGGATACTGTGGCACATCTGCCTACACTAGCTAACAACTGCTTTTGGTTAGTAGAAAATTGGTAGGGTTTTTGACTTTGCCTTCCCTTTCAGTATTTACTGCTACTGCTGTAATTAGTTATGAGCTTTCAGAGAAAAGCTCCATATCTGAGTAGTGAAGTGAATCATTTTGAATTTTCCTTATCAGAAACTAAAATTTTATTGTTATTCTCAGATTGAGCAAGAACGTATCGACAAAATCTGGCCAAAGCTTCGTGTGCTTGCTCGCTCATCTCCCACTGACAAACATACTTTGGTGAAAGGTAAGCAGAACCTTCATGTGAGCGTGCATTAAAAAAGCATTTAATTACCAAAGTATGCTTAACTTTGCTGCATTTTGAACTGTTAAAACAGTATCTGAGCTGTTGATCTTAATGATGTATCAGTGTCATATATGTAACTCAAGCAAGCTTTTTGACAGCCAAGTTCCTTGTAATCTCTTATTTTCCTCATGACTATGTGCTAGAGTAGAATGAGACTCTCAATGGGAAGGGAAAATGTGTGTTTGCTGTGCAGGGGGAAACACTAATGAGAAGTGGCTTGCTCTTCTTGCAAACAAGGAGAATGAGATTTTGCATCTTTGCATATGCCTATTCATGAAGAAAACAAGAACAAGCTCATTTAGAGTAAATCACCAGTGCATAAACTTTTGTGCATCTGTTGTCAGACAATAAATAATTGTGAAATAGCATTTTAAGACAAAAACTTTTCATGTCACAAAAGCAACCTTCTGACATCACGTGACTAGGCATCTCTTTAGCATTAATTGCAAGGAGATAGGTATTTTAAGATGATTCCATTTTCCAATTGTTTATCTAATTCTTCAGTTGCATTGCCTTCCTTTAAATTTCTGGATGTAATTTTAGAATGTGGTTTTTGTCTTATTAAACCTGCACTGTACATGTTTTCTTACCATACCATCTGCAGATGCAATCCTCCTGTAAGAGGGATGTGTTTGTAGTGTTCTTTATATAGCCATATTCAAATCTGTAACCCACACTTCTTGTTGGCTTGATAATGTATTCTTGACCTTGAAGGTTACACTGAGAACTCAAATTATTAAACTACAAATTTTATTATCAGAGATAGCGTCTCTTCTGGCCACAAAAATATGTTTTCAGAAAGTTCATATTAATTCAGATTTAGGTAAATCAGATTAAATGAAATGAATAATTCAGATTATGTAAATCCCTTGGGAGTAATAATTTCAATCATGCAAGATTTTCCCATAAGAGAGGGTTTTTTCCTTCATCTCTTAAATCAATGAATAGCTGAAGATAAACAGGGAACAAATTATTGATAGATTTTATAGCTTGAGAATTTTGATAATCCAAAAATCCTTTACTGCTACCAAGTGCCTTATGTAACTAATACCATTAAAATGTTAGAACCACAACAAGATCAATGGTAGAACAAGTACGTATCTAATGAAGTTCAAGAGTGAGTCTGTGGAAATAATGAAATTTTTCAGTTTTTAATACTCCAAGGGCCATTAAAAGTTACAAGAAACTATTTAAATGTTCACTAGTTTTGGCCCTGTTGTTAAAATGTTATATGTTTCTCAGACACTTGAGGGATCTAGAGGATTTTCTCCTCTTTGATGTATTCTGCCTGCTCTAGGGCAAAAACATACATCACAAAGTAAACTTTTTATATTTAATTTTTCATGCCATACAGCTG
Source organism: Crypturellus tataupa (assembly GCA_034781795.1). Taxonomy (NCBI): domain Eukaryota; kingdom Metazoa; phylum Chordata; class Aves; order Tinamiformes; family Tinamidae; genus Crypturellus; species Crypturellus tataupa. The sequence continues at coordinate 8,680,274 of JAWLRI010000906.1, read as the reverse complement.
CTGGAGGGATTTTTTTTTTTCTTTGCACAGAACAATCCCACCCAGCAAAAGGATCCTTCTGATTTTGCATTTTTGTTTTCAGCAGTGTTAAGAGACTAGAGAAAGGCACTATTCAGCATTTTGGCTAGAGCAGATAGTGTTCTCTCAAATATTTATGGTTTTGAAATAGATGTAGTTTTAGAAACAAATGTCAAGTTGATTTACCATCACTAAGTGTTTCAGTAAAACTAAAACATTTCACTTAGGTATCTCAAATCTAAATGAAAAAACAATTTCTTTAGTAAATCTTCATGAAATCCACTGGAATAATTTCATAGCAGTTTACCTTAATTTGACATATAGCTTTAAAATTCACTTAAACTGATGTGTTATTTTAACAATATTGCTGAAATATTTCATAGTTCTTAAAAATGATATAAGAAGCAACTACATAACACTGATTTAAAACATGATCATTTTATCGAGAACATAAATATTTTATTAGAGAAACAGATTGGAATGACTATTAAAAATTAATATTCTGTTCTGTTGTGAGGTTGTTTTACCAAAAAGGACAAGGGGAACTTTATCTTTCAGTAAAGTATTACTAAGTATTTGAAATGTAATAGCATGGAGTGGTATTTTACTGCTTCATTACCATCTATTTTCACCTTGTCAAGGATAGATAAGTATGTGTAGATATACAGGATTAACTATTCTGCATCATTAACACCTGAACTGATAAAGATTTCATCTTCAAGTGTTCTACTGTAGCCAGATTTTCTCCATTCTTTTCTTCCCTCAACCAGTTTCTTGCTGGCGTGACACTGAAAGTGTCTGTTATAGTTACAATAAAGTGGTATTATTATGCACTAGAAGGAACATGAGACTTCACTTGATGCTTGTGATCTGAGTGATGGGTATAGAGAATTTCCATGTAAAAGAAATGCAAGAGACTCTGTTCATTAATAGTGTTTACAATTATATTTCAAATTGATTTAATATTTATTTGATGTGAGGTGGGAGATATGTTTCCCCTCTAGTTATGCATATGATGCTGGTATCCTTCACAACAGGCTTGTGCAGCTAGTACCCCTCTTTAAGCAACTATGCATAGTCATTCAAAGAAAAAAGTAAAAGTACCTCTGCTCCTAACAAAGTTGCCTTTCTCTGGAAAAACTGATGCCTTACAGAAGCTGCACTACTACTCCCTTAGTTCTAGATATATTTCTAGATGTCAAACAAAATTATTTTTAGCAGAGCAGTGAAATAGTGAAGGCTATTTGTTCTAGGAACAGCTTTGCTGCATTTCAGGAATACCCTTGCTGTACCTTGCAGACTTGTTTTATTAAAATATTGTATGTAAGCATGCAGCTGGAGTGAAATGTTCTTTGATGAATTGTCCTGGCATTTAGATGTGATTAATTAATACCAAATTTTCATTTTAGTTGTTTGCTGGAAAGGCGACAACCATACAGCAATGTGAGGAAGTGGGGAGGAAGAGAGGGAGAATAGTTATGGTGAATCATCTGAATCCTAAATTACACTGTTCCATTTTAGAAATGAGACCAACAAAGTTCCTCAAAGATCTTCTCTCTTCCTGTGAATAGCACTTAAGTCCATCTGTCCTGTGTACTTGACCTATTTCTGACAGCACCAGCAGTGTTTGCCTAACTAGAGATGGGCTGCTGGGCTGCAGCTGGAACAAGAGAAATTTCATCTCTGCCTTTCCATGGCTTTCGATTACACAGCTTTGTGCTCTGAAGGGTGTTTTTGCTCATCACAGCTGCCCAGTTTGCGGTGATAGATAAAGATGACAACTAAACCTTGTAAATGACTGCTAAACCTTATAAATGACTTGGGAGCAGCCAGCAATTGGCTGATGCACAGCGGTGGGGTAACATCCTCACTGGCACGAGGCCGCTGTTCCTCCCCATTAGGAGGTTGTTTGTTGGAGCCCTCGACCTTCCTCTGGACTCTGTTCCCACTTGGGATCCAACTGAGAGATTTTCAAAGCAAACATGAAGTACAGGAAGCAGGACTGAGTTTTCAAACCTCCTGCTCTTACACTCTTTGGAGCTGTTAACAACATTATGCATCCTAGTTTTAAGTTATTTCTACAGAAGCTTACACTATTAATTTAACACCACTGAGTGTGTTAATGACAAGAAGGGAAGACAAACTTAAGTACTTTAAATGGGAGTGCAGCAGATGTTCCTGCTTGTTCAGTAATAGCAAAAAACTCTAAAACTCTAAATATTAAAGGCATTATCAGAATAATATGCAATTTATGACAGATCATACTACCAATGCGAAGTCGTTTTTTTTACTTGTGATTTTACTAACAATGAAAAAATCATGCTTATTTTTCATTGCTTTTCACGGCATGAATTACAACATACAGTGTACCTCAGGAAGGCAATAAAAATGCTCACAAATCAGCTTGAGATGGGAGTCAAAATGTAAGTAAATTCAGTAATGTGAAATGC
>JAWLRI010000906.1:8576840-8677796 GCA_034781795.1 Crypturellus tataupa | reverse complement strand
GCGAAGTCGTTTTTTTTCCTTCTGATTTTCCTAACACTGAAAAAAATAAATTTGCTGCTTCTGTGCTGTTTTGCAATCTTTGTGTCCCTGGTAAACCTGAACTTTGCCAAAAGGCACCTTTTGCTCTCTAATTTGCAATTTCCTGTTCCTACATAGTTCTCTGGTATGAGAGTTATTTTTTTCCACAACAGAAAGAAAACTTTTCAGACTGAGCAAGGTTAATTGTTTTTTAGAAGATACAGCTTTGGGGGCGGGGGGAAAGAAGATTGCTGGGTAGAAGAATGACAAAGTCCTGTTACAAAGTTGCTAAGAAGGAGAGCTGTTCTTCTGTCTTGCGCAAAAACAGTGTTCCTGTATGCAGTTGCTGAGTGGACTCCATGGAAAACAAATATGGAAAAGTTTCCATCCAGCTGAAACACAGAGCTTCTTCTATGACCTTAGATAGGCTATTTATGCATTATTTTCTCCACTTCCATAGGTGGAAAATACTTTGTTTTGTGCTAGTTGGATAAAATTTCATTGTATAAAGTGTATTAATTTTAAGAAAGGACTTGAAATTAAGATGATTGTTGCATTAAAATGTGTGACTCCAGAATTTAAAGAATCTTCGTAATCCTTGTTTGACAGAGCTCAACATGCCTCTGTTAAAATGGTAATTTGGCTTCACCTAAACAAAATTCATCAATACCATTTGTTACTTTAGATTAAACTGGTTCCTGGAAAATATCCCAATGGAGAAGATGGTACAGTTAAGACAAGTTAGGAAAGTTTTAAGCATTATCTGAAGTCTTCAGCAAAATATTTCTGTTTAAGTTTAATCAGAGTTGTACTGAAATGTGTTTCTTGGGACGCAAAATTTTACATAGTAGCAATCTTCCAGAACATCATGAGATGCTCTCATTACCTCTGAAGTCTAAGCAAGTTTTGTTTTAATGTTGCAAGATCAAATCTTTCCATAGGAATTCCACCAGTGATGTCTAGTAGCATATGTTAGTGATGACACTGCTTATTTTCCTTATGAATAAACTCTATTAATGCCCATAGGACTAAGACTGGCTATATTACACAGACCTGCTTTATATAAGGGAGGCTTATGTTACTGATTTTTTTTATATGCATGTATGTATGTATACAGACACATATACATTTTTTGCAGGTATTATTGACAGCACACAGGTGGAACAGAGGCAGGTTGTAGCTGTGACTGGTGATGGGACCAATGATGGACCAGCACTTAAAAAAGCTGATGTTGGCTTTGCAATGGTATAATCTTAAGCACATTTATTGCTGTTTGTGTAACTAGAAACTTGTCATATCATGTTTGCCATAACAGAGCTTTTTCATCGATTAAATGTTGAGAAAGTTATTTACTTATTACTTGATTAGTGAGACAATAAATTGGAGGGCGATTGATTATGTTGCTTCAGAATCCTTTACTTTACAGTGACAACCACTGAGGATATTTTTCAATATTTTAGCTAAGGTAATATTTTACTTTTTAGGTAATGGTAACTTCTGAATACATGCATAATGTTATGCCAGTTTAGAAAAATGAACTCAGTGTTCTTCACCGCAGTTGAGTGCTATTTTGCTTTGGTAAAATCTGTCACTGTATGTATAGATGTTAACTTCTCAATAGATTTTAGCTGTGAAGACATATTAATAATCTGTAATATATGTTGAGATATGCAATTCTACTTTGTCTTAGCAGTTCTGTTCATGTATATTAATAAATAGAATGGCAATAATAGCTTAAGCAGCAATTCAGTAGTCAGTAAACTGACAATTTATCAGTTTCTCTCATCATATAAATTCCACTGCCTTCCATTACTTCTTTATCCTTTTTCAAAATAGTCTCAATTTACCAATTACCTAGCAAATATACAATGCAAAATACACTCAGCAGTCACTGTTTCTGTGCTGAGGAGTCTCTGTGTAGCTGTGGTCTCTGAATGAGCACGCAGAAGTCTGTGCTCTAATTGTCTTTGTATTTTCCAGTAGGTAATTTTATTCACAATACTTTTTTCCAGGGTATTGCTGGTACAGATGTTGCAAAGGAAGCCTCAGATATTATTCTAACAGATGACAACTTTAGTAGCATTGTGAAAGCTGTAATGTGGGGCCGTAACGTCTATGACAGTATCTCCAAATTCCTGCAGTTCCAGCTCACTGTGAACATTGTGGCTGTGATTGTGGCTTTCACTGGAGCATGCATTACCCAGGTAAGGTTAACTTCCTAGGCTACCTATTCTTTTCAGTGAAGCAGGTTTGCATTTAATTCTTTCTTTGTAAATGGAAAGTGTGCTTTCTGAAGTCCTTCTAAAAATGAAGGATGTATTTAAAATCAAGCTGATAAATATGAAATACCTCCTGACAAAAGGGAATGTCCTAATGTGTGTGTCTCCTGGAAGTAAACTGCATATAGGACCTACTAATTCGGGTCCATACAGTTCCCTGGCTTTAATTATTTTGGACATGGCAGAGCCTGGGCTGACAAGACAGAAAATGTCAGGAAGCGCCAGAAAGAAGAGGTTGTGTCTTTGCATTTTTCCTTCAGAATATGATTAAATGCATCTTTTTTAATGGTTTATGGAACAAGATTGTTATTTTTAAGATAGAAGGACTGACAAACAAAAAGTAACCCTAACAGGGAAGCTTTTAGACTGATGATAAGACAACTATTTTGTTGCTTTAAGGCAAGTGCTTTTAATTTTAGGACAAATAACAAAACGATCAAATGGCACATACAGCTGGACTTCAATCTCTTTTTCTCTTTCCAGATTAATCTCTGTTGCAATGTTGGTGAGCATGTAACGTATGTCTTTTGCAGAAGCTTACATTAAAACAAACCACAATTGCTTCCATTATATTACTATATTTTGATTAATAAAATTAAGTTCTCTCTGGTTCATCAAGAAAATAGGATGCCCTTGGTGAAGCATGAGCTTTTTGTCCTTCATCAGAAAACAGCAAAACATGCTAATTTTTAGTACTATCACCTGCCAACCCTAAAATAATGTGTATTCCAAGAGAAGCTTCAGGTGCAGCAGAAAGGTGCTGTTACAAAACGCCTCTTTTGGCTGCAGTGCACGCTGTGGGAAAGCTGATGCTCGCGTGTGCTGTGCATCGTACCGATGCAGGTAAATTCCATCCCATGCCCACCTGAGCAAAACAATGAATAAGTCATTAGCTGTGCTCCAGGGTAAACTTACATTGTAATCATGGAATTGCTATTTGAAACCAGAAACCTAAGCACCTTTACAAAACCATGACGTCAAATTTCTCCCAAGTCCTGACTGACATTTAGAGGCCTCATCTCTGTGGAGTGGGAAGTCAGTCAGGTCTGAACTTCAGCAAGCACCGTTGAAAGAGCTGGGCAAACACAGCTGCCATAATCTAGTCCTCTGCGCTAAGCAAGCGTGAGGCAGGAGAAAGACTATTTTAAAGCAAGTCTTACTGGTTGTAATGTGCATGTTAATGCAGCATGTTCTCTTTTCTAATTCTAGACCTTTGTTTTTATTTCGATCATTCCATTTTCTTCTGAAAGGATTTGGATCAGGCCCAGCCTGTATTGTTCCACTGGTCTGTAAAGAAGCCCAAGACTGAGCCTCTCGAGTTCACTGTTGCCATTTATAGATACTTTTTTGTGCATGCCTTCTAAGACTTCTGCATTTCTATCTAAACAGCATCTTATGCAATTACTTAGCATTAAAACCACAAACCCAAAAGATCTAAAGTTAGAACTCTAGCAAAAAAAAAAAAAAAAAAAAAAAACAGCTGATTTTTATTGCAGTCTCGTTTACTCTCAGCTGCCTGAAAGCTGATAAATCTAAAGGAGTTCTGTTCTCCTTTCTGTCTCATTCAACAAGGATCTTGCTTTAAGAATGAATATTATTATGTTAGTGTTTGACTTAAAATTTTGTAGCAGTGAAAGAGCATTATGTTTGTTTGGCTTATAAGCTTTACTAAAAAGCTCACTTGGGAATATACTGTACGCTCTGGTTGCTATAAAAATAGCACTAGTACAAAATGTATGAACGCCCTGAAAAATCTGGGGTGCAACAGGCTGAGTACACACAATTAAGATTCAATAGTCTGCAAAACTGTACACAGATTTATAATAGTACTTTTGACTGAAACACTGAAGTTCTTAAAAAATTAATGAAGCTAAAATCCAGTATCCAAAGGGAACACAGCTTTTTGTGACCGTGAAAACGAGTATCAAGATGATCTGCACTTGACTGAATTTTACATAGTCCATTTGGGTTTTTGACATAGAGAACATACTTTTAATCTACAGTTACTGTTCAGGTTAATGTTGTAACACATTACCCTTTCTGTGATATTTTATTGTAACTAGAAAAGGATGACCTCTAATTAGGTTGTAGCATTTCTTTCATGTTGCCTAATGTCAGCGCTCTCAAAACATTTGTCCTGGAATTCAGAACTTGCATACTGGGAAGTTCTGAACATGAGATTTCATTTATATTTAATGATTCCATTTGTGGTGTTTCAAGCTTTAGGCTTGAAGGTACAGAGACAAGCAAATTTTGTTTTGGCTATTTTTTCTAATGTGAACTGCAACTAAATAGACTTAATTTCATTCACTCTTGATCCTGCAGTTGCATCTGTGTATGTCTAAATAGGTGTATACAGTCATATCTCTACAGGAGTCCTAGTGAAATCAGTGCAGTTCTGTATTAATTCAAGTGTCCATAACTTAGATTTATCTACCTGATACCTAATTCAGCAAGGTGCTACTAGGAAAAACAATTATCCACCACATTTCTATTATGTCCTGGTTTGCCAGTGCAATCTCTACTATGTGTATAGAGTGTATATGATGCTAGTATTATGGAGGATTTATAAAAATCTAGCAGTGGGCCAATAAAGAATCTACTATAGAAAAGGTCAAATAGGGGCACTGCAGACTTTTTTTTTTGCTATTCTCTGACATGAGTCGCAAAGCGAAGTTATGTTGAAAGTGACCTAGAAATTACAGAATTAGTCCTGTGTGCTAATGATCTCAGGGGGACTGCACCTAAAACTAAGCTGCCACTTTTAGAAATCTTGCCTACACTGGTTACCTTTTTCTTCTCCTTTTGGCAACTCAGTATGCAAGCCAAAAATTCTTATTTTTTGACTGATAATGAACTTCTGCATTGTGGCTCTATGATTATATGAAGCATCAAAGAAGATGTTTTTTAGCAGCCTGTGACTGCTCAGGTGCTCTTAACTGTGCAGCCACTGCACTAACACATCAGGGCCATTAGATAGTTCTGTTTGTCCCATGTTCATGCATTTTGTGTGACATAATGCATTTGAACTGTACTACTTAACCTTGCCCTTCAAATAACCTAATAAATTTACCTTTCTATATTGTCCAATGCATGCTTTTAAAATGGCAAGGATGTGCTGATCTTGGTCAGTTTGACATAAAATTTCTCTTTCTATTTAGCAAGCATTACTTCAGGTTAAATCAACAGATTTCTTTTTCCAGTGGATTAAGTAGGTACAGATTTTTTTTTTTAATTTATTCTGACTTCATTCGTTGGATAACATGTGGTTGCAAAGTCCTTGATTCATTTTGTATGCGTTCTTTTTTGGAGCTCTGCCTACAGTTATAATGAATTCAATGAGTCAATACTCCTCATCTTCCAAGTATCCTATGGAAATCCAGACATCCCTCAAAAGACCAGAAAGTTCACCCCATTTCCTTTCTCCAGCATATACACAGTGCCAAGAAAATACTGCGTCATTGTATTTGCAGCTGTTAAAAAAATACTAGGGTATGTACAAAATCTTTTAAAACATACAGTTCAGGCAAATGGAAGCAGCTCGAAGCAGCTCGATACGGGAACTATAAAGCTAGCAGATTTAATTCTGTGCCAAATTTAAAATCTCTATCTCCAGCTGTTGAAGCAATATAGTTATTCAAAAAGGCTACAGTACAGTAAGAAAAAACAAATCCCATTTTTAAACATTTTATGTTTGAATTATTATTCTTGTACTTAGAGAAATGCTTAATGTTTTATCACACATGAGGAACTGAAAACAGTGACTCTACAGAGCATTATGTTTGGAAAACTAAATGTTAATTAAAAACACTCTTAACAGCAAATTACTACATGAATCACTTATTGTTTCCACAAAACTTGCTCAGAAAATGAGAATGGTGTATTCCCTTCTATGTCTAACGCAGTTATTTACATGGTTACATGGTTAGAAGTTACATGAAGTGATTGGAAGAAGTTACATGGTTATAGCTACTTACTGTAGAAGCAGTATTTGACAAATCTAAAAAAACAGCACTTGCAAATTTGAAAAAGACGTACTTTAATATCAAACTATCTATTGTTCAGCTGTGTTTCTTGAAGACTAAGATGTTTGGAAGCGGAATCAAGGATGCCACTTCTGGTCAATTTGTAGACAGTATGATTTAGCAGCAGCTAAGTGAGGACTGAATTTTTTTTGTGTAAATGCATGCATATGAAGTTAACTTACTAAAAGTGCTTGTTTTTATGAATCTGTGTATGTGTTCCTTGACAAATGGTAATAAAGAGGTAGAAGTACCTATATCTTTCCTTACAGTTTGTCAACTAAATCAAAATTAACAAGCTCTAAAATTTTTGAGGCCCAGTATGTCACAAAGGATTTGTAGTTTATTTCCAGCCTTCGGTGATTTGTATTTTTACGTGTTTCCAAGATGAAGCGTAACATCACTTGATTTAAGGAACATTTTCCTTTTACCTTTAGGCCAACGCTAACCTATTCCAAGGTCAAGTAGAAAAGAATTTGACAAATAAGTGGTGATTTTGGGTCGTTTGCAGCTTGAACAACTTTCATCCACGAAGTTCATCCGAAAGTGAATGAAGTGCTACTCAGTGGCCAACCTGGAGTGAAAAGAGCACTGAATTTGCATCTTGCTTGAACAGCATAAGTGACTAAAATCTGTAACGGAAGGCTAAGCAACTTAGCCTGTAGTTTCCTCAGTTTCCACAACTAATCAGAAATCAGATAGAGTTGCAGTGGAAATTTCATTCCACTGCCTGCACAGACTAATGTGTATTTAATGTTTTGGCTTTAGCTTAGAATGAGCTTTCACAGTTGACTGAACAGTGTAGCAGTGCCAGTAATAGATAATTATTAGAGGCACCATAGCCACCCAAGGTGATTGGCAGTGTGAAATGGTGAGAACATGCTGTTGCCAAAAACTGCCTATTACAGTTGTGTGATTTAGAGCCTGAGAGAATTTACAGATTTAGAGACTAATATAATCAGGCTTGTCATTATGTTAGGAATATGCCAGGCTCAGTTAGATACTTAAATTGATACACAGCAGACAAATTTCTTTTATTGACGTGGAAGCACATGAAGCAACAAATTCAGTTTCTAGAATATCTTGAAAGTACAGAATGTTTCTGAAAAATACTTACCAGGCAGGTAAAACAAGGCAATTCTCCAATAGAAAACATGCTTTCCTTATCTCTCTATATTGATCCAGTTTTCTGAGTCTTCTCAACAAATTGCTTTCAGTGCAAGTACCCTTCTTGTTTGACTTATTGGTATTAATAATAATGAGATCTCAATTTGTGACCAAGTTGTGACTGTTTATGGTTTAATTTTTTAGCCATTTCTAAAAACATGTCTGTTTCCTTTTTTGCAACTTTATATCAAATGAGCAAACTAAACTCTCAAGATAAGCCTATGCAATGTGATCCATGACCAGGAGATCCAGGACCTAACCACCCTCTCTTCCCTGGTGCATGCAACCTGTAAGGCTTATAAATAGCAGGCTGCTTTTTGCATTTCCTTTGAGTAAATAAAGAATGACCTTTTTAAAATTAAAGATATCAAAATATCCACAAATCTAAGTTGTAAAAAATATTTCTGGAAAAAAAAAAAGCCAAAGCACCCTTATCTCAAGGGAAAAGATACTGACTGACTTACCCTTGTTCTCTAGGCTTTCTTTGGATACTGGCCCTCCTCACTTGAACTTACATTCATTTGTTTCATTTTGGTCTTTATTTGGTTTGTATACTGGCCCATTTACTTACCTGCTTCGCTACAGCATCATGATAAAATCATGAAAAAAATGCATAAAGCGTGCTCCGAACATCAAACTTTCACATTGTAGAAATTGTTAAGTCCAGTTTTAAGAACTTGTAAACTATGAAAAGAAATACTAAGTCCTTGAAAGGTTGTACTATAGTTGCCCCAAAGAATTATGGATAGAGATATTAGCCAAACCCTTCTAGTAGACAGTCATCAGCATTTTCTCCTGAAATATGTGTTTTGTTCATTTTGTTTTGTTCTGAACATCCAAACATCTAATGTCCCTTGTAACATGACCACAGAATGTCTCCTTCTTAAGGAGACGTAATTAAGTGAAGAAAGAGCTCCGTCTAGTGGTTGGTGATCTGGTTCAGATAGAAATAATCCTGACGAGTAGTAAAGATTCTTTTTTTAATCTAGTGAACGTTTTTTGTTCTAGTTTCAAATATGTTATCCTGTTTTAATGAGCTGTAATGAGTAAAACAGTACTTTTTACACTGTTAGTAAAATTTCTCTTCCAGGTGAATTATGTAGTTATCTAAATCTATCTATCTAGTTATCTATTTGAGAATTCTAGCAAGATGCACAAAATAACACAGCATATTATAGACTGAACTGTAACATGGTTAATCTTATGTTTTGTAAGATTTGTGTGATTGTAAATATTCCTGATTGAAAAATAATGCTGTGAAATGATTTCTTTTTGCCCAGAGTGTGTGGCATTTTATATTTCTTGGGTACTTCTTGCTCAAAAAACACCAGACAGATTGTACTGGGACTGAGCAAAGGTCCATGCATTTCAGTATCCCATCTTCTGCAGTGCTTGGAGTTGCACAGTGGGATGCAAAGGCAGTAAATGCAAAAAAAACGAACAGTGCTAATCTTTCCAAGATCTAGGTAACTTTCTAATGTGTCTCCACAGGACTCTCCTCTAAAAGCTGTGCAGATGTTGTGGGTTAATCTAATTATGGACACCTTTGCCTCGCTTGCTCTGGCCACCGAGCCCCCAACGGAAGCCCTGCTGCTACGAAAGCCATATGGCCGAAACAAACCCCTTATATCACGCACCATGATGAAGAACATTCTGGGCCATGCTGTTTATCAGCTTACTCTAATATTCACACTTCTTTTTGTTGGTAAGAAAGTTTGTCGGGATTATTTTTTAGTTCAGAAGCACTCTGGTCTCGAAGCCTGACACATCAAATGCATTAAATATAGCTGCTTAAAGCATGTATTAGTTGAAGAGCTAGCAAGACTGAGCTATACAGTGGGATCAGAAACATTAAGGGAAATTTAACAGAGCGAAGGTCAGTAGAAAGAAAGGGGACAATTTACTCACCCCATAGGTTCTTTGTGCTGTGAAAGGTCACTCTGCATTTTTCTCGCCTCCTTTACAGAATCTAGGCTTGGGTTTCCACAATGTTTCTAAGGACATAACATAAAAGGTTTTACTTTGATCAGAGTATTTAGTACTTCTTTTGTATTGATATTACAAAAAATAAAATCCATTTTACCACTAGCTGGAGATGCTCTAATCAAGGAAAAAAATTTTGATATAGTCTATCAAGTATAATATGGAAATATAATTAACCAGTGCTACATGATACAAATTTTTGATATTTAATAATTATTATTAAATAAAAACAAACATCCAGTATCTCATTAAGGCCTTACTAGCAACAGATGCTTTGTATAGGTTATATCTTGTAGAGGGGAGGGAAGGATGAGGAATGTTTCTTATTGTAGGGAAGAGTAGGGGATTGCAGCTGTTTCATGATGATGAGAGTATTTACTTTGGCTGACAGATACTGTTTTCTTGACATTGGTTTTGCTGCTAAACTGCATGTATTTTATTTCAGATCTTTTTTTCACCTCTATACAGACTTCCATATAAGCTGTCAATGTCAATTTGTAGTTGTAGAAATCTTAGGTTTTTGACCTCATCTGTGGAAGTCTTTTCTGCGTCTTACTAACAAGTAGGAGCTTATTTAGGATGCTCATAGGAAGTGATAGCCTCTTTATGCTGCAGAGACACTTGCCAAGTTTTGGAGAGATTTGATCTCTGATACCATGTTAAAATTGCAGTGTATTTTGAGAAGTTCTTGCCAGTCTAATAAAATTGTCACTTTCAGCTCCTCTAAAACAAGCACAGAAGCTCTGACAATTCATGTGGTATGACTCGTGGAGTAAAAAAATGTTGTGAACTTTATGGGAAGTTTTAATAGCTTCTTGTAAGTGCTAAGGTATAGAATTATTTATGCTGGGCCCTGGTGAAAAGAAAATGAGGTCTTTTCTTTCATTCCAATTACTTCTGTCTGCCTCTGGAAACCCCACGCAATACTTGCACACAAGTGCAAGCCCACCCAATTTCCTGATAATCTTAGGAAATAAAGTCTTTTCCTTTCTAAACTTTAAGAGACTCAACTTAATCCTCTAGAGATGGAAAACATTAAAATGCTTTTCCTCATTATCAATTATGTGACTGAAGTAAGTTCTTGGGGGTAGGAAGACAGCTCTGTTTTCTTTTTCCTGGTGACCTCTAAGCAGTTGGGTGATATTCTAAACTCAGTTTTTCAATAATTAAATTCCAAGTTAAAAAAAAAAAAAAAAAGATTCTATTTTGATCAATACTTCATCCTTTGTCATACGTTTCTGTAAAGACTAGTACATCAAGTTTATGTTTCCTGTCCTATTATTTCTACAATGTGGCAAAAAATATTTTACCTACGTGTTTGAACACTTTGATACCTTTGAGACATCAGAAACTCAGAAGCCATCAATTCCTTCTGTTAAACTGTAGAGTGAGCCATCTCAACCCTGGATGCAGATCTAGGCCTAACAAACTTAAAGTTCGTTATTTCTGTAAGGACTTGGAATATGCTTAGAAATAAAACCCAGATGCGGCCTTAGTCACTGTTGTTGCATGACAGCAGCATGTTCTGCTTTACTAATTAAATTATTCACTGCAATGGTAAGAGAGATAGAGGTGTTCTCAGTGAACGAAGTATCATCTGAGTATTTGTGTTTGCCTACTGAATACAAACACAAGCAATTTTATGTGTATATTATTACATCTATTAGCTTGCATTTTTTCCTTTATTGTTTGCATGAATGAGAGTGTTTCCAGCTGCCTCCTAGTATAAATAATTTATATAATGCATGATAGTTTATAGATGTATTGAAAATCTCTGCTAACAACCGAACTTTTGTGGCCTCACATTATGTTGATAATATATTAATGATATTAAAATCTTCTATCAAAAGACTATAAACCAGTTCAGGAGCAGATGTGAGGAAAAGATTTTTTTCAGAAATTGGTATTATAATACTGTGAGATAACTGAAATTGTTTTTTTCCCTAATTTTTTACTTGCTTTCTTACATACTTTCAAAGGAATACTCCATTTAAGATAGTGCCTGTTTTAGTAATTGGGTGTTACCTGTAAAATTTGTCAGAAAATTAGTCCATCTAGTATGTTTTCACATTTTACTACATTTTAACGATTAGTCATCATGAACTGTATTATACTCTTTTGTTGGTCAGCTCAAAATTGACAGTGATTCATGACAAGTGTACTTTCAAAGCAAACAAATAGGATGATGAAAACCAAATCTAAAACAAGGAATATCTGTGTTTTTATCATTAACACGCTTGAATGATTAAGAAGAATTGTAATATACTGGAATAGTTAATGGATAAAAGAACTATTTAAGAAAGATTGCTTGTGACTTGTACAGAATCAGGACCATATGGTCAAAAGGTCTCTAACTCTTGGAACAGAAAAAAGAACTGGCTCCTTAGTATAGTTATAAAAATACTACTGAAAGCTAATCGAACAAATATACTTAGATATTAGATAAAAGACATCCTTTGAGAAGCTACTCAGGAACTTGAGATGCCTGCTGCTCACTACAGTTTCAAATGTGGCCTGCATTAAAGCAAGTGCAAAAAGAATGCTGGCAAAGCAGAGCAAAGGAGAGGCAGCTATTAAGACAAACAAGAGCAATATAAATCTGTTTAATTTACTGTTATGGAAACATCTTTTTTTTTGTCTTCTATCTAGGTGAGAAAATGTTTAAGATTGACAGTGGGAGGAATGCACCACTCCACTCTCCTCCTTCAGAGCACTACACCATTATCTTCAACACCTTTGTCATGATGCAGCTTTTCAATGAAATCAACGCACGCAAAATCCACGGTGAAAGAAATGTCTTTGATGGCATCTTCAGAAATCCTATTTTTTGCACTATTGTACTGGGTACATTTGCTATTCAGGTAATCATTTTAATCTACCTTATACTTAGTACTGCTTAGCAATTTCAGAAGTTCACTGCAGTCCTCACAATTGCTGAAAGTTGAGCTATCTCTAAGTTGACATTATTGATCAGTTTTGCAATCGGACACCTCACATGGAAAGAGACAGAATTATCTGAACCTGTGTCACAGTTATTCAAAACCAGAAAAAGGAACCACTTAATAAAATACGTGTGGGAGAAAAGATCCCAGTGATGTCCTTTGGAAGTTGACAGCTATGATTTTGCCAGAACAGATGAGTTCGTTAACAGGAACCAGACTGCCTCTAGGATATCATCTCTGAATTTTGTTATCATGGGAAGTGCTTGAGAATTTTTTTTTCAGTTCTAGACATAACAGTACTCAGCTATCGGGCTGAAAGAAAAGTGCCATGCAGCTGCTTCATAATTCTGAATCAGCTGCTGATTTTACCCACTTCTGCTACCCCTGCTTCCCTAGTAGTTGAAGTAATAATTTCAGTTCATAGTCCAAATTGCAGTCCAGGTTTGCAGCCTGTCAATGAATCAAAAAGGAAATTTTAGGGAAAGAGTACTTAGTCTGTGACTCTTACTTATTTTAAGCCTGGTCGATTTTCTATTAATTTCTACACTATTACAATTTAAAAGTACAATTTTGCATAATGTTGCTTGCTGAAGCATCTCAGAATCGTATTTACTGTTTTGGCTACTTGTCATGGGACCTGGTTGTGTAAGCCAAGCCTTCTATTCCAAAGAAGGATGATACCTATGGGAATTTGGTATATGTAGATGGATGTTTTGAGTTTATGGAAGTGTCAAGGGCAAGTACAGTCATGTTTTTATTTAATGTCTAGAACTTGTTTAGATCACTGTCTTTTTACTACACTTTCCGTGAAGTACAGACTAACTGGCTTCGGTATTTCATCTCTTGAGCCCAGTAACTCCAGTTAACCATCCTGCCCCAGCTCCCTCCCTCAGCACCCAAGAAGTAAAAACTATCAGCAAAGTGCTCACATTCTAAAGGAAAAAAGAACCCTACTACAGTACAGGCTTGATAAGATCAGAAAATGCTTCTGCAAGAGTTTCAGCAGTTTGATAAATAAAAGGATAATTAATACTCCTCACACAAACAATATCTCTCATTTTTCAGCCCCTTTTCTATTTACAGAAAAAAAATTACAATAAAGGAAGTTGGATTAAAGTTTATCTCATCTAGCATCTGTAAATCTCCCAGTGGTATCTTTCCTCTAATCATTCTTAACATCGTATTCACAGATTTTTGTTTGGTTCTCTTTTTCTTTATCATCTCAAATCATGTTTCCACTTCTTATCCATAGCCTTCCACCCTCTGTCATCCTTCTTGCATTTGTACTTCACATAAAATCTATGCTCATAGCTTGGGCTTTTTTACTCACAAAGACAACCACTTTATGTATTAGTGCCATTTCATGTTCTAGACTAGGTAATTATTTTTAACCTTCATTCTGCAGTTTTTAACAATTTAAATCACTGGCCTGTGATTTCAGGTTTTGCAGCAGCACTACTAATAAAAAATACTAATAAAATTTCATTTCAAGTTAGCAAAACAGGCTCACTCTAACTAGGCTAAAAATAGTGTTTGTTATCCTTTCTTCAAGGTACAAGTAAGTGTTTCTGCTGCATGTTTTTTTCCATCCTCTTTCTCCAACAGGACTAAATTTTGCCAAGCTATTCATTATAGCAAAGATAACAGAAGTGTGCAGTGCACATTCCAAAATAAGTTATGTCAAGCTCAGTAAATCCCTTAGCTGAGTGAGGATGCTCTAATGCTGGAAAAGTATTTTTGGACAGTCTTGCTTGCTTTCTTCCTGGGCATTTATATGTGACTGCTGTTAGACAGGAGGCTAACTGCGCCTCACGGAGCCTCAGAATGAACTAGTATGGCTATTTTGTACATAAAATGAATTGATACTCAATTTTGACCTTTAATTCAGAGTGCCTAAGTGCTTGTTTTATTTTCAGTGGCTGAACTTCTGTGGCTTTTAGGCTCCAAAAAAGTACTTTTGGTAAACCTGCCTATTTGCCTAACATGTGTTAATACCACTTACTATCAACTGACATATTTGGAACATAATACTGTATTCTGGCTTTAAGTAATCTTTACATTCAATCTTCTGAACAGTATAGGCTTAATAACATGGTTGACTGTTCTATGGGCAAATTAGTTTGGAATCAATAAGACAGAGCTGTAATGTGTAGAAAGTAGATCTCAGGTGAAGTATCACTGGTTTTTTATTTTTATTATTTTTTTTCCTCCACATACTATTTACCCCCTTCATCTCTGCTTTTCATTGTAGATAGTAATTGTCCAGTTTGGAGGAAAACCATTTAGTTGTTCCCCCCTGCAGCTTGACCAGTGGATGTGGTGTGTATTTATTGGATTAGGAGAACTTGTATGGGGTCAGGTAAGCATTATTCTGGAACGTGCACATTTCTTCTATTTTTATGAAATGATCAAAGATCTGATTTTGCACTTACATGTAAATAATGTTTGTAATTCTACTATATTGTTATTTTCTTGATCTCTCAAAAATGTTCTATTTGGCACACACTGAGGTACAGGTAGTTCTGTAAGTACTTCAACAACAGATAGCAATAAAGATAATATATTCTATTGTTCCTTCTGATTTTTGTTAATTTTCCTATTTTTTTTTCTCTCTAAGCAGGACATGCTAACACCAAGGTCGTCCTGATTTAGGCTTTTGTGTTAAAATGAGGTTTGATTCATAGCCTAGTCTTCTAATCAATAATCACACACACACACAAACACGAATATGTATCTGCTTAGGAAAAATGCATTATAGTCCCCTCTGCAACAGAGAGCACAATATAACAAGTGTATGTTCTGCCACAGTTAATTTTTGAAATTCAAAATAAGTTCAATTTCTAAATCCACTTATTTTCTTGCTGAATCTGCCAGTCTTGTGAATTTAGGATAGCCTTGTTACTGACATAGGACCAACTAAGAAATATTGTAATCCCCTGTGCATTTAATGTACCCCTGTGTGTATATTAAATATTGATTCTGATCTCCCACTGTTATATGCCAAGGATGGAAGAAAAATATTTTTACCCTAGAATAGATATAAAAAGGTGATACCTAGGTGTCATTTGTAAATTCTGCTGAAAACTTTGTTGCCATTAGCAAATACAAAACTAAATATAGATGAAAAGTAATTATATCAAAATTAAGTCCTGCAGTTAGTTATCTGGAAGAATACAGCTGTGACTTCAAGTATTGTTAAAACACTACACTATTCTTCAATATTGAAATACAAAAATGCTGATTTCTCCTCTGTAAATGCATTTTACTGGCTTTAAGTTGATATTACCTGACACAGTAAAACAAATCTTAAGTAACAGTTTGCTCCTCTCAGGCAAACATACATACAGATGAACTAGTTTGCCACTATGAAGAGACAGGCAAGAAATTTCAACTGCAACTGGAATATTGAGATGATTCCGAAAGAATTATAATAAATAGATACTAGCTATCATTTTTTTTCTCTATAATGTGGAAAAAAAGAAAATAGAAAATCTTTTTGGACAACACTACATTTTTTTTGTTGGTTGGTTCCTTGCCTTTTTTTTTTTTTTTTGAGCTTTAAGATCCATATGATGAAAACTTTTATGTACACCTTGCTGAAAATCACCACTCTTAAATTACATTAATGTAGTTATTACCCCAGGAAAGGATTTGAGTTATGTCACTTGCTGGGGAAAAACTAGTCAGTTTGATAGCTAAATTCTGAAGTCTGCTAGGTCCTTTAAAGTGATTATATCTTTTATTGTTATATTCTCTAAATTATTCATCACTTTTGAAAAAACATAGTCTTAATTTGGTAGTTTCTGGAGAGTAACATTTAGTTCTTTAAACTGCAATCAGCCTATTGAATCTGCCATTACCTGGGTAGGTGTATGCACATACAGGGGGAAAAAAAAAACCCTCAACACCTGAAATCCCTAAGAAAAGATGTAGGGCAGAATCTGTCAGCCTGGCTGAGAGAGGTCCCGAATAAGAGGTATGTGCCATCATACAAAATCACTATCAAATGTGGTATTGCTTGTTTCTATACATTGTCTTGCAAGCATATCATCCAGATCAGTTTCATAAAATACTATAAAAACAATTTTAAATAGACTCTTTCTGTAGAGTGTTGATATATTAATTTTTTTGAAAGCTGGAAAGCTGAAGCAGTTTCAGCAGGTATTTTAATGACTAGCACTTACCCTGTTTTCTTCCTGTTCTGTCTTGCTGACATCACATCAATCTCATTAATTTTCCAAGTTCATGTCATGCTTTAAAACAGAAAAGTGAGCGTTAGAAACATTTTTTACGAGTGTAGAGATTGGAAGAAATTTTGTTTTTTAATTAAAAACTCCTGTATAGTCCATCTGCCTAGCTGGAGTGGTGCTTTGATCCTCTGGTTTTCAGGTTTGCTTAGCTTAGAATTTGCTGTGGATTACATGGGCTGAACAACGTCACACGCCAGAGGACTTCAAAAATGAACAGCAAGGCTTAGGGTTTCATGTGAAAGAAGATGGACTCAGAAGGTGGATTCAAAGAAATCATCATCACAAACTTGAAAATAACTTCATCCAGTAGATAGCAATCTTTCCTCCGTTTTCAATGTCCCATAGTAGTAATCTCCTGTTTGCAAAAAAGCCTTCCTGTTTTAGCTGGCTTCATTTTTCATGCACTTGGGCTTCAGAGAAGTGATCATTTGACTTCTGAGAATAAAGAAAACAAAAGCATGCTTATGCTAAGTACATCTAAGATTTAACTTTGTAGATTTTTTTTTCCGAACATTCCGAACTGTTTAGTTTTCCAGGTAACATGTCTTTTTTTAAATAGCCAAATGCTTGTATTTTTATTCAAGCTGATGAAATCAGAACGAAGAGAAAATGAATGCTCAATACTTACTGGAATGTATTTAAAATAATTGTGTTATAACACAATCTACTTATAGTACTGGCAATTTTTAAAGATTATTACCCGTCTCCTATATAACTTCGAAATAATTAATTTTAGTGGCCAAAAAGAATAAAGAGCTGAGTTACCCAAAATATATCAATAGTAAGGGCACAGAGTGGCAAACATACAGATAACCCAACAGGGGCTGTTTACACCTGTAGCACCAGACACCTCATCTATGTTAAGTGCTACAAAGAGGATTCTGATTTGCCGTATCAAGCCTATTTTAGTTTATAGTTTAATTTAGATTTGGTTTAGTTTCTTTTTAATAATTATATCCACAAGCCAACATTCCACCATTAATTTCGGAGGAAGGATGACATTTCTTTCCAGACTGAAACTAGATCCACAGCTGTGTATTATCAAAGTGGTTTAATAATGCAAGTAGTGCTGACTATTTACATAGCAAGAACTCTGTAAAGTGCCTTGAGCTAAAACAGAGTTGGCTAAATATAAAGCTCTGTTGTGAATATGCTTATCTTAGCCTTCCAGAGAGATTACAAGTCTCGCTAAAGTATCAGGGCTTTTTTTGTAATTAGCAGATTGTTATACTGTTGTTACTGAATGAGGCTTATGTTTTCAGCATTTTTTATAATATAATTTTCAGGTCATTGCAACTATCCCAACAAGTAGGCTAAAGTTTTTAAAGGAGGCAGGGCGGCTCACTGAAAAAGAGGAGGTCCCAGAAGAAGAGCTCAATGAAGATGTTGAAGAGATTGATCATGCAGAGAGAGAACTTCGACGTGGACAAATTCTCTGGTTCAGAGGGCTCAACAGAATCCAAACTCAGGTACGCTAAAAGTAAAGGACCAAAGGGTCTGGAAAAAATAAACTTTCATCTAGGCAAAATAATGCCACAAGGAAATCCACTGAGAGTCTGTATGTTGGAAGTACGGTACTTGTTAATTGTTTCACTGTTTTCCCATGAGGAGTCTATGATACAATACAGTGAGTTAAGTTAGGAGAAAAAGTATGCCTATATGTCATGTGAGAGAATGTGAAAATGTTATAAAATGGAATTATGCAAAAAAGGGAGTATTTGCATATCATTGTGAATGGACAGCTTCTACTTGGTGGGGGGATAGTTGCTAAAGGGTGTCACTTCATTTTGTGTTTGAGTTTTTTGGCTTAGTTTGAAATATGTATCACTTTCTTCATTTTCCATCATAACATGTTTTTTTCCTAGAGAAACAGACATCTTTTGGAGGTACATACCTTCCTTTCCTATAAAAAGGGGGGTAAAGCAGCAGAAACTAGGGCTCTCTCTAGTGTACCACAGCACAAGAAAGAAGAAAGGTGTAAACTGGTGTTAGAGATAGTAAGGCTTGGGTATGTTCCCAAGGTTCTGAGGTAAGTAATTAAATACAGATTTTCAGCTTTGGGGTTTCATGTTTGGAATCTGTAGAGTCAGAAGCACTCATCAGTAGAGAAAATTCAAAATGTCACAGTTCTCGCCATAAAGGTGACAAGCAGGGGCACAGGCAGTGGTTATCGGTACGGAGAAATGATGCCTAAATGTGCATTCTTTTCCTCTTCGTGGCTGTAGGAGGAGTATTGTCTGTTGGCATTTCTGTCAGGATGTCTTTCTGGTTGTGGTGAGTGTAAAAAAACTACAAGAACAAAATAAGCAAATTACAGCCTTTCAATTCTTTTCTAGTCTCTGAGGTAGCTTTTAGTTCTCCTGTGCATCTTTGTCCACTTAATTCACAAATAAATTATTATTCTTTTATACTATTTAAAACAAAATAAACATTAATTACATTTCTTTGCTAACACACATCTTGTTTCCTTTCTACTCTTAGTTGTAGAACCATCTCTGGTAGGATATATTGTTTCCTTTCTTGCCAAGAGACCTCTATGATTATTTTTCCCCTTCATTTTGTTTATTCAGTAACCTTGATTTTTACATCCATTTCACGTCTTTGGAATTATAATGGAAAAAGGAAGTGGGCCAACAGAGTTCAAAATACAATTACAAGGATGTCACTGGAGAGTGTGAACCTATATGCAGGTCAAATTAGATTCATTCTTGGTTGGACCTTGAGTTGAGTGCATTTTGATGCGCTATGTGTTGTGGCCCATCCAAATGAATTCATACACTTGTACTACATTTCTCAGGCAGCCATCTAAAGAAGAGTTGATGGAAGAAGATGAGGATGTCTGTAGCATCCTTGGGGAGCTGGAGGATTTGCAAGAATCCTCTGATGTCTAATGCACTTCTGGAGATGCAGAAGAAGAAGGTAGAGCATCCCCTCGCTTTATATATATAAGAGGATGACAGTAAGATTAGGAATAAACTATAGAATCTCTCACAACATGATTGATCATTCAAGTCTGAGCAAAACTAGGTTCCATCCTCATGCACTTATTCTGTATTTTAGATAATACATTTTTTTATTTTTCATTTGATCATTAGTGGACAGATAGCCACAGAACCCAACAAAAAGCCTTCACCCTTAAGAAGGTTGTAAAGAATCTACAATAGTTTTTTTCTGATAACTGGCAGATGACACTTTTATTACTCCAAAAGAAGATCATCCACACTGAAAAACTTTAGAGAGTATTTCTTTCTGCAGTTTATTTCTTTGCAGATACTTCTTTTTCTCTCACTCTTTCTCAAAACAGAGCATTCACACTTGGCTCCAGTGGAAGGGGAAATTTCCACCAGAGTCTTCATACTGAAATCTTAGACACACCTCTATTTCATGCTGTTCTGGCATGAATTGACTTTAAAAGAAAGTTACATGAAAAAAAACGTTATCAACTAAGTCAAGCAGACTTACTCTGATTCGTTTTTTGTCTGCTTATGTTCATTTAGCTATTTTGTTGTCTTATAAATGTACTTTGCCTTCTCTTTATGGATGCAGTTTCCTTACCCAACACCTCTCAGAAGACTAATAGTGTATGAGATTTTCAACTATCTCAGCTTAGCTGTACTTTTTAATTTTTGCATCATAAAATATTAAGAGGTCTCAAGTTCCACAGAAGTCAGGATCTTTGTCTGCTTTTTTTGCATTGTTTTGCAAGTATCTATTGCAATTCTCTTGAATTCTTAAGGAAATAAGGAATTGAGATTGGACTGATCATGCCATCTTGGTAAACCCAATAGACATTGAAAAGTTCACCTTTTCACCTTCAGACACACTGCATAACCTGAGTAACAACGGAGAATTTATGATGTCCCTTTACATGTATCATGAAAACTTTCTGTAGTTACCTCATTTTGAGTATGGAAAAACATGAAAATTGTTAACTATGAAGGTTTGAATTATTCTCAAACTATATGTCAGGCTTTCACAACACAGGGTACGATTCTTCTCTTAAGAGATTCTTCTTAAGCAGAGAAAATTTGCTTTCTCTGCTTAAGACAGGGGGAGCTACCTAAAAAACACCTTAAAACTAGGAGTGTTTTGAGGATAAAAGCAGAAAGCTGTGAAACGCATGGTTGCCATATTAATTAATACAGAAAAGCCTTTGTGTGTTTTTAAAAGTTTCAAAATGCAAGATTTCTAGAAACTGCTACTGAAAAAGCATATTCCCATTTAGGCATAAAATGCTTAAATAAATGCTTAAACGCTTGCTGGAAATCTGCTCCTTGTTAAGCAGTAGAAAAAGTTTTGACGTATCTGTCCTGCTAAAGGCTATTTTGCAGGCATAAGTTCAGCTTTTTTAAATTGCTAATCATTAGTACTTTTGTTACCTCTGTATACCTAAAAAACAGGTATTCCACAACACAGAAAGTGCAAATTATACCAAAAGATGAAAAATTCCAACTGTAAAAATAAACCATAAATATAGAACATGATTTTTTCTTTAACCAAAATAAACTTTGTTTTCTTTTTAGCAACTTGAATTGTTCTAACAAAATGCATTGTGTTAAATTAAAATGCCGTTTTTATTTATTTGGAGGAGCTCTCTCACTGGTTTCTGGTTTTGGAAGATAAACTACTGGAAAAAAAAATTGTGTTTCTTGCCTGCAGGCTGAACATAACCATGTATGTTCAGCCCTTTAGATTCTGAAGAGCCATTCATCCTCACCCTGTAGATTCTGGCAATGAAGATCTGTAATTACTTTCCTCAGGAGTAGTGAATTCCACAACTCTAATTCTTGTTCTCCGGGGATATTATTAAATACAGATCTTCCTCTGTCTTTCCCCTGTTACTTGTATTAGGATTTTTTTCTTTCAGTTTATTAGAAAGGCCTTTTGTAGAAGGTTCTTTGGCTTAGGATTTACCATCTGTGTCTTCCACAGAGATGGGCACTTTCAGCTTTCAGTGAGTCTTTAAAATCTTGTTTCAAATGTTCTCTTTTGAAGAGTGCTCTGTCACCTCTATCATGAAAACCCAGTATCTGTATTTAATTTTACTTCTGTACAGATAATATTTCAGGTGAATATTTAACATGACTTCATAGGTAAACAGTGGTTTTAGCCAGATATTCTCTTCTAGATACCAGTATACACCTTAGCCAATGAGGCACTTGTATCCCTACTCCACATGCTGAATCATCCGATAGTGTATTTTTTAACTACAATATTGGAGATGTAATCCAAAGTCTTCTGAAGAAATACTGAGAGCAAAGCTGCAAAATGTTGACTGCTAGATATTGTGTATCTGCTAACGTAGCCATTTAATACACATTGTATCCATGATACATAATGGAAAACAATTGGTCAGTGAACTAATCAGCTGTTCCATATTTGTACAGTACAAGTTCATTGCATAGTGTGATAATTTTATACTTTTAATACCTTCTACAGATCTAATAAGACTATTCCCATAAAAGCATGCAGGAACATAAACAATAATCTCTAAAGACTAAGGTATAGAAGGGCACGAGTCTATTTTATTAAAGGTAAAGTCACATGAATTCATTTATTCCTAAAATCATTCATTTTCTTTGGACAGTGAGGAAATGTTAGACAGTTATTATAATGCTTTCATATTGGAAAATTTAGCAGTGCTTGCAGTAAGGTTTGAAATGTTTTGATAAAGGTGATAGTGTACTTCTGCTCAACCACTTTGCAGACAGTCTGTCTTTAGAAACCTAGGTTACAAGAATGCAAATGTGAGAATAGTGCGTTTCAAATTAAGTGGCTGGGTGTATTCCTCTAATGAATGCTGCTACTGCTTTGGTATGTTGTCGTGGTCCATATACAACAAATAACATTTTCAAGGGATTTCAAGTCATTGTTTGCTATCATCTACTGCCATTGTAGGGCTTTGCCTTTTATATATACACGGTCTGAATTTTGGGGGGTTACACTGGTGGAAAAGGTGGCCTTAAAATACTCAGCTTTTTTCTTTAACTCCTCTTCAGAGGTCATGATTAAAGTGTGAACATATTCACAACACATTTATCAAATAGCAGATAAAATATGCATAAAAGAACAACAAGTAGAAAATGGTAATGTGATTTTACTGCAATATTCAAACCAGGTCATCATTTTCTGTGTAACTCTGAAGTGCTTTGTATGAAGATTAAAATGCTAATGTTTTCTAATATTTAGTTATAAAAGACAAGTATTCATTATAACTATGTTTAATTTATAAGAACTTTCATTACTGAAAAAGATAAAAGTACTGGAACACTTTCTATTTTGTGAAGCTACTATACTGATAACCTTTTTTTCTTGTAAACAAAAAAGGAATCTTATTTTCAACATTCTAAAGGTGTTTTTTTAATAAAAAACAGATAAGTAACTGAATTTTCCTCCCTTTAGAAGAACAACCCTAGAAAACAAAGTAATTTTATTCTCAGTAGGAAAAAAAATGGAGATTAGCTATGTCAAGTATTCCAGCTCTATTTGTTTTATTGCTATAAAAATATAAAGCTTTAAAAAAAAAGATTCTATTTAAAAACTTATAGTTCTTTAAACTGATGCAGCTCCCCTGCCTCCCATGGAGCTGTTTCATTTCATATCTAAGATATTTAAAGGAAACATAAAAGTATTTCTTTCAATAGAAGTAAAACTGTATGCAAGGTTGATTTATTGTTTTTCATTATTATTCCTGTCAGTTGTGCAACTGTATCCATACTTTAAGCAACTTGTCTCATTCTTTCCTCCATTACAGATCGAAGTAGTCAATACTTTCAAGAGTGGCACTTCCTTTCAGGGGGCTCTAAGGAGACAGTCCTCCGTCACAAGCCAGACCCAGGATGTAACCAATATTTCTAGCCCTAGTCACGTATCGTTATCCAATGCTCTTTCCTCTCCTACCAGCACATCTGCTGCTGCAGCTGGGCGTGAGTGTGTATTCTTAATGCATCAGATCTACAGAGATGCCAACTTACGTAGCAGTCATTTGAGACTGAGCTACTTTGCCCGTTTCCATTTTGTCCTGTTATGTTGATTAACTGACACATACCCAGAGCCAGCTAACAGCACTTATAACTTTGTGTACAGTAGATACTCTCCCTTATTCATTACAAGTGCTGTTAATATTAGGAAGGAATTTCTAGTTATTTTTTATTCCGTATATGAAGAGTCTGATTTCAGCTGAGGTTCCCATGTCATGTTTTCCTAATCTCATTAGGTATATTTGCTATTGCTTAGAAAATAATTCTACCAAAATGTTTCATTAAGCAAAAAGAGTATTCTATCTGGAATTCTGTATACACTATAGAGGTCACTCATGTTCAGGAAAGATATATTCAAAGTGGCACATGTACAGAGAGGAGCACATTGCAATTATCAGGATATCCAGGTATCCTTTTGGATACCCAAATTGAGCAGTGTTAGGCTGCATCAACAAGAATGTACAAACCTAGGGTCAACAGAGCTCTTGTACAGTGTTCTGCTCTTAGCTTTGGAAAATTCAATGGAAACAAATATAACAAAACCAACAGGCTTGTCCCAAACTATACACTTCTTTAAAGGGAAGGTTGTCTTTTCAGTCCCTACTGGGCTATCTGAATCATATAGGCTTGGAAGTTTTAATTTGAGCATGTCCAGATTTTTATTTACGAAGGTGATTTGTATATTATAAAATCAATTGTTCTTTACTTCAGAGGATGAATAGTAACATTTTGAAATAAAAAATACACTTTTTCCTACCATTTGGCAGAAAGATTAATATTTGATTCATCAAGACTTCATTCTTCCAATTTATAGATTGAGTTACACAAAAGAATAGTGTATGCTTAAAAATAAAACTGTGTGTCAAATACTGTCACATCCACAGCGTTTTGTGAAATAGGCTAGCAAGTCATTACTTGCAATTTTCAACCATTCATGGATATACACACATTGGAATCTTTCAAAGGGCTGCAAAATGCCTTAGTTAAAAGCAATTTATACAAAGGAATACTTACTAGAGTACCAGTTGCTGTCTATGATTAGCTGTCACAGTGTGTTAGCCAATAACAAATTATGTAGTTCAGGGTGTCAGTATTAATGGATAACAAGGTTCGTGTTGTTAGTCGCTTATCTCTCTAGAAAAATCTTGCAGCTTTAAAAAAACAAAATGCAGTTTTCTCCAATGGAAAGCAGATATTTTATATATATATATATATATAGATTAAAAATATGATATAGAAAAATATTTAAATGCAAATTAAATATGTTCATACAAAGCTATTGGAAATAAAAACACAGTAAAGCCCTATGTATAATATAGTCTTGACCATTTTCTCAGGTTTTATTATATTGTTTGCACATACACACACACACATATATATATAATATTTTGTCACTGGAAACCTGTTATACTACCAGCTTAAAAGTGGTTTTAGTTATCAGGCTGTCCCTGAGCTCCTTACCATTTTTTTGTGGATTTAAAATAATGTTTCAAAATTTAAGAATATATTCATATGCAATTCTTCTATATTGTGAAAACAAAATTGGCTCCAGCTGTGAAACAGCATCTTTTTTTTTTTCCTTTAAAGCTCAAAGTTAATAAGACAGAAGGCTAGACTTTAAGAAAAGTCTAGCCTTAACTAGCCTAAAGTCTAGCCTAACTAGTCTTAACTTAACTCTGTTTGCTACATCGCAGATTAATTTGGCAGGGAATGAATAAGTAGATCTAACTGTACACAAAGTAAGTGATTCTTTAGCCTAATCTATTTGTATCCAGTTCTCAAATGTTGCTTATATTATCAGGAGGTAAAGCTTCCAAGAGAACATAATTTTAAATTTTCCTAGCAAGATGCTTATTTAGTTGTCCTTTGTACCTGTTCTTCCTCCTGGCCCTCATTATCATAATTAATACCATTCCTAAATGGAGAAATATGGAAACTGCAAGCCATATAACAAAAAAGCCCATTCTTATTGTGATTTAAAAATATTCTGAAGTGTAGGAAACATTGCAAACTCCCACCCCCTCCTCCCACAAAACTCAACCTCCCTAATTTGGGATCTGCACGAGTTTCTGTATTGCAAGGTGCGTTTTCTTCGCTATGTTGCAGTCCCTCATTTTTGTGTGAGATTCCTGGAGGTCAATATTTCACTGAATCAGTTAAAATTTTGTTATGTAAATCTAGCAGAAAAGGCCTCAAACAAGCCACTTAAATATGATACCAGAAAAAAAAAAGACAGAAAATGACAAGTTTAAACTTTGTAACTGCCAATTAAAATCTTAAGAAATGATCACAAAATATTCAGTGTTTTTCCATCACACAGCTATCTGAATTACAACTTACTTGCTTTCAAGTAAAAGACAGATGCATCTTAAACCATCTCTTAAAGCTGTATTTTGGTCGTTTCACTTTCTAGGGGCAGGGTGCTATGGTCCAAAGTGGGGCTAATTCTCATATGAAAAAATATCTTTTTTCATTCTCCTTTTACTTTAAAAATATCTGAAAATAATTCTACTTGCAAAGGATTTGCTCTGGCAGCCTGTATCTAGGGAACAGCTGCCTCACAGTGGCACAAGAGCATGGAGCATCTGCAAATTGTGTCAGAAACCATAAATAGCACACTGAGAAGGCTTAATTCTAGAGAATACTAATGTATCTTTATTTTCTAATGAATCATTTTAAAGGGAATGGTGTGTGAAAGCAATCAGGCTTTCATATCAAGAAAAAATATTTACTCTTTAGCTTTTGGTTTTACAGATTCCTTCTTTTTTGATAAACACAATCATCATTCAGCTGGACAGCCTTTACAATTTAGATAAAATCTTAGGTTTGGATCATATTCTTTGTGTTCACACTCATGAAGAAAAGCGGGTACAAGCTTCTTAAAAAGCCCCAAACAGTATTCTAATTTAATGAATGCTAATGCAAAGATTACTGTCCAGCCTGGATCTGCATTCAGATCATGAACCAAGTTCAAATGGGAGTATCAGCTTTATAGAAATTGCCAATTATTTTCTGTAACAATGTGTTTGTACTGTCACATGACGAAGTTGAACAAGAAGAATCTGACCTTAAATCAAAATCTAAGTGTGTATTTATTAATGCTGCCTTTTTGGAAACTTTTTAAAATTGTCATCTGGCATCTGAAAAGGGATATACCAAAGCTTACAGGCTCCCATGAATTATAGCAAAGATTTCAGAATCATAGAGGGATATTTAAGATCAAGAACAAATTCTGTGCACCTTTCCTTACAGAACCTAACTAGGTTTAAATATAAAACCAAATCCTCAATTAGATATGCAGCATGGCAGTAAGATTTTGACTCTTAACATAGAAATAGTTTCTATGGTTATATAGAGTTACATAATAAAATATCTAGGCTTTGTCAAATCTGATAGAAAAATGGTAGAGTCCATAATTTTTTAACAACCCTAAAATCAGTTAAAGATTCTTTGAAGACTGCATGTTCTGCATACAGGTCTGATCTCATGCTCTAAAATTCAGTGGAATAGCAGTCATGTGAAACTTCTCAGAGAGCATAATCTGGCCTGAGTATTTTGCAATATATGCAGGTATTATATTCTATCTTCCCATGGCTACCTTTAGTTATAATTTCAGCATCTCGAATTTTATCTTATTTTATCTTCAAATTTGCTCTGCTACAATCTAGACATAGTCACAATATTTACAAGTGTCTCCAGCAAACAGAGTATTGCTCCCTGTGGATATCTGATCTGATATTTATTCTCACCTAAAACTTAAAAAATAAACTGTTAAAAATTTTACTGAAGATATACCTTCTATTTTAAACTTTATATATACTTAATACTTGACCAAGCATTTGCATAGATAGTCTTGGTATAGATAGTATCAGTATACAATAAGAGTTGGCATCTCTTTGCAAAATTGACCTCATTTACAATTTTATACTAATCACCTTACTGATCTTTCAGTATTGAATTTATTTGCTTTTGCAGTGCCCTACTCTCTACTGTCTGAATATTAAATGTGTTTGTTTTCCCAGAGGGCTAGAGAACATTGGACAAAAGGGTTCAGCAGGAGAGAGTGAAATAAAAAGAGGTTGTGAGTCTTTAACCTTGAGCCTGAAATGAATGTGAACCAAACTCAAGATACTTGGCTTAAAAGAAGCCAGGTAAACATTCGAGTATAAGCCCACACACTACCAACCATAATACTGCTGTTGATCCTCAACAGGCCTTGCGTATTTTGCCTAGATTGTTGTATACAGGGGTGAGATTCTGAACTTCACCTTTTTCTTCTGATGGGAAAAA
The DNA here is from genome assembly GCA_034781795.1 of Crypturellus tataupa. Classification (NCBI taxonomy): domain Eukaryota; kingdom Metazoa; phylum Chordata; class Aves; order Tinamiformes; family Tinamidae; genus Crypturellus; species Crypturellus tataupa. Next base: position 8,649,865 of record JAWLRI010000906.1, on the reverse strand, counting down.
ATTATAATATCTGAAACTCTATTTCTTTTATTTCTGTTGCCTGATGCAGTATAAGAAATTTAACTTTCAAGGTGTGATCAAACTGAAGAGTTTTTTCTGTTACAGCTACAGAGAAGAAAGAAGTGGAAACTTATAGACATGTCAAAAATGTCCTGAAGTGTTGTCCCCGCAGTCTTTTGTTTAAAAGCAGTTCATTTTCTCTGTTGTCTCCATTACTGTGAGAAAAGGGAAGTGTATCACACTGTTTGTCTTCCCTTGGCATTGTCCGTATCATAAAGAAATCTCATTACATGAACTCCACGTTTCCTAACAAACCAACACTTAGTAGGTTCTATCCATCGTGGGTATGTCCCTGCTTTACATGCTGTACAGCTCTAAGAGCATCATGTGAAGTTGGATAGCCTGTTCTTATCTTTCGAAAGTAACCATGTTAGATGAGTTTTGTTTTAGCAGAGCCACTAAACATTCTTACACTACATGTTAATTCAAATACTATTTAAGCATAAGCATATATCTGTTGCTCTTGTACTAAGTAATTTAGTTAACAGTTCTTGGAGTAATTTTGTATAAGTTAAAATGCAAACCTTTGCAACTGACAGATCTTTCACATTTGTTTCCACAAAGCTTTTTTTTTTTGTTTTTTTTCCTCTTGTAAGCAATGGATTGCCAGACTGTAACAAGAAATTCTGTCACTGAAAGAGGCGAAACACTGAAAAATAGCTGTCTCCTTCCAAGATAACAAGCTTAATCTGCAGACTAGGAAAGGGTGCTTCTACTATAAGGGAAAAGTTAAGGGAAGACAAGTATACAACTCTGAAATTGTAGAGAGCTTTTGAGTGAAGGAAGTAGTTTTCTACAGCTCCTTAGTAAAGAACATTTACTAGAAGGTTGACTATATTCCTGTGTTTTCAGGTTAGAATTTGTTCAAAATTGTTCCTTGTATGACCATTCTGAATTCAGAAGATGAACTAATAACATGTATTATAAAACATGTTATAAAAAGAATTCCTGATTTAAAATTAATAATCTAATAACACATTAAAAATTACTTTGAGGAACACTATTTTTCATTGTTTAGACTCTTCAACTTTGCATTTTAAAATACAACACAGAATGGCCTAAACACTGAATTAGTATCAGCTCTTCAGATAGACCTCAAATCCTATATTCAGTAATGTAAACAAATATCTTATCCCAGTATAAAACCATCCTGTACCACAGCACAATTCAAAAAGGTTCCAGTTGGCTAAAGCCCTGTTTTGTAATTTCAGGTGTTTTATCGAGCAGGCATTTGCCAACACCGTAACACGCATAAAATTTACCTTTTCTGTCTTCCTCTGGTACCTTTGCTACCTTATGGAAATCTAGACACTTCTAGCACTGCAAGATAGATATGGTCAGGCCATTCTGTACCACTCTGTACCTCATCTTTCTAAAGCAGTCACATGAATCTGTTTTTTGCACTTCTCTTACAAAAAAAGACAAGGGTGGGTAATTAGACTGACTGAAGGGCATATATTTGAATATTTACCTGATTGTCTTCTGCTACTAGCATTTTTGAAAGATCAGGAATATTCAGTTAGAGACCATAAAAATGGACCAAAATCAAAGAGAACAAAGCACCATTCAGCCATTTTTTTCTCAAATCTGCTGAATTCCTGCACCACTTTACTCCACACACAGGATCAGCTAGACCCCACAGATGTAACACTGTGACCCATTGCTAAAATTCTGCCTGCCAATTAAAAGAATAATTAAAGCTTTAAAGGTCAGTGATGTATTAAGCCGAAGAGCAACTTGCACCATATTCACATGTAAAACAATACACATACCTACCACCAAACCATTTAAATGTGTGGAAAAGCTTTCACAATGCCTGCTTGCACCTTTTCTGCCTCTGCCTGTGTTTTGGTCTTCCTCCTCCCCTGCCAAGAAATGCTAAAAATTCACTCATAAACTACATGGAAGTAGAAGGATAGAACTCATATATTTAGTCATAAAACATTTTGACAACAGATCACATTTTTGCCATTCTGTTCTTCCCTCTCTGCCCCCCATCCAATCCGCGCCTCTCCCCGTCCAAGAAAGTTGCAGTTTTCTCATTAATTAACGTACAGCATAATCCTTGCGGTCTGCTGGGAGCCTGGGCTGCACATGGCGCGGCTTCCTTGCCCCGGCACAGAGCACTGACTGTCCCCACTCCATTGGGCCTCCCAGCCTTGGCGCCGTCACTGATACTCTAATGGGCCTTGTAGTTTATTTTCACCTCTGTTCTCGTTGTCAGGTAGTTAAAGACTTTAGATTTATCCTGGCATAAATTAACTGACTAAAGACTGCATATATGGCAAAAATTGTGTCGTTTTCACGATTTAATCTTACAAACAGTATTACAACTGAGATGCAGAAAACAAAAAAATTGCTGTTTAACAATGTAATTCAATCCAACCCTAAAATCAAAATTCTATTTTATTACATGTTCTATATATATTTAAAAAGTTAAATGGCTAGAACAGTGGGTCTATACTCGAGTGTTTACCTCACATATGCATGAAGGACAAATGAAAGTTGGTTCAACAATACTATGTTCACATTATCCAGGCTTCCAAGTGTAGTTGTTGTGTGCAAGTTATCTCTGTTCATGTGGTAACTGTGACTTTTTTTTTTCCCCTGTGGTAGCATGACTTTGCTTAGTATTTTGTCTGCTTGGCTTTTTGTGCTCCTGGCTGCATTCATTTAGATTTTGCTTTAAAATATTTATGTTATAGTTTTTACACGTGGCTCCTGTGTGTATCTCATATGTACCCATCCTACTTTGTCTGTGTTCTCTGCTTTTCCGTTTGTGCAAGTGTGATATGTTATGTGTAATGTTCCTTTTAACAACACAAAGACTTTTAAAATAAATAAATAAATAAATAAAGCCTTCCTACTTACTCACTGCAAAACTGTCAACATGCATGGTTTTACATTTGCATTACAATTAACATGGCTTGTCTTTTACTAGGGATGTACCACACGAGTGGATGTTCGTTTTCTTTAACCAGTACTTCCCATCAGTTCTTTGATGGCTTTAAACATGGTTTATTTTAACATTGCAGTTGATACAAAATGCACATAACTGAGCCACTCGTTTATGCATATAACATCCAGAGACTATGGACTTCAGCTGCCTGCACTGCCCTAACCATATGCCACATTTTTCACGAAGTATTCTCTAACACCACGCTGCCTCTTCTAGGTGCTCCTTCTGACATCTCTTTCCTTTCTCCCCCCAGATCCGCGTCGTGAAGGCATTCCGTAGCTCTCTCTATGAAGGTTTAGAAAAACCAGAATCTAGAACCTCTATTCACAACTTTATGACTCATCCTGAGTTTAGGATAGAAGATTCCCAGCCCCACATCCCACTCATTGATGACACAGACCTAGAAGAAGACCCTGCTCTCAAGAAAAACTCAAGTCCACCATCTTCGTTGAACAAGAACAACAGTGCTATCGACAGTGGAATAAATCTTACAACTGACACAAGTAAATCAGCTACCTCTTCTAGTCCAGGAAGCCCAATACATAGCCTGGAGACATCACTTTAGCTGAAAAGGTCACTGCAAAAAAAAATCTAAAAAATTTTAAAAAAAAGCAACCAGAATATATAAATATATATATTAAAAACATTGCTGGCTGAAAAGCTGTTTGAACTCTTACTCGCTCTGAGACAAGTGAATGAATTGTTGATCGCAATGGTTTTGGGAAAGAATGAATGGCTGATTTACATACCCGCTCTTGTTCCCTTTCAGAAAAACAGAAACAAAACAATTCCTCCTGCATGAATGTACTGTACACTTCCAGCCCTTCTTTCTCTCTTTTTGTTTCTTTTTCTTTCTTTCTTTTATTTCTCCTCCTTACGCAGGAACTGCAGAGGACTTCCTTCTGAGGCTATTTATCCAATTCACTGGTCTGTGAGTTTTTTGAAATGCTTGTGTGGCATGGACTCAGTTGTATAGATTAATTTAAATAACTTTTTTGAAGTTGCAAAGCTTAACTTGCACAGTAGATTTGCACCAGTTGGACAGAGGAACTTAAACATTTATGAGATTATATATAGAGATATATACATATAAGTATATACATAATTAATTATATATATGTATATATCTATCTATATATATATAGTTATATATATATAAAGTTTCTTTGTTGGCATGTTGCCTTGTTTCTGCTCAAATTGCTCTGACTATTTTAACTTATTTATGTCCTAAAAAAGAATGTAATTTGTTTACAAACCTGTAGATAATATCCTTAACTATTTGTAGGGTTAAGAAAGCACTTCCTGCCGAAGTAGTATAAAAATGGCTCAGCTCATTGAAAATGTCTGTAATATCACACCCTGGATATTTTAGTACAATCGTGTTCTGATTTCTGCCTGATTTTTTTTTGTTTTGTTTTGTTAAATAATGTAGATACTGCTAGTAACAAAAGAAGCCAAAATATAACATATTGGATGTAGCATTGTGGTCCTATATACAGGGAGGTAAAACAGGCTTCCTTTGTTTCAAATAAAAATCAGAATGATCAGGTTCTCTCTTTTCTTTTTCCTCTAATAAATTGCTTGAACTTGTTTTGGTGCAACGTATGATAACGGAGGCTGTTTCATTCTTTAAACATATGGCAATGGCTTCCTAAAAATATTTTTAGAGAGCTATTACATGAAACTGAGTTGAGTTTATAAATAAAAATCAAAAATAAATTATATTTGGTTTGTCTATATGGAGATCAAACTAATGTTAAACTATTGTGATATACTGTGTTAATTCTTTTCATTTAGTAGTTTATTTCCTTATGACTTACCAAGTATGGGCTGTTGGCATTTTGGATAAAAATCACTGTAGGTTGTTGCTTTGAGTTTTCTTTTTAAAGAAAAAAATAATTTCTGCACTATTTAGGTCTGAATGAAACTTTGTTAATTATGGAGATGTGCTTTGTGTGATTTTTTTTTTCAACCAAGCTTGTCTTCCTGTTGTCACAAAATATACATTGTTTTACCTTATTATTGCGCTTTCTACAAAGAAAGCTATTTTGAAAACCTGCAGTATAGAAGGTGAAAAATATTTTTCAAGATGGTAACAGCCCTGGTGAATTTAAAATTTATGAGCTTATATAATTGCTATGTCAACCACTTGAATGCTAAGCACTTTGTGGATCACTGATTTTTCATAAATAATTTTTGTATTTAATATGAAGTTTGCTTGGAGACTTTTCAACATATGATCTTTTCCGTAACTGTACAGTGCAAAAGACATTTTGAACTGCACAATTGATTATGCCAGATGTGTTGAAATACACTCTCAAACTAGCTTGATAAATTGATCTGTTAAAGTATTACTGGTTGTATAAAAGTTGGCTAATAAAACGGTGCGTCTCTGCAGTCACAAGAACTAATTCAAGACAGAACTCTCCAAAACAAGATTAGACTCATGGCCAAACTGCAGACTGAACTGACTAAATGTTTTAAGGGTGCATCAGGACTATTCAGCCAGGTAAAGCTTGAATTGCCAGCTTCTGGACGTTGTGTTGAAGCTGTGTTTTTGGCTCAAACTCGTAGTTCACTATCTGGTCCACTTTTCACTGAAGCAACAGCAGAACAGGTCTTTGGAGGCTATACAGCTCTGTTTTCAACAGATAGTCTTACCCATTTCTTAACAGTAAAAAATCTAGCATGAATACGTAATTATTTTAGCTAATTCCTAGCAACAAAGTGATTGAAACTCAGTCAGGATTGTTCTTTGCTTTGTAAATATGGTGATTAACCTTTGTATAACATGTATTGGGTTTCTGTGGCCTACCTGGGATATCATATTCAGAAGAAACAAAAGTATTATCTATTTGCAGGGAAGCCTCTAGCTTTGGACTTGAACATCTACAAAAGCTACCAATACTGGAACGATTTATCTTCAGCATCTTACACTGAATTTTTGCCTTTTATTTTCAAACACTTCCATATTTTTCCTTTGTTTCCTTTTTTTTTTTTTTTTTTTTTAACTTTTCCAGCAGGATTACCCCTCCCTAAGGTACTATTTGCAGACTTGAAAACTGTTAAGAAAATGAACACTGCATTCTGTGTATATAGAGTAAAACATATATAAACTGAGATGCATAGAACATTTGGGCTTTTGTGAGCAGAGACTGTGCTTTATGTATATGATAAATGATAGATTTTTTTTTAAGCAGAATAGTTAAGACTTTTCAACTACAAGTCATGCATCACAATTCTTTTATTGCTTGACCTCTCTGTGATGGGAACAATGGATCAAAAACCAAAATGATCAGTTTGTTAAAACTCCCTGCAATATATAAATGCTCGCTCTCTACGTACTGTACTTAGCAGCATGAGATTTGTGGACAACAATACAGTGGTACATTGGCAGTCCATCCCTCTAGGGGTTATTAATATATGTTCATTCATCTTGTTTTTATGAATTTTTTTATCTAGACAATAATTGTAAATAAAGAACTTACTCTGTCTGTTCATTTAATACTATGCAAAAGGTTATGCTTTCTATTGTTATTCTTATTCCTACAGTGTGATGCTGGAATGTTTGTGGTTTCAAAAAAAAAGACAAAAGTAAGTAAAATATGTGATGTAAATTATTTTATAGTTTGAAACAAAATTATAAAGTTTTACTCTTGCTGCTTACTGTCTAATAGATCTCTCTTGGCAGGAGCACAAGTGGAAAATTTAAAGAAATAAATTCACAAAGCAGCATGAACAATATGGTCTGAACGGAACAGCTTTCTTTATTTTCACTTGAAGTCATTAAATCTAGCTCTGGATTCCCACTGGGATATTTAATGTGAAGGTGTACGTAAACTTTCTGCATTGAAGAAAGAAGTCTTCTTATCAATCAACCATTACACTGACTACTTAGGCTTTCATTACACACACACACACACGATAAAAACAACCCAGAGTGCTTTCTATTCCTGTTAGTCTATAATGCAATATAATCCTCAGGAAGATAACCTTTTCTATGCCATGTGGTTGTGCAAAAAATGGTGAGAATGGCTGGTGGGAATGCTGCAGTGGAGCTCGCTGAAATTACTGTTTGAGAATGAGTGTGACAGGTGGAGCCCCTGTGGATTTGCATATAAAGCATTATTTGAATGTTGGTCCTAAAATGGTTTTCCATTATTTTGGACCATGACTTATACATCTTTTTATTTTTTATTATTTTTAAAATCTCTTTCCACATCACCACTAAGAAGAAAACAAGCTTTGAAATCTTCTAGAATGTCAGACCAGGACTCAGTCCCTTCCACTTCAGACCCATCCTCAAAACAGTGCATATGCAGTGTCAAGAAAAATGAGAAAATTCACATTCTAGTGCCCAAACCCTCCGTCCTGAATTTCCCATTTTTTTCCCCATTTGCAGTAATGCAGTTGTACTATAACCTGCAATATGCACACGATCATACACTATTATGGCACTGTCTGAAGCAAGTCAAGCACACATACAGGGTTGTTATTTTTCTGCATTTTTATCTCCTGCACAAGCCTTACTCTTTCCTTGATGTGTGATATTTCGGTCTAAAGTTCAAAGGAAACAGAAGTATCTAAATACTACTAGTGCTGGCCTTGGAATTCATGGTGGAAAACTTTCTTAGCTGTATGTGAGGTAATGGTTATATGATCACATTTTTAAAGATAGCACATTTCACATTTCAGATTTTCCTGACTTCTTACCTAGATTTTAATGCTTCATCCAATGACAAATTCTGTATAACAAACATTTGGCAGCAGCTCAGCCAATACTACAACAAAACACTACTAAAAATGGGGTGCTACTGCTACTTTACCAACTTCCAACTCTTTGCAAATAGCTCCAAAGATTCTGAAAGATACTTAACATTTAGAGTTATTAATCCAACAAGTCAGGCAGACATTCTGATTCAGAGCAAATATGGCACATTTTATTCTTGTTATTCTCCTCTTGCTTATATAAAATATACTACTAAAAATGGCAGTTAGGATAGTCTGGCACACATAGATACAAAAACAGGTAAAAATCAGATATGCTTTTACTATACTAAATGCCACATTGTGCATTTGCCATGAGATGTTTAACTGATATGGTGAGGGAAGTGAGTCATAAATAATGGATGCAGGAAAGGAAAGAAGAGAACAGCAAGGAGGAGGAGAGAGGAAACATGCAAATGTTGCAGTTTATTATATACTGAAACAAAATAAAATACTAATTGCTCATTATTAATTTTATTGTGAACTGAATTCCACATACAACAGAATGTTCATATTCTCTGTTTATCAGCCTTTTCCAGATAAAGTCCAAATCCATTAATAGGCTTAAGTTTCCAAATTGTGTTTTCGCCAGTCTAGAAAACATTTGCTCATCTGTTATTCAAAACTGCCATCTGACCAGAAGATGAATCAGAAGAATTGGACCATCTACAGTATCCCCTTCCAACTTTTTTTTTCTATTCTTTTATGATATAAAAATAGCTGTCACAAATTGTGGTATTGTGTGTACTTTTACTTAGTGGAACAGCACCCTACTTGCCTGGGCTGTGGGAGGACCAGGGTTCACCTTTTTAAACTTGCATCCAGTTAGTGTTACTGTATTACTACCATTGCTTTTGAGGAATGAGAAAACCTCTTTCTGACTTGCCTTTGTATTTCTGCAGCAGTGTGAGATACTGCCAAAGACAGAATACAATTTATTCATGGTTCAAATCAGAATATAAATTGCATTGGATTATATGGTTGATATCTATAAATCTAATTGCATCAGTATATGAGTTTTTTTAGATAATGCTCAGGTTTTTTTATTACACGTAGATCTAAGAGGTACTGAGTAACACAGGAAAAAGTCTGCTTTTTTTCTTTTGACAAACTGGCATTAGCAGGCATTTTACAGTCTGTATAGTTCTATAATAATCTATAGAAACTGAGAAGTATAATCATCTAAGTTATTTATTAAACAACACAGACTGTTGAAATACATAAGTGAATGGAAGTATTTACAACACCCTTTTCTCCCATACGCTCAAACTTTGATTATCTGTGTATTTCATGCTCTGCAGCTGATGAGACCATTTTTAACTGGTGCCAAGGGTTAAATTCTAAGTGCGGGAATGTATATCTATGCTTGTTCTGTCTGTGACCAGTTTGCTTAACTTTTCAATCAGGTTATAATGTCCTCCTCTTTGTGTGTGTGTGCATGCACATTTAAGAATGATTACAAATTGAGTTAGTATAAATAGTGTTGGCCTACAGCACAATGAAATGACTATTTCTGCAGTTACAAAAACCTGAGAACAATTTATCTAGCCTTCTTGAAAAACATTACAGAAAACTTATAGTATCTCTTGGAGAGAACCCTATATGTATATATAAACACAAGGCCTTATAGTGCTTCCATCAATGTATTATTTTAAATTTAAGCTTTGTGAGATGCATTTGAAATAAAACAGATGAAATTTGATGAAAAGTAATATGAATAAGATACCAATACTTTCTCATCAAAGCACTGGAAAGGAGTTTCTCATGCTTACTTGGCATAAGTAATTGCTAATTTGACGTATTCAGAGTTCTCTTATAAAAGAGAATGATTACAAGAGATCATGGCTTCCCACCTTTTTTTAATTGCTGTTGCTAGGTAATTCCAGCTGCTTTCTATCCAATTCCATGATTGGGCCCTCTATTTCATGGAACCTAAGGCTAGTGCTGGGGCAAAGGAGTAGTTGGAGCAATTGATGGCAAGAGTATGTATCAAATTAGTTCTAGCTGTCTTTAGTCCTCTTATTTCCCTCACCCCTCAAAGAAAGAGCATTCGGTGCTCCTGATTGTCTGTATGTCTTACCATTAAGGTATGATATTGTGTCATACAGAATTCTGGGCTGCAGAAGCTCTGCCTATGGAACAGGGCTTCTTTCTCACTATGTAGGATTCTGACCGTATTCATCCAGGTATGATGATGTGGACTACAGTACTAGCTAATCTCCCTTTTTCTTTTTAATTTATTAAGGTTCTAATTGGAAACTCATTCTTTAGTAATTAAATATGTTATGCATTTTTAAATACATTATAAAATGTTTGCTTGGTGGTGTGGTAGACAGGGGAAAGGACCATAACTGAAAATTAGCTTTAAGTTAATAGCTTTAAGGTAGTCTGTTGGAATCTGTAGTGTTGTGGTAGGCAACAGCAATTGCTCCATAACTGCTGTAAGGCAAGTGCATTGCCTTCCAGACAGGTATTTGTATCTGACAATCCACCACCATGGTTCACACTGACCAACATTCCTCTTAAGGGTTTGAGTAGGGCAGAGATTAATGATGTCTTTGAAGAGCTGGGGAATATACTCCATTGTATGTTTTTTGGTGGGGTTTATCATCAAGAATTAAAATCAATTTTAAGGTGGTTTTATTATTCTATTTTGTCCTCCTTGTGGGGCATGTGGTTATTTTCTCTATTTTATTACTATAATTTCTGTGCTATTTCCTACAAACCTGAGGTGGTAATAATGGTCTTACTGCAATATGCTTATATATTGTGTTAGTGTCCAATAGCCTATTATATCTCATAACTCCCAGGCATAAATTGTCTTTTTGGTGTATGAGAAAACAGAGAAAACTTCATTGGCTCCTGTAGGGTTGCTTCAATTGCCTCTCATTCTATTTTCATGCTATGGACTGGGGTATTATCTAATAATGATGCAGCCTTTTGGCTCTTCACTATTTCTGACCATCTGATGCTGCCAGTACATTTTGTTCTTGAAAATATGTACCCAGTGACATACCTAGTGTATGTCACTGGCAGAATCTACTATTAGTCATTCCAACAGAGTTACTCTGCCATCCTCTCAAACACCATTCACTTACTAACAGCCATCTCCTGCTATAACTTTGAATTACCTTGCATCAGATATAGGTACTTTAAAAAAAAAAAAAAAAAAAAGTTTGCTACAGACTTTTTTTCTTTATAAAGGGAAATCCCAACAGTCTCTCCATCCTTCAGTGTTCAACTGTATTCCTGTATCCTCAAATGAGACAAAATTCTCATTAAAATTTCAGATACCTTTGCTCTTTTGTAATGTGTTCCATGTATAAACACAAATCATGTGTTTATACAAACTTCAAAAGAAACATTCATGACTCCCCCGCAATTAGAGATTTCCTAAGGAACTAAAACAAGCAGTTGAGCCTGATACTGACTGATCTTCTTAAAAATGTCTTAAAAGCTTAATCCACAAAATATTATTCCAAAAACTTTATAATATAGTCAAATGAGAGGTAGCAGCTACTCATCTAATTATCTTGGTCCCAGAAAATAACTACTTTTGGTAATGAGACTTGGCAGACATTATTACAAAGGACAGCAGAAAACATGCTGCTGCCAAAAATACTATGTTTGTTCCTAAGGCTACAACCAAGTGGCCTCTGAGTGGCAGGAAAGTAAATATAGCTCTGCTAATTCACTCCTCTAATTATTGCCCTATGAACATTGTCTTTGAAAATGACACTTGAAAAAACAATTTCTGTTTAAGTAATTCTAGTAAACAGATACATAATTCATTAAATACTACGCGATTTTACTCCTGATAAAAGCCAAAAGTCTGTTTTACTTAAAACATTTATGCTCAATAAACTTTCTCCAAAAAAAAGTTGTCTCTTTCCCTTTCCCCTGATGTCTATTTCTGACAAATTCTGTATCTTTGCAGATTTTATACTTTCAAAGATCACACAGTTTTACTACAATCATTTAGCCTGCAAATTGTGAAAGTCAGTTTACCTTTAAATTTCTATTTAAAGAATATTATTTCAAACCTGCTAAAGATCACAATAATTTCACAAGAAAAAAGTTTTGTTTTTCTTTTTAGAGAAAAGGAGCTAACACTAGGAACTCTTTTCAGCACTTACAATATTGAAGGTCAGTAACATGCTACATGAAAAAATATAAGTGTTTGAAATCTTGGATTGAGAGGAACTCTTAACACTTCCAAAACAACGAAAATAGCTGCTACAAGAAGGAATTTTTTTTGGAGTCCCTTTTCGCAGAAGTCTCAGGTACACCAAAAGTACGTCTTTAACATATTATTATCTGCATATTTATCAAAGCAAAACTCAAACCTCTGAGTTCTTTTACTCCTGCCCATTGTAGAATTAGCTTTGTAGTCATTGTAGAATTAGCTATCTATTTACAGCTATAATGACCACCATTATCAACACCACCAAAAGCTCAAGAACATCTTCAAGAGTTTTAGTAGATGCAGCTGTGTGAGTGGCTCAAACAAAAGCATTGGTAAAATGACACACAAGCGCATTAGTAAAAGAGAAAGTGTAAGAATAAGCAAAAAAAAAATTCTACTGTATAATGGATGAACACTACAGCCTGTACAACTATGCACTGACTGATGACCAGGTAAAACTAATGAATTGAGAATGTGGTAAAGGTATTTTGGTAATACCTTTACCCTGGTAAACTCACTTGGTAACCCAATTCTGTTCAAAGGTGATGTCTGTGAAGTTTATCTTGCACTGTGCTAATTAAAGTTTGGAGGAGATTAATACAGTGTTCCTACCTAAGTTAGTGACTGCTCTCTAATGTGTTAATGCAATCCCCTTTGATTTACACTCTATATATTCTTCTTGCTGTTGTGGGTCTCTGTTGTTGTAATTGGAGACTCCTAGAAACTTCCTGGTAAGGTCTGTGCTTCTAGGCAGAACACTGTAGCAACATGCCACTGAGAAAATACTATTTTTTTCTCTCATAATTACTGCCTTTGATGGCAATAAGCTGCACTTACAGACTCAATTCTTTAGCATCTCTTTTCATTTTTGGTAACTGTTCTCAGTTTTTTTCTAATTGTATCTTTTGAAATTGCCTCAGTGGCCTACAATTCAAATAATTCTTTTAAATGATGAGAAAATAATAATATTGAGATTACTTAGACTTCAATATCTTATTCTTTAGCTTTAAATATCTCAGTTACCTATTACCCTTTATTCTACATTTCAACTGATAGACCAAAAAATACTTTTCCCTTTTATTTGGGTAGCCATCTTTTTTTCTGCAGAGATATCAGCCAAAGATTCTCTTAAATTCTCTTAACTATTATATTTAATCTCCTGCATTTCAGCAACTACTGCTGCCTTGTATCTTACTTGATAAGAGAGAAAACCAAATAAGGGTGCAGGAAAACTGTGGACTAATATATGCTTCAATTTCACGCTGCTTTGCTTTTTAGGGTGTTCCCACTGATTTTAAAGCACAGAGCATCTCAGTATGAGAAGCCATTTTTGGTGATTGTGTTCTTTTCTACGTAAGGATGATTAAAAGAAGGAACAGTTGTTACAATGGAAACCAAACAGATTTTTCTAATCCTTCTGATCTTTCTTCAATTTATTTAAAAAGGTGTTTCATCTGATGCTTTTGCACCTCGTTGTTGATAATATACAGATACAATACAAAGAGCTTAAAAAGGAACTGACATATTTAGCATATGACAAACTTACAGCTGACACCATGTAATCAACTTTGACACTATATATTCCTTATATTGCATCAAGCTTCACAGGTAAATTACAACTTCTACTGGGTGGTACAAGCCACCCAGTAGGAAAATCTACGGAATTACGAGCCATGCTTCATCCAAAAATATGCTGAAACAGAATCCCATCCAAAGGCATGTCGGGCCAGCCATGAATGTGAATTACATTAATAGAGAAGTGTCATGAATGCAAATCCAGAGATCTGTTCATATTTACTGAATTAGATTGTGAATACATTTAAGAAAATACAGCTTGTGAGGAAATGTTTGTTACTTTTATGATAAAATTTTCCTTTACTTCTACAGTTTCTTCTCTTTGTGAAAGACTAATGCTAAAAGTGAACAACTCCACTTGTAAAGAAGTAAAACACACATACTTTTACAGCTCCATATATGCCACATGATGCCCTACTAAGACTACAGACAGAAACAGGAAGTTCAGACATACTAGTCACTATGCCTTATTTTTAAAACCTAGTACTAGAGAATTAAGAGGTTAGATCAAAAGATTTCATCCTGCTATAACATGCAGTTGATATTTCAGTGCTCAGATTAGCCACACAGTGTCACCCTAAACCATCAAAAAAATAGTAAGAGGCATTCTGCCTAGTCAGTAGCTTGGAAAAGTTGCACTTGAACACATTCTGAAGAAATATTTCTATTCCCTATTAACAAGTAAAAGCTTTCTTTAGGGAAATCCACCTCATGCTGCGTGACACCTGTAGCCAAGATCTACTTGTCTTCTCACGCTCATGAAATTCTGCAGGAATGTCATATCCACACTTCAGACTCACAGGCACTGGAAACATGTATTTTTGTTTCTTGGTTCAAGATCTTGGCCTCTATCTTTTTCATTTTAAACAGAAACAGCTAACATTAGTGTTTTGAATTTATAATGATTACAGATCAAATGCCTTTAAAATCTAAACTACATATTTTTTGCCAACTTTTGAAAGGCAATGTGTTTCAGAAAAAGCACAAGTATTTAGGATAATTAATTCCACTGAGTTACTGCAGTGAAGTTTCAAAATAGACACAATAAAGTAAAAAGCAAAGCATGATATTTGACTCTTTCATCTTCAGTTTCTAAAAGTAAACAGAATAGAAACCGATTTTACTCCTCATCTTATTGTTGCTTCCTATGGCTGTAACTTCAAATAGAGATTTAGACCCTGATAATAAAAATGTTGCCAGAACAATCATTTTCAAAACATTTGAAATCATATTTTTTTAAACACAAAGCAATGTTAAGAATATTGATATTAAACCCTTGTTCTTTTCTGTATCTTCCAGTATCCACTCATTTACTACGTTTATTCATCTATATGAAGATTTTCATCAGCCAAAATAAACAGCTCCTTTTACAAAGAGCATCTTTTCAGCACAAGAAAGCATAACTAATGTTCAAGTTTTCCCCCAGGGAATTATCTACCTGCAAGTACCTATTCTAAGTTCTTAAGTAGAACAAAATCTGTAGAAGAGTTTCAAGTTTTGAAATCCTTTCCATTTTCAATTAAATTTTTGAATGTGCAGTTGAAATGTGGTTTGCATTATCAGTTCATTTTTATTGTAACTTGGAAGGAATAGGAAGGAAGTCATACTGCAAATCAACAGCCCCACTAATTCCGAGAGATCAACCAGCAGCTTACCTCAGGGAAGGTAGAGTATATGAAACTCAACATGAAGTAATGCATTCTGGCTTTTGGTTCTGTCTTATATCCTGTAAAAACAAGAATTTACTTGTATACTTCCTCTATAGTATGTAACTTGATAAAACAACTTTCAAATTGAAAAATTCCTGTTAAGAATTCCCTCCCTGCCCCCTCCATGCTGAAGTTTTTTAAGCATTTTGCAGTAAAATGAATTTTACAGCATACCTCCTGCTCAGGCTCATCTTTTCAGTCAGCCTCTAGCAAAAGCGCGTGACAAAAGTTAGACAACTCTTTATGTCTGAAAACCTTAACAGAAATACTATACTCTTGTCTATGCTTCTCTGCTTACGAACAGAGCACAACAGAGCAGGAATATTTCTAGCAATGAATAGGAATATTTCTACCTTATAACCTTCATCCAGGGGTTTTAAAATGGGCAATGAGCTTGTGAAAGACTGGTTTCTAAAAGTAAAATGTTATTTAACTAGATAGCCTACTTTGATCCTGACTCATGCTAACATCTTCACTGAAAGTAACAGACTTTCAGGGTCTTTAAAGTAAACTAAGTCTTCGTCTCCTGTGATTTTAAAAATTCCTTCCTAAAGCAGAGACAATATTCTTCTCTTCCCTGACTAATAGGGGCTAGTGATACTAACACAATATCAACTTCCTAATCAGAGAAAAGCAAGAAAGTACTGGTAGTAATACAGCATTACATAACAAACTACACCATTTATTGAAATGTGAATTCAGTCTAAGACTTCTTGACAGATATGATACCATGTAATAACCTCTGGTGCAGTATCTATCTTCCTTAGACAAAAAAAAAAAAAAAAAAAAAAAAAAAGTCAAGGCTAAACGCTACAAAACTAAATTAGTCCACAGGCTTGATTTTAACTTTAACTTTTAACTTCCACTTTTTAGAAGAACTGATGTTCCTTCTCATAAGGTGTGTAAACACAACCGAGTCACTTTGTTAGAATCCCTGCTGCTGTAAGTCATGTTACCAGGAGGTATTCACTTAAAGGCCGAGGGGAAAAAAATGTGAGCCATTAAAAATTCTGAGATTCACTTAATGGCTAAATCATCTTCAATAGATATTTAGAAAAATTAATGTATGTTGTCAGCTTGGCTCATGAGATTAACTCACTCAATGACAAATAGAAATGTTCCAAGCACAGTAACTTTTTGCTTATGTTACTCCTTTTAAGAAATACTCCTAATTTTGCAGCTAAAGTAATAGTGAGCTTTCTTTACAATAGATTATGCATATGGACACAACGCATTTCTAAGTCTTGTCTCTCAGTGTCTCAACTGCCCCAGTATTTAAAAGTCTCATGAAATCTAGCTGGCTTAAACTGAGCCCAAGTTGAGTAGATGGGTTTGATCTGTCCTTCCCCATGAACCTGCCACACTGTTCTTGCAAATAAGTGACTCTCTTGTTCAGTGTGGTGACATTTGAACCAATTGATGATTGGTTTAAAAGCTGACGATTGCCTCTCTGTACCAAATATTTATTTTCACATTTAATTCTGAGTGCCACTCTTACAGTCAAATGTGGCTCTAATGTCACTCATTAATACTTCTGTTTTGGGCAGATTAGGAAAAATACAACACATTCTAACTTCAGGAGTTAATTCTACAGGACATTCAGGGCTACATCTTGCTCTGAATATGTCTGTTTAACTCCATCTGTCTTGTGAGTTATTATAACTAGTCTTATTAGCACTGGTACTTACTACCCATGTCTGCTCGTAATTTCAGTGCTGCTTTCTATCTTTAAAGCTCTCAAGCACATTTTTCTATCAGATCATGCTGAGTGTTAGAATTATCTTTCCCTCTGGGGGCAAAATGCTGTCCAAACTGCGGATTTTCTTGCAACGTTTTTCTAGCTGAAACTTCTTCAAACTAAAACACAGTTACTTTAAGAAGGAAGGCATGGCAAAAGGAACCTGACTTCTGGCTATTGGTGCAATTGTTATTCTTAGCATTACTTTCTACATCTGTCTTGATGCTTCAGTGATAACCTGAACGTTTCTTTCCAAGCTGTTAACACATCCTTATCAATATCAAGTACATGGCTGGATACTCCAGAGCCTTCCTACATTTACTTTCCACAGTAGAAATTATTCATTATCTCTACATTTATCTCTTTCCAGATTTATAGATTTAAAGATTATTCAGTTCTTATTTTTAACCTATTTCAGTAGGATTCTTCCTGACCTTAATTATATTTCAATTTGATATTTTTTGAGAATTCTGTTATGTCCTTTATTGTACTAGTCGTTAATGACGCTCACAAACAGCATAAGGAAACATGCTGGAAACAAATTAAAAACAGAAAAAAAAAAACACTCTATAGCCTGCAACAATACTTGTAAACTCAAACAATGCCATCTCTGATTGTGTCTTAACAGCGTTGTTAAATATATTTCTACCATTTCCACATAGATTTATAATTTCTGCTCCTCACTATGTATTAAGAACATTTGTAAATATAAATCAATGCAATCAAGTGCAGCAAATTATTTCAGATTTATGTCTTTAAAAATTCCTTTCAGATTTATGTCTTTAAAGATTCCTTGGAGGAGAAAAAACTCACATCATCATAGGAGAGTATAACTTTAATACCATAGCTGTTTCCTCAGAAAAAAGCAATAACTTGGCACACAGTGCTAGTGGAACATGCTCAATGCATAAATAAGGCAAATCTTCTTCCTTTTGTTCCAAAATCTACTTTATAGTTCCTGCTGTCAGCCACAGCAGCAAGAACTGTAAAAGCACAGTCCAGGGTGACTGACAGTAATATATACTGCAGTGCCAAAATCTTGATTATGTAGAGCAAAACAACATGTATTTTTCTGGCAGGAATTTCAGCTTTCCTGAATATAGACTTCCAAGAGAAATCTCAGCAAATTCAGTTTCACCTGCTTAGCAGGGATGAATTAGCCGAATGACAAATCACAGAAGGAAAATTTTATCTCAAAAATGTTAAGTGAAATCAGAACTTGCTGTTACTTTCTAAACTTTGTTTATAATACCAGTGTACTTACAGAACTTTAACTGAAAATAAGAATTCTTAGACAAAAAAAGCACAGAATCAAATCCTCACACTTTGCTGGATTCCTCTGTAGGTTGGCGGGGGTTGTTTTGTTTTTTTTTTTAATACCAGTACTAGCTGCTTTAAGATGGAAAAGGTTCCTGATCTCTGTACTGCAGATCTGCTGGTTGGCATTTGTATATAACAGTGTGCCTTGAATACACGATGAGCCATTCACAGACACCCACAGGCTAATGGAGGTTGAATCTGAATTTATTTGAGTCCATGCCCAAACTGGTTTCTCTAAAGAATAAGACCTCTGTTGGAGTTGACTTGAATCACACTTGTTTTCCATTGCTAAACTGAGGTAGATGTTACTGACAGTCCTTTACAAATAGCCCGAACTTGGACTTTAAAGTTAACCCCATATTTATATATGTATAAAATTCCTTGGTCTATGCTCATGACTGATAGTGTTGCTGGACTTCTGCTGCCTCTTCTAATAGTATGCTGAACTGCACACTTCTGCTGCCTTTTCTAATAGTATCACCGTATATAGTGTTAGACCATACTGAAAATAACTATGAAATGGAAACTAAGCAGAAACTCATGAAAATTATTTGTCTTGCTCACAAAAAAATAAAAATAAGTCCTTATTTTGGAAAAGCTGTTTTTTTGTTATTTAACTCTTCCTTGGAGGTTTGAAGGACACCATTTTCAAATGCATGGAAGTGCATAATTTTATAAACTAAAAGGCAAAAGTAAAGTACCAAAGAAAAGTGTTTGCATCCTTCTTCCTGTTCCTAGTAACCTAACCATGAAGGTTTCTTCCACATTCAGAAGCTATTGAAAACTTACAAAGAGAAAAACTATAAAGAATTGCATAATATCTGCAAAGGGGGAGTTACAAGAAGATTATAATGTTGAGTGTAATGATAATTCATCAGATGTCTATGTACTTGCTTTATGAGGGTCCCCATTTTATAATACAAGCTAAGGCTACTGCTACTCTTCACAGCATATCAAGTCCACAGAGTAAACAATGGGAGACCATGAGCTGCCAGCAGGAGTACCGTATCTTTTGTCTGACACTGAATTCCCAATTTCAAGAACCATATTGCTCAGCTTTGCTGATTGCTGGGCCAATGTTTAGGAGGTATCTCAATGAAATACATGGGGAAAAAGGCTTTGCATGTCCTCTATCAGCAAGCAGAATCATAACAATGGCTAAAAATATGCGAAGAGGAAAAACATAGCTAGAAGGGGCAATTTGTGATCAACAGTATTTAAGTAAAAAATATATATTTTCTAGATGTCCCAATTAAATACAACTGGGAAAATGTTTATGGAAATGTAGCCTCAACCCCCTCAACTCACCACTACCCCCGCAAAAAAAAAAAAAAAAACTAAAAATAGTATACAATAGTACCCAATGCAAAATAGTATCCTAGATAAGTAAGATAGGAGTAAGTAGATTCATCACAAACGTGTAGACTGAATTTCCACCATATCCTTCCACTGAAACCACTTAAAATCCTATCTTTTGTTGTTAACTGATGATTAACTTAACTGATGTTAACGAAACCAAGGGAATATTTTCTCCTGGAGTGGTTACACTTTGTCTAAAATGCTTAAGACTACTGTCACTAAAAGCAAATACAGATGACCTTTCCAGTTTTTATGATACGATATTCAACTGGGAAGGGAAATCTGTCTGACTTCTGAGTGGGAAAACAGCCCCGATTCAGTGACAAAGAGAGGATCCCTCACTCCAAGTTTGTCAAGTAGTCATCTCCAAGTTCACCATCAGCTCTATATGAAGATGATGGTGTTCCTTAAACTATACAGTTTGGCTCCCCTAACTATAGCATGCTAAGCAGAATAAAAACTATTACTGGAACTTACAAACTCCTTCAGACTAAAATACTGCTCTTAATGAGTTAACAGCTTGTGAGGCTAGCAGCTCAGCTGCAAATACTAAGCCATTTATGTGTCTATATAGCTCAAAAAGCGTATCTGATTCTGCAGCTGATTTTCGCTGTTCATTTCTTATCATGTTGTAATGATTTTCTCTGTAGATAATTACATTGTTCTGTTCTATTTCTAAAGACACCCATAATTTTACAAAACTATTTTCAATTTAAACTTGTCATCCGCAATGTAATCTTAAATTGCATACACTGACAAGGTGGTCTTCAATATGTCAAAATGAAAGCTGTTATGGCAATCTGCAGTTAATTTAGGTCTTGCCCAGAAGTTTTGACATTAGACAATTTACCCAATTCAATAAAGAATCAATTCAATGAAGAACCAACATTTTCAGTTTTCAAATAACAGAGTAGTCATTTGAGGGTTTTTTTTTAATCAAGTCCTCAACAAGAATGTACAGCTACTAAAACTAAATGACATTTTTGTGTCTTCTCCAAAGTTTTGCCCTATATAATAATGCAAATATTGCCTGCATTAAGGTAATATAACATATTTTAAAATTAAAAGATCTACTTCTTCACAGAAAAAAAATGTTGCCAATTTGATCCATCTACTGTGCTATAAAGATAAACTTTAGCTTTGACAGTATCTTTACAAGATAACATGCAGTTACATTTTAATTACAAAATACTTTGTAAATATGAGTTATTATCAGAACCCTATGAATATACAGTAATTGCTTATCCAATGATACTCTCATCATTAGTTACTAGTTTTAGTACAATACAGAAATAACTCTGATTCAAGTATAAGACAAATATCAGTATCATGTGTTTGCGATAATAAGCAGATGATTCTTTATTAGCAATTCCTTGAAGATCCAGCCTCTGATAACTCTGTTAGGGCTGACAGCATATATACTGAACTTGTGACATGGGGCTTGATTAACTGTGTGTGCAAACACTCTACCAAAACTTTCCAGAACTTCGAAGGTGGTGTGGTGCTGCACAGTGTTACTCCCTACCAATTACAAAATGATCACACTGAAACCTTCCAGCTTTAACATCTCAGAATCAGATGTACTGCCACTCAAGAAATCCCCAGAATGGTCTCTCACTGCATTGCCTCACTCAGTTAGGGACAGCATATTACCTTGTGATGTTCCTGCTAGTACTACTTTCCTTGTTGTTACTAACATGTACAGCTAATACAGTGATTGGATGTAGATGACCCTTTCCATTAGAAAATACTAGCAATATTCTTTTCTCTCAACTTCCAGTTCAAGGCTAACTAATGAACTACAAGTGCAAAACAAATACCACCTTGGGTAGACTTTACCTAGTGGATGCCAAAGCCTTTCCTCAAAAATGTTTCTTGTGGTACGTGATCATCTTGTTCTGTTCACAATATTGCTGCTGCTGTTACACTCAACTCTTCTCCGTTTTCTCCTCAGCCATTACGTAGTCTGAGTACTTACTGGAGTAGGGACTAAAACTCAAGTCCCCTCAATACTGTCATAATTGTAAACTCTTGGTGCCTAACAGAGTCTCAAAACAGAAGTATTTCTCAGCTCATCTCTGCTTCTGCTTTAATTATTATTTTTTCAACATACTGCTTTATAATAGCGGAAAGATTAAGTAATTACAAATGCAAAATTTGAGCTGCAAGGTCTTTATTTACAGCTCTGAATATTGAAGCGTAAGAAGTCAAATCAGGATAGTCCTGAGAATTCTCCAAGTAAATTGCAGCCTTTTATGGGAGTTGTACTTTGGATTTTGAATATCTGGCAGACTATATGTCTTCTGGGTGGTCTTAATACGTCTCAGCTCTTCTGGCAACTGAATGGACTTTTACTCTTTTCCAAAGCAGCTGGCCATATCCTCTTTTTTAAGAGCATTGTTCAGCCACTTAGTCCTTTCAGTTTCACGCAGACTCCAATGCAGAGAGACTTCTGATGATTTCTAAACCAAACAGTTTGTAACAGAACTGCGCTATACAAAAGCTTCAACAAATAAATTAAGGGAAGAACATTTTAAAAAAATCTCTAGAATGAGCTTGATTAGAATCCTTTCAATTCTCACCCCATTTCTTAACTGTATTTCTGAGAACCTTACTTTATATTTTGATAGTGTACTTCCATCTTTGAAGCAAGACGTAAGGATATTAGTATTTTAAATCAGACTGCTGAATGCTTACTGTAACATAAGAATTCATATGTACACAATATTTTGGCACACAATTGTGTCCTGCAATGCATCTCATAGGGAAATTCAGAAGAGGATTTAGGGTACACAGAGGGACAAAGTCTTGTCAACTGTTGGCACGTGTAAGCCTATCAAAACAAAATGGTTGAACTAGACTTTTTAATGTGCAGATTTCAGGTTCTTTCAGAACAAAAGGTATGTGGCATTCAGGATAGAAAGACAAGTGAGGTGATAATCCAAATATACTTGAATATTTCAGGTCATCAGTGTCAGAGCAAAAATATAAAGAAAGCTAATATTTGGACAAAGAGGAAAGAATTCAGTCTTCCCAGGGAATGAGGCAAGGTGGGAGGGGAACTTGAAAAAATCCCGAAGAAAATGCAGGAATAATAAAAATAGTAATAGAAAACCATATCCTTCTAACAAACAACACAGGCGTAAATAAGCGTGTTTCATTATTTTCTGTTAAATCTAAATCCATATTAACAGAATACTTAAACATGGGCACTGGGAATACTGCAGCTCTGAACCACTGAGCATGACCTCACAATGTACATTTTCTTCCTAAATGCAGTCCACTTCCTTTATACTTTAATACACTAACTAGTAACACTGTTTGGAAAGAGTAATAGTTTTGGAAAAACTGAAGAAGTTAAACAGAAAAAAAGAAAGAACAGAAAAAAAAAATCTGTTTCCTAGCAGGTTTATCATTTGTCATTTATGCTGATATCCATTAGAGGCTGCAAACTGCTATCTAAGCCTGAGCTAACTGTTAGTTTAGACTGTCATGATACTGTATGACGACACTGGATCATTAGGAATTCAAATTCAGAATAGTTTGCTGCTATAAATGCATTATTTTCCTAAGTTGTACCTGAATTTTAAATTTATACCAAACATTGCTAGAAGTGTGGAAAGTCACCCACAGGCTATGAACTGCATCAATATCAAACTCAATTTACAACTGATTTCATTCAATTGAAGTAGCCTCTGCTATCTATAATTCTAAAATTAAAAAAAAAAAAAGATAAAAAATATTGTTTGCATGTTTTTCAACTTTTCTTTCCACTGGGAAACCTTCCACATTTTTGCACAAAGCTAAATTAATATGAGTTCATTTGCTTTGTCCTTCTGCCTTTTTGACTGAACAAGATAGATACCCATAATTTGTATCTTAGGATCCTAAGACAAAAATACATATTTTGCACTACAATGGTTACCTAACAAATGCTTTGAAATTCACAGATACTTAATCAAGTATTGTGATGACTTGAATTATTCATATTACCAAAAAAATGTGTGGTATATCAGCCACATGTATGGGGCATGTATTTGCCCCATAAAGAATATATATTCTATACAACTCCTTCTAAAATGCATTGATGAGGATCACTATCAAGAAAGAGAAATCAACAGTCAAAGTATTTCAGGAACCAGTCTCTTGGACAGAATTTCAGATTTATCTTCTGTAGGAAAAAAAGCATTGCATTGATTTCAGAATACAGAACTCAACAAATTGAGCTGTACCCTTTATATTTTTGAGTGGACTTGATATTTTCCTAGGAATTTGAGTTCTTGAGGCACTTGGTGTATATTACATTTTTACCATTAATAAAAAGCAGGAAAACCTTCATCTTAAAGCTACGTGTGTAATTAGAATTTCAAGTAGACTAAGGAATATGATAATTCCAGTAATTCTCAACAGTCTCTGCTAGTTCTGAAATTGAAATTTATATGCTTGCAGAATTTGAACATGTGATTCCAATTCTGATGGAAATGTCATTCATCTCGGAGTGTGTAAACCTCAAATGTGTGTAAGCCCATTTGATTTATTTTATTCTCAGTTATCTTCAATTCCATATTATTAAAAGAAGGTCATGTTCTCAGAATATGCTATACTGAAATAATGATGTCAGCCAAGTTTTATTTGCAGTTTTTCACTGGATCTGGATGATCAAGTTTAGTAACCCTGGTTCCCAAGCAGGTTTTCCTTCAGTATGCATTTTGACTTCCAACGTAACTTGACTTTAGCTATACCAAGTGACCCAAAGCTCTTAACAGATTTGGGATATTCTTTCAGCTTCTCATTAACACAAAATCCTCTTATATGTACCTAAAAAGCAACTCTCTCTGCAAAATTTGCTTTAACTTATTATCTTTTTTTTTTCAATTTAACAACAGTAACTGCAGGTTCTGATGAAATGTATGGCAAGTAGCGATAATGCCCTTATACTAGAACTCTGATTGAACTGCAGCCCAGCAATTGGGCTTCCCCAGACCAAACATGCAGACTGAGGAAAGACAGATTTGCGCACAGTCAGTGGCAATGCAAAAATATTTTAGAACTCTTGAACCACAGACAGGAGAACTGCAGAATGCATAAAAATGATTTGATTATAAAAACTAAAAAGACAATAATTACATTTAAAGAGTATTTCATTTTTAACTTGAGGATCTATTTGCACTTCCATTTTATCTTAAATAATGTAGAAAATCCAGTTATATAATTTCTCCCACCTTCCAGCAATGTCACAGATAAGAACTTTTGATTATTCACTCCTGCAAATTTTTCTGTTTGTGAAATATTTAATGTTTACTTTGTTCTGTTGCACATTACTACCCTCCTTTAAGAGAAACTCAAGTTCTCTACATGCATGAAGATCCTTTTGTAGTATGTTACAAATGAACTGAGGAAAAGAGATCAAGAAAGGAGCGGAAAAAAAAATGAATGCATATTGAAATATGCAAAACAACTTCCCAAGAGTAGTATCAGATCATTACCACAGCTACACAGAAAGAGATACTAGATATCAGTGCCCTGAGTGCATTAATTGGCCTTAGCAGCCCCACCTGAGGCCCTTACTCCACCTACCCCCTCCCTACTCACTGGTCCCGAGAGCTATTTAAGCTTAGGGTCCTCACTGTTTAAGTTTTGCTGTAGTAGAAATGAGCACTGGAATTCATTGAGCTGAGTGCTGATCTGTTGGTGTCTTTCCTAGTTTGATGTTGAGGCTTTCCTCAACATCACTGTAGTGCTGCCTGGCTACCTTTGGTTTGCGTCTGATTCTGTCTCATGCTTCTATCTTTACCTCTCCTTACTGTTAGCTCCTCTGACCTGTACTTTTGGCTTCTCTGACTACCTCTCTGGGTAGCGTTATCGGCTGTGTTATTGTGGCTGACTCTGTCCCCTTTGAGACAGTTGGTTCCTGCTGTGCCTTGATGTTGGATCTTTTAAGTGTTCTTATGAAGAGACCTATTAGGCCATGTTACTACTTAATCCATACAGCTTCTTTTCCCATGTAAATTTTTGGCTTTGTAGCATTATAGACTCTGTGTTTTATTCAGCAGGTATTGCAGAAAGCAAAAATGATTACATTTATCCTTGGCATAGAGTCACATTCCCTGCTTTGTTACGTTTGCAGTTATCCAAGTGTGTGTCTATTCCAGCCTGCTGTTTGCTCTCTTTATGCAGCTGCATTCAGATTCTTACCAATCTGCTATCTCGGACTGTGAATAGCCCTGTCTCATTTACGCAAGTACTGTGTGGGTTTTTTTGCTTTCCTTGCTTTATTTATTTAAATCATTTTCTTATCCAAGCTTACACTTGCCTCTTACAAGGGCCAACAGAATAAAAAGCAAAGCATATGGCTGCAGAGGAGTGCTAAATTACAAAAGAGTAAAATCAAAGCTTCCCAGGGTGGGGAGGGTTTCTGATAAATATTGTGTATTGATTTGTCTAGAGACTGCAAAATCAAGACACAGAATCATAATGTACTCTTAATTTATCTTGTATATAAAAAAAGTTCTGTATGTAAGGAAGTTCTGTATATTCACCTGGGATTTACATAGCATTGAAATGAGTGTAGAACAGAGTCTTACTTTAACCAGATAACAGAACAGCAGACTAGACAGTCATGAACTTATTATAGAACTGGCACTTTTTTTCTTCTTTTAGGTTTCTAAAGCTATTCAGGAATAAAAGACTGTTCTGATGATTTGAAATAATATGGGGAAACGCAGGTTTGGTTTACTATTATAGCATTTACAGGGTTAATTGCTGGCATGCATTTGTATCTTGAACTGGTATGAAATGAGGATTTGGCACCACTGCATCCTCACTCCACTCAAGTCTCATACAGAAGTCCTGAACTCCACTTAGTTTTAGGGATTAAACTTCATTTGGCTAGTAATTTTGCATCTTGCCGAAGGCTTAGTGCTCCAAAGCTCCAGTTAAGTGTTGACGGGTGATAAACAAGAATATCAAAAGACTCATAAATAATGATCAAATTCTCAGAAAATAGTAAGAGAACCTGATAATCTGGATTCCCTTGAATTTGACTCATGAGGGCAGAGTTTTTAATATTCCATATGCCTGTGAAATTTGGTTTCTATTAATAGTTTCTATTTCTCCCCCTCGAAGTGAGGGACTATGAAATCTTGACTGTTGTTGAAATCAGTTGTTTTAACTCAATGTTACATACTTTTTTCTTTTATTTCTAGTGCAGCTAATCTGTCTTTGTGTAAGTATCCTAGCAACCTTTTTTCCCCCTCATTCAGTACTGTAAAGGTTAGGTAAGGATTCTAGAAAGATTGGCCTAAAATATAAAACAAACTGACAGAGGAACATTTCTTAAAGGCACTACTTGCTTCACTAATACTCTGACAATTCTAACACATCTTAAGGAAGAGGACAGGAAGCATAATAACAAGCCTCAAGTAACGCTTAACAGTTTGTAAGGCTATGAAGTTTATGACTGAATAGGGGCATAAACTTCAGAAAAGGTTACCTCAGATGCAGGAAACACCTTTTTACAAAGACTTCAGAATGAGCACTTTGCTACAGTTCTAGGTGAGAATAAAATTTGAAAGGGGTGGAATAAGGGGAGATGAACTGAAACACTGGTAAACAAAAACTTGCTCTATGGTAATATTTGCAGTCAAAATTGCATGCTACAAAAGCTTCTGCTTTTGAGTTGACTGTTCAAAAGTTCCAATAAGATGTGCATCAATTATCCAATACTTAAATGAACACATTCTCCTGCTCGAGCTCTGCATGGGGCGGTGCTGGCACCAGGAGCCCTAAGGCTGTCAAACTACAAGTAATGCTAGAGTTTTCATTGAATGCTTGTTTCTGACGTGACGGAAGGCTCTAATACAAACAGGCTTATAATCAGCAGGCTACGTTTGGCCACTTATGAGTGCGATTTTTTAAACTGAGTAGTTAATCAAGATCTATTACATTTTGAATTATGTCCACATGGAACTGAAGCTGAATAGGTTGTCTTGATAGCTGGAAGCCATGTAATCATGTCAATTATGCAAATTATCTGGGCTTTTTGCTTTGTCCATTTTTTTTAATAATTTTTAATCTTCATCTGAGATGTGAGCTCACCACAGATGCAAATCCAGGAAGGTCTTTTGCATGTACTTATGTTTTTATTTAAAAACCTTTTGATTATTTTAAACATCATTTTATTCCTCTCTATCTAGACACCTATGTAATGTAGTAGATTACATCTGATGTAAAATCAAGGGTGGTCACAACAGGGATGCAATTAAACTCATCAGTCTAGCAGACTTTTTTCTCAGTATTATGAAATAAGACTGAGTTTATGCTTAATGTACTTATTGGCAAAGGCTTTAAATTAAGGTCTGAAAAATTTCCACATACTTTGTTTTCATACTCACAATTTACAAGCCGTACTCACACTAAAAGCAGCTATTGATCAGTATTTTAGAGGAAAGTCATCCCTAAATGTGCGTGTTCTCAAACACGTTTTACCTCATGAAGCTAAATCCAAATCCCCTCGACTTTGTGTGTGCATATGTGGCGGTTTGTTCTGGTTGCTAACACAAAACTAGCCACCAGAGGGAACCTGTATTGCTCAACTGGTAGAGCTGCGTTCCTAGCAGCAACAGAAAACAGTTGCTTTTGCTATGGGATAGACTGGGTTGTGCTAAATCTGCTTCCCATGTGGCTCCCTCCCCAAGATCTCTTAAGTGGAAGGCTGGGGAAAGATGACCAAAACCACGTGGAGGAACCCCATGACTGGGCTGCTCTCAAGCATTCTCCAGACACTGGGAAGAGTCCTGTGTAGCAGTTCATAGTGCTGTGGCCAGAGCATTGGCAATTTAACTGCCAATTTTTAGATTATTTTTCCCCCCTTTGAAAGGCCTAGTGACACACTGTTTGCCTATGATATAAATGTGTGTATATATATATATATATAAACAGAGAGAGAAAAAAACTTTTAGAAATTACATTATTATAGAGCAGCTTAATTTCAAACACATCCAATTTTACCATTTAAAGACTATCAAATGCTGGATCTGATCCCTTTAGGAGAATTAAAATAACCCCCCAAAAACTTTATTCTTATCTCCTCCTCATCCTCCAAACCTCTCTCCTTAGATCAGCGTGCTTTCCATCAAAATCGTTATGAAGGAGCACCGGGAGAAAAGGGGGCGGGTAAGATGGGGTTATGTAGGAAGATAACTCCATGTTATCCTTAACGTGGAGCTGTTTTCTATTTGTTATTTTGCACCTACCTGACTGGTACTTCCCTGCAGATCAACGCCCCTGCCTCCGTCCTCACCTTCCCGCCCACCCGGCTCCCTCTGCCCGCCCCTGCCTCTTTCCCCGCCCCTCCCACACGCCTTCTGGAAGGTTCCAACATCTTCGAGACGCGGCTGCGCGCGCACCCCTCCCGCGCAGCTTCTGGAAGGTTCCAGCAGGTGTCAGGCACTGTGGCGGCTGCAATGTTCCATGTTGAGCTCGGCGGTGCACCGCAGCAGCTCTCCTTGTGTGAAGCTGAGAGTTTTTTTTGTTTTCCTTTGTTTTTAAAAAGGAAATGTTGTGAAAATAAGGCCTCCTTCAAAAACAGTATCATTTTAAATTAGAAAAGCAACTCCTTATGCCAGTTTACCCTGGCTGGAAAATGCAACTTTTATGATCTGTGGTGGAGGTGTAGTATAGCTCTTTCCTAGCACATCTGGGAAGGCAAGTATATATACAGTGTGTATATATATGCATTGTGCATGTGTTCAGAAGAAATGGGGTGTGAGTGCATTTGGATTTGTTATGTGTTCTTATGTGTGTTGTACAGTAGTAGTACTTTTAAAGCTTTGTATTTTAAATGATGATTTGCATAGTACACATTTTAAACAGCAAAAGGCAAAAAAAATCACAGCATGATGTCTTCTTACCATTACCTGGCTTTTTTTTTTTTTTTTTTTTTCCTCTTCTTTTTAGTGTTGCACATTCATCAGCATAAAGAAGAAGCAAAGGTGCTCATAAGGTGCTGATACAGCCATGGTGCTGTTTTCACAGAAGGATACACCTTTAGGAGAACTGTGGCAGTGTCTTTTCCAACCTCCTTGCTATTCACAGACAAACCAGTGTGGACCAACTATGGTAAATTTAAGTTGCTTTGTAAGTAGTCTACTTAACAACCTTACTGTGGTAGTTATAAAGAAACATCTGTGTTATTATCAAGATATATACCATTCATATGAAGTTGTGGGTTTTTTTTATATTAATCCATATATTAACCCTCTTTAGAGAAAAATACTTGATCATTTGTCTTGTGTGTCATATTTAATGATTGC
The DNA here is from genome assembly GCA_034781795.1 of Crypturellus tataupa. Classification (NCBI taxonomy): domain Eukaryota; kingdom Metazoa; phylum Chordata; class Aves; order Tinamiformes; family Tinamidae; genus Crypturellus; species Crypturellus tataupa. Next base: position 8,619,879 of record JAWLRI010000906.1, on the reverse strand, counting down.
GCTGCTAAGACTATATCAGTAGAATTGCATTAAAAGAAGAGTCATATTAGATCATCTGCTCTGGCAAGCACTAGATCCCACATTGGTTAATTTATGAGTTTCAATTGATATTCTGCATGCAGCTTTGCAAAACAAAGGAAGGAATGGGTATTATTAATTATCAGTACTTACAGCTGCACAAAAGCTTTTTCCTGTATCTTCTTGTCTATGAAACATCCTCAACACTTGAATATAGTTATTTTATAATTTTACAGTTGATCAAAATCCAATTAGATAGGCTAGATCGTCAGTCTGGTCTTCACTCTCTTGGACATTAAAACTGGGGGGTTGAATCTCTTAAGCTGCCAACCTTTGATATTGCATACATCAAACAAGAGAGCTAGGGACATTTGCGTGCATTTTATGCTGCTGAAGGTCAGAAAAAAATCAGCCTTTTATTGGAGGCCCATTTAGGCTTCACTGCACATATTGTGGCTACTAAGATTTCATTTTAAGAGTGATTTTAAAAAAATATGCTTGAACATCTTGCCAAGTTTAATGCAGAAATTCTAAACACAGTCCCTGGAACTCTTCTGCTCGCGTAATGGCGAAGACTGCCAAGAGCTACCTGTATTTTTGTAAGTGAGAGATACCCTTCATTCTTTATAACATTTGTAGAATTTGAGCTTATTTGGCTTACTTCATAATGTAGACAGTACCTGTGAAACATTTTTTGACTTTCTCATCTCAGAACAGTTGAGTTTGGAAGAGACCTTTAGAGAGTACCTAGTCCAACTCCTCTGCTTAAACAGGGACATCTAGAGTACGTTGCACAGGATTGTGTCCAATGGGTTCTGAAGCAGGTTTTGTAGCCGTAAAATTGGACCTTCCCTAGAAGTTGCTTGTCCCTCTTGTACAGGGGAGCCCAGAACTGCACGCAATATTCCTTGTGTGGCTTCAACCAGAGCTGAGTAGAGACCCTCAACCTCTGGCAACAAAGTTTCTTGTGGTAGTAATAAAATGAAAGAAGATAGTCTTTGTAGCAAGGCTGCAGTGTAACTAAGTTGTTAATTGAGATCTAAATGTTACAAACATTTTCTTGATACTTAGTATATTTGTCTGTTACTTGCTATACTATCTGAATAGGATAATACTGTGCCTACCTATACCTGAGTTTTAATAAATTCTCTGCAATAAACCTTATTACTTTTATTACCTTACTATCTCTTCTGCTTTTGTATTTGCTTTTGACACTGCAAATATTTCATCTGTTTCAAATGAACCAGTGTGGGGACTTGGAAGGGAACATGTACTGCGCATTCTAATAATTATTCCATCCTCTAATCTTTCAACCTGGCTGTATGTTCCTGTCTACTTTTCCATCTAACTCAGCTGTCTGTGCTTAAAGTAGCTCTTTTTAATGCTTTATTGCCTCTTGTTCCATTTTCTTTGGGGAGCCCACAGTGATTCCCAGAATGAATGCCATAGGCAGAAGCAGAAAGTTTAGGGTATCTTAAGGGTGGTCTGCAGCAAGCAAACAACATGCTGCGGATAGTTTTACTCTGGTTTTTGAAGCAGAGCAGGTTTGTACCCTCACATTAGATCTTCCTGTCAGTCCTCTTCTTGATCCTGTAAAACTCTTGAGGTAAAAGTTAAAATACTATGCTTTTGTAAGTCCCACGAAAACAAGTGCAAGAGCAAAGAACAGAATATAATATTTGGGCTTGGTTTCAGAGTATTTTGTTTGGATTTTTAAGTGTCTCACAGTTACGTGTGAATTTTTGAGATACGAGAGAGGATGAAAGGTCCTGGCTGCTGGTATGGAAACAGCAACCTTGCTTATGTGTAACCCATAGGAAGCAATTACACTTAAAACAGTCTCAATCAGAGAGGGAAATTAATAGATTCATAAATTATTTATATGCTATAAGCCAGAAGTGGAGAAATGGAGGGGGAATGTCAGGCAAGGCTTGTATGACTTGAGCTGAGGTATGAAAAGAGGTAAATTCAGGGCACTGAGGATATATGGATATGTCATTGGAGATGTGGCAGTCTTAACAGGAGACATCGTATTGGTGATGATAGTGGCCACATGGGCCTGCTAGAGAAAACTCAGGCCACAGTTGTTAAAAGGGAACTGCTGAAATATTAGTATAACAACAGAAGGAGCTGGGGCACACAGATCTAAGAACTAGAAACACTTGTGCAGGGTCTGAGGATGAAGTTTGTAAGGAAGCAGTAACATGGTGGCAAGCATGCAGCTCTTTGCATGTTAAGAATGATTATTTTTTCCAAATTGTTTCCTCATTATTTCCTTATTGTTTCACAATGAGGAAAAACAAATCATAAAAGTAAGAACATAGTGGGAAAAGATACTAAAAGGTTAAAAGAGAATTCCTCTATTACTGCAAATAACTTTGGTTTCAGGACTTGAAGACAGGGATGGTTAGTTTTGATCTGATCTTTTATCCTAATCTATATATGGTTACAACAGTAAGGCTTAAAACTTAATATGAATCATTTCTCCTAATAATAGCACTAACAGTTGTATCAGGTTTATTTTCACCAATAAACTAGTGCAGCCATCTTAAGACTCCTTAAGTGTTGTGAATAGAACAGCCAGTGGAAAAATTTCTTTTCACATTCATTAGTGCTGTGATTAGTTTTGTTCAGTATCAATATTTCATATTAAATAAGGCACTTATGTTCTGTCTTTTCATCTTGTAACAAAGGATGTAACTTTGATGTATTTGTTCAGTTGCAGTTCAAAGTCTTATTTCACACAATGCATGTCCACTTCGCCGCATGGTCTACTCTCTGTGTCAGGCTGAGCTTCTGCTGAGAGAGGGAGGTGAGTCTTCAAAGGACAACCAAGTAATTCATCTCTGGAATGCAGTGGCTGTGCTTCGATCCTTGAAGTCTGGAAGTCCCTCAAGAGAAGCAGAGAGTTTCCTTGTAGCAGAGCTGAAATTGAAAGGAAAACCTCAAGGATAAGGAAAAGAGGTAACTTTCCAAAAGTCTTAGAGGAGCCTTATGGGTATATCTACATCATCAGTTTAACATGCTGGAGGGGGATTTTTTTCTCTTTTTTTTTTTTTTTTTTTAAGGTGCAAGTTTAGTCTGAGTCTATATTTGGTGTCTTGATTATAACACTCAGATGCACCATTACTGTACATGAAACATTTCATTCTTTTTAAAGGACTGAAGGGGCACAATGGTCACCATTTTGTGTGCTCCCCTGCTAAGGGAGAATGAAAGGTCTCCCAGCAGTTAGGGTTTTTTTTGTTTTGTTTTGTTTTTGTTTTATTTAATGCCTTTGCAATAATGCTAGACACCTGGCCTTGGTCACCTGGATGATTGCTTCTCTTTCTGCAAAAGTAAAACTGTTTAGGCTTCTGTTCCTGTAGTCAACCAAACTAAGGTTCTCCACTTTTATCCCTTTGATCTAACAAGAAACTCATTTCCATTCTGCCTTCTATCATAAGAACAGGAAAAATTACAAAGGATTGCTAATATATATATAGTTTTGCTATTTTTTTTTTTTTTTTGCTCTCCTTGAGTATGTTATCTGGTTCCCTAAAGTCATTTTGAAGCTTGTGCTGTAGCCCTACTGTTCCATTTCAGTGCTGATATGCACTGTCACTAGAGGATCCCTTGCCCACAGACATCAGAAATGCATTCAACCTAGGAGTGACATCTCATCTTGGCTCTGGGAATGCAGAACAGACTTTTCTGGTGATATGTTCAGTTTCTAAAAATAACTATACATCAGGTAGCTAGCATTTTTTTTTTTTTTTTTTTTTAAGGACCTAACCTTAAAACATAGGAGCATGATTTACTGAATCCCTGCAAAGCTAGAGCCCTGGAACAGGCTGCCCTGAGAGGCTGTTGGAGTCTCCTTCTCTGGAGATCTTCCAAACCTGCCTGGATACCATCCTGTGCCACATAATCTAGGTGTCCCTGCTGGAGCAGGGGAGTTGGACTAGATGATCTCTAAGAGTTCCCTTTAAACCTTAACCATTCTGTGATTCTGTGAAAGCTGCTATTTCATCCTTTTAGAAAAATACAGAAGAGAAGAAAACTTCATAAGGAATAATACTGCTGTAACTTCTTGACAAAGATTGACTTTGTTTTACTTCATATCCTGTCCTTCAGGGTGCTTATGTAGTATTCATAACTAGTATTTATGAATGTGTGGCTTAATTTTTAACGACATGAGCACAAGCACCATCATATGCAACCTCCTGTCTCTGCTGTCCTGATGAAAAGCCCCTGGAAAATAATATAAGAAAGCATTCATGGTGAAAGTAATACATCTTCATACTTTTTTCTTGATATATTGATTATGTAACTTGATCTGAAAATGGATTGAGGAATGATGTTATAAAGCAGTGGGGAGTCTGGTATCATTGCAGTCTGGTTAGTGACATCTATAGATGTGTTATTCAGACTGTTATTATGAATAGCAGCAGCAAAATGTGCAGTATTGGAACACAAGCAGAACAATTACTGTTTTACAGTAATTTTGTTATTCGTAAAGCTGATTATAAAAGTAGAAGCCAACTTGTCAGCTTGGGAATTCAGCAGGAGGTGGGAATGTTTCAGTGAAGGAACTGCCTGTACTGCAGCTCAGCAGACAGTGTATTTCTGTGGCAGTGCACCTACCAGAAAAGTGTTTGAGAATGTTAATGACTTTTGGTTTCTGTGCCTAGGATATGCTGCTCTGGTCAGTCAGGGCACAGGAGTAGGTTGGTTTCTGCTTTTACAAACACTTCTGTTCACAAGCTGATGTAGCAGCATCTTAGGTGGTCCAGTATTGTGTTCAGTTTCAGTCTTCCTTAGCAGTAGAAAAGGTCAAACAGTTAATGAACTTATTCAAGGGAGTATCAAATCCTATTCCAACCTAATACTCAGCTCTGACAATATAAGGTTGATGAGCCAAGAGCCCATTTCTGCAGAGAAACCTATTTTCTAGGTAATAAAGTGAGTGCTCAAGTGTAGATGGAGGAAGAAGGAAGACAGCTGTTTAAAAAAACCTTGTCAGTGGAGCACTGTTAAACACCAGAGTGCAGCAAGTAGTTTTTTCTGCTTACCAGCATTCCCTGCTGTGTTAGTACTGCAGCAAAGTATTTTCAAGGAAGTGGGAATAATATGACCTGTTTTTATATCTGCTAACATGCAGTTTAACTGTTGCAACGTATGTTTTTAAGAATAATTATACTTTTGCATTCTGTCAACACAGAAGAGCTCAAGTAGCAAAGACTTTTTTTTTAAAATATATATATATGTAATAGTGATTTTATTTATCAATCCAGATCACAATTCTTTGAAGGAGCAATTATAGAATTCATTTTCTAAGGTGTAGTAGTAGTCAATGGGTGCTTTGAACAGACTATTTGGAAAAGGTAATGGAGAACTATGCAGATGCACTTGTTTCGCCCAAGCAAAGAATGCTTTTAGATGAGAAAGTTGTTTCTCCTGGGTATCCTTAACACTGCCTCTTTAATTTATCTATTGGTAAGTTGCACGGTTTGACTTTAGACTAAAAGATTCTGTTATAATGTTTGTTTTCTGTCCATGTGAGATTTTCTTTCAATTTTGAGTTTCAGTTTTATATGGGATAGGCTTCAAACACTGGAGTGAAAACTCTGCTTTAGCTGCTGAGTTTTGCCTGGCTTGATACAGAACTTTTCTGTACATACTCCCTTGAAAGGTTCACTAGACCACAGCACATCCGGTCATAGCTGGTAATGAAAACAGGCAAATTTGGCTTGGTTTCTTTTCTTAGTTGCCAAGATTTTGCTCAGCTCTACGAATCTCTGCTTAGAGCAATTAGGCAGAGTGCTCCCAAGCTTAGAACACAAATGAAAATGTGTAGGCTCTTTAGAAAGCATCTTTAGAAATACTATCGAAAAATAGAAAATATTATAAATAGTTATATGTCTTATATCTAGAAACTGATGCTAATACAGTGTCTATTCTGGATTATATTGACATAAATCAGTTAATGCTGTTTAACAACAGTGTAAATGAAGCTTCTGCCATAGAGCTTATCCTATCTATATGTAGATTTATACATTAATAACCTTTCCCTGTCCTGTAAAATTTAGAAGTGTGGGTTTTGTTGTTGGTTGGTTGGTTGTTTTGTATTTGTGAATAATATCTTCAACTAATCTCAAGAGAAGGAATTAACTGAAAAATTCAAACTGACATTTCCCTTTATTTTTTTCCGGTAGTGATGGCCCACTATGTGTGTCATTGGCCTGTAAGCGTGGAAACCTGCTTATGCATCTGACAAAAGGAAGTATTGCTCTTTTAATGAATGGTACAGGTTGGAGAGCAGACTTCAAATATTTTCTAATCTTAGCAGTCCAATGTATACAAACAACAGAAAAGATACTGCTTTCATGCCAGTATGCAAAGTAATATGCTAACTAATATATTCTTGTTCTTAATCCAGAAATTAGCTTGAGCAATGAGTTTAGTTTAAATAATTGCTAGATTGAAAAATACATTTAAAATATTTTAAAAATTATATTAACAGATAAAGTTATTTTAATGCTAAGTAATGCAGTTTAGTTTTTGGCACAGGGACCTTTAAAGTCAATTAATGGAACAGAGACGTCTCTGGAACCTTCAGGTAATTATGCCTTGCAAGCCAAGATTAAAAATTTTGCTCCCACAACTATTATCAGCCATGAACTGAAATGAAGATAAAATGTTGACAGTGCAGTCTAGCCTAAGAGCTGACCTGGTAACTGTTACTTATCATTATTGCTCATTATGGTGATAGTACCTGTAAAATTATTTATTACCCATTGTTCCATGCTAACTTTTTAAAATAATACTTTTAAACTGTTGATTTTACTGATCTGGCTCTTAATACATTTCTGCAAAATTCATCAAAAAATTAATATTGGAAAAATACTGTTTGCATATATTTTTTTTTTTTCTGAGGTCTTTTCTGAAGGTAGAATGAATGCCTCCCCCCTGCACTGGCTGGCTCTTTGGGAAGACAGCTGACCAACCTAATCTTTAGGCCAAAGTATTATAAGCAGTGATCATATGTGGTAAACCTAAAAAGTATGTTCTTTTTCAGATATGAACTTGTATTTTTCTGCAATTCAGATGTCTTAAGTTTCCCAAAGACCTGAATTTACTGTTACTTTTGAAAATCTTTGCTTTTGAATAAAGTGAGCATTGCAAATTACATTTTTGTGATAAATTTCATATTGTTCAAAATAGATGAAAAATTGTACAATATTTTTGGTGTACTGCAGAAAGGGAAGAACTGGGGGAACATAAAAAATGTGACTTATGTCAATAGGGACTATTTTGTAGTTCTGGAATTTTTAAATGGCCATTATTCCCTAGTATTGCTATATAATTTCAAATACCATGTATTTTGAATTGAGATAAATCTTGCAGGAACTTTCTTGGTATGTGAGGGATACGTTGGTGAGAAAGGATTATGTTTATTGAAAGGGTATTTTATCAGGAATTAGTGCTTATTTGAAGCACCTGTTTTTCAAAGGTTGAGTTGAATCAAAATTTGGTTTCTATAGAAAAAGGTAATTTAAGTGCTTGTATGGTTGAAATTGTTGAAAAATATAACTCTTACCCATGCTTTTAGTGTCTACCTGTTTTTCACTATGGAATTTGTCTTTCATGGCACTTGCATTATGTCCCATCTTGAAGATTATTTAATGCTTTTTATCATGTCTGTTTTTAGAGTATTTATGTACTCCATTGCTTGCTCTTGAGACCAGACTTTGTTGCCTTAGGGTGATAAAAGTCACATGATCATTTCCTGACAATGTGTGGTTCAATGTTTATTGTTGTTAATTTCTTCACAGTCCTGAAAGTAGAAGTATCTTTTGATCAAGAAATAGAGTTGGAAAATTTTCAGAGTTGTTAACCTCTTTGATGTGAGCTGATAATATTAGAATTAAAAAGGTTTGTAAAAGGTGGGTCTTGATTATGAGAAAAATATTTATAGAAAAAAATAATATAAACTACAGAAGTTAAGTGTGTGGTAAATATTTATTACATTTAGTTATTCTCATTTTTTCAAACTTTTTTTTTCTTGAATGTTTAATTTCTATGACTTATAACTGTTTTGTTGGAGAATAAAGAAACTTGGTAAATTTTGAAGATGGTAAAAGTTGTTTCTGAAAGTTTCTCTGCTGTTATACAGACTAAGTGCCATTCATTATGGTGTTTTGACCTTTCACATCAATTTTTGAATGCAGCTCAGCAACTTTCTTTGGCCTCTTCATTCTAATGCGACCCAAACACTTCCTGAGCAAGCCATTAGGCAGCAGCCAAATTTTGTTTTAATCATGTGAATTCAGAGATGAGTTGTTTTTGTGTCTGACCGGAATTCTGGTTTGCAAACATAAAGGACTTAGAATTTCAAGATGTTGTTAGCAAAGTAGCTCAGGAGCAAATATTCCAAGCAATCATGTGGACCCACTCTGCTGGAAAGAAGTGTGTATACATGAGATAGGATGAGCACTCTCATGTAGCAGTCAACATAATTAAATTGGGGTGCCTTGCTGAATGATGTCACAGTAATTCCCCCGATTAAGATACTGTAATGCAATCATAATTCCACAATAAAAATCAGTACTAAAAAAGGTGTGTTTCCAATATATAGCAACATTTGGCATATAGCCATTGTTGCTATAGTTCACAAAATCCTTATTTAATATAGCTGTATTATATATAATATAGCTGCAATCTGGTACAGATTTATTGGCCATGCAATATATATTACTACTCCTTTGAACACACTTTGCAAGCACATGGTGGAAAGCAGCCCCTTTAGAAAGCTATCCCCTCTACCTCTATGAAAACAACATATTCCACCCACAATTTTTCTCTATATTGGGAGTAGTTGGAATATTTTCTGTGTCTCAAAGGACTGACTAGTTCAACCAGAGAAGGGAGATACAATGGCCTCTTCCTCGTTCAAATCCCATGTCCCAGGACTGAACTGTTAAAATCTTAATAAACTAGAACAGGCTTAAAATAGAAATACCTTTATAATTGCAAGTCTGTTTAAAGTAGACCTCTGAAATTGAATACCTACTTATCATTACTAACCAAAGAAGAGAAATTGCTTAAATTAACAACTGACTCTACTCCAACCCTCTGTGTTTCTTTGGAAACAAAAGCAATAAAAAAGAAAATCTTTTCCGAGTTAAAATCTTTCTTGTTATTATGTTTACTAATATCATCTTAGTAAATCATATGCCTAATTATTCCTGCTTTACTTGTAAAGAGTAGCTTTTTTCTTAAATTTAAAATTGTTATTTTCACTGCACCTGAATTTTTAATACAGAGAAAATGAGACGGGTAAGTTGCCTTTAGAGTATCAATTTTAGCAACTGCTTTTATATTAAGAGCTCTGCAACAGTATGCCTTCCTAATCTAGGGATGGGTCCAATATTATCTGAACAAAGACTTCTAAAATTTGCCATTGTGCTGCTGGTTTATGTCTTGTATAGATTTGAAGTTGATATGACTGGATATGAAAATTTTGGGACTTATTTTCTCATAACATGCATATTTTATGTGATGCTGTTCAGTGACATTTATAGAGTGGAGAAGCCATCCTTTAACAGGCCTGAGGCAGAATGGTGATTTTCTATAGTGAACAGCTTTTAGAAGCTAGCTAAACTAGCTTGCAGAATTCTCTTAAATTTCTGCTTTTTGGAGTGTAATATCCAAGACCTTTTGGCACTATACTGTAAATAATTTTAGTGGGGAACAAAAGTGACAAGTTCCTGACAAATATTTTGAGATTGCTGCAGAAAAATGATCTAATTACATGGTATGGCTTACATGGAGAGCTTTCAGTGTGACTTGGAGCAGTCAACTTCACTGTCTGTATTTTGAATTTGAAAGAGTACTTGCTCAGATTCAGAATATTCTTATTCTAGAGCACTGTAATGTTAGCAAAGAATTCAGCAAATAACACATTTTCTGGAAAGATGAATGCATTTACAGCCATAGAGCTATGAGATATAAAGCCATGCTTGCTTAACCTCATCTGTTTTAATCACAATGATCACTAGGTTATTTCTTTTGACCTTTATTTTAGAGACTTAGTTTTGTATTAGAAAGATTTTGAGACTTATCTATGATCTGCTTCCTCCTACTTCAAGTACTGATTTAATCTTAGCTGCTAGCTAGAATAGTCCTAGCTACTTCCAGGTTACATTTTGAACAGCAAACAGAAAATAAGATATGATCTGGTGTTCCTGGTAGGGGGTCATTATATTCTTGCATCTTTTCCATTCACCTCTTCAGTGGATTGTATGGAATGGATTGTAGAGTTGATATTAGCATGTGAGAGCTAATCCCTATTATAACTTTTTAAGTTGTCAAAGATGCAAGAAATTCACACACCATCTGAGGCACAAAATGGTTCTTTTTAGTGAGTATCTTGAAGTTAGAATATACTATATTTTGACTCGTAAAGCACTGAAATTTTGCTGTCGTTGGACATACTGGCACGCACTGTTGCAAAAGAATTTTTTACAGTTCTTTTGTTTTTGATCCAAGTCCTGCATTTACTGAATCACAGAATATGAATCCACAGGTGATGGCTTGATAGCAATTAACAACGAATTTTCATAACCCTAAGGGAAGTATTTTAGTAATAGGCATTTCAGTATCACTACTCAACTACTGAAACATTTTTCTGATTAAAGCACAGTGACAAGAAAGCAAAGCAGCAAAAATATTGGGATAATTTTCACCAATAGTGCATAGGAATGAAACTTGACTGAAACATCTGCAGTATAGCATCATCTGCTCTACAGGAATCTTGCTGAAGGCAATTAATTGTTAATTAGCAATGTGCCAGCAGACAACTGAAGAAGGGATTGTTTCCCAAGTTAGTCCAAGTAGTGATTTGTAATTTATGGGCTAGAGCAGGTGCAGTAGCACAGTGTCTGTAGAAATGCACGAGACTGGCTGCAAGAACTAAACATTTTGTGTTTTATCTCAAACTTTAGGTAATGCTTAAATGTTTATGGTGCTAAAAGGTAAACAAATACTGAAGATAAGGTGTATTTGATAAGATCTGTTTTTAAAAAAAATCAGGCAATTTGTTTGCCTAACATACAGCGTCAGCTCAAAAGAATTATAGAAAGCATTTTGAAAATAGGAAGGGATTCTTGTTTAATTTTTAAACAATATTTTGCTATTATATTCTTAGAATGCAAAATCTCCAAAATGAAATGTGTCATTGCAAGTTGAACACATCTTTTAAGGTAACCCATTCATACATATTTCTCATAATTTATTTTTCACTGTAATATTAAAAAGCTTTGGTATGAATTGAGCTGATCTTTTTGATTTTTTCTTTTATTTCAAGTCAGAAAGTAAACCAAGGCACTCATTCACAGGTTACAGCTGATTTTTTCTATGGTAACTTATAGTTGCTCATTCTGATGTTTTTTAAGCTACATTACGCAGTCAGAATATTTGCTGCTGCTGCACTTCATTCAACTTAAGTATTACATACTACATGTTGCTACTTTTATAAGCAACATTTAGACAGTTAAGCAATCAGGAATTTGCAGTGGAGAATCAAAGTTGATCCTTTGCTTTGAGAAGGAAAGCTGTATAGAAGAGCAGACTTGACTTCTAGGTCAGAAGAGGGTAATTTCATTTTTGTCAAGATATTTTTCTGTTACCTAAGATATAGTAGGATCTGATAAAAAACCTTTTTGTGGCACTTGGTCTATCAATCCAGTGTGTGGAAAGAAGATTTGCTATATGAATAATTCATTTATGAGTGTTAGCCACTTGATCCTAAAACATTTTCTTTATGTCTATTCGTATATTTTGTTACTGTTGTGTTTAGTAAGTTAATTTGAGGTCATTTCATTCTGCAGATAGCATCCACTGAGTCTGAAATACCAAAATCCTCTTTCAGGATCTGCTATTGTCTTACTCTGTGTTAAGGCGTCGCTATATTTATCTATGCCATAGTTTAAGATGAGGGAAGTAACTACCATCTGAATTAAACATTTTAAAATATAGATTTGAAATTTTCTTATAGATTCAGTGAAAAAAATTACTAAGATCTGTATCAATTCTTACATTTTCTTAAATGACATTGAATCTAGAAGTACCAGGACAGTGTAAGGGACTTAAGTTGGCTTTGGAGAGGGACAACTAGATTCTGTTTTTATTTCTGCCTTTATTTTAATATTCTTCTACTACTGGTAATAATAAAGATTTAACTGGAAATATTGTCAGAGGATATGAGTGCCAACTTCCCTCAGAGATCATCCCTTTTCCAGATTGTGGCATCTCTCAGTAAGCATGGATTTGGCATACTCATGATAAACATAGTGGTGAGAAAACTGCAAGTTTAGATTTTGATGTGGAAGAATGACTAGGTGGTTACTGATGATGATGAGACTCTGGTCATGCTATGCTTTAAAATATCTCACTTTCTGGAACTTTATTTGGTACTTATAAATATTTAGTGCTTCCATTTATATGGATTCTCTTCACACAGACTAGTGCCTTTTACTATCTGCTATGTGTGAAGGTGGTTATTTTTGTGAATGTATAGGAATGTATTCCCTATTGCCTTATTCAGATATACAAAACCTTAAGGTATAAGGTAAAACACATGAGGCTTATGTAAAAAAGAAAAAAAATACTTATGCAAAATACATGTATTCCCTTTAAGTGTCATCAGTCTGAAAAATTCATGTTCAGCTCAAGATATTACAAGCCACTCTTGCAGAAGGGGGAGCTTCAAAAAGCAGTCGCAGACCAATAACAATGGCAAAAGAAAGGCTCAAAGGACCAACAAGAATGAATGAAAAATTGTTTTTCACAGTTCTTTGGAACGCTGAATACAGGATCTTAACTATTGTGAGACACGGACAATAATTGTAGAAGAAGGATATCTAAAATGACATCTTTTAAGCCTTTTGAAATAGAAGCACAGCAATTTGGTTATTAACTTAAAATTTTTATCTGCAACAAATCTTACTCTTTTTCCATTGCAGAAAACTGATCAGTTTCAAATCAGACTAGTTGCTGTTAGACTTAAGTCAAATAGCATAGCAAAGCTGTCCTACTTGTATGAAAATTCCTTCACGGTCTTAGACTGATCCAAAATAATATGTCAGATGAGTATCACCAATAGAATTCTCTGTGATTTGGTGTAGCTACTTACACATGAAGAGCCTTACCCTGTGAAATCTTACACAAGACCTGTGTAGATTTTGCTTGCATCAAGTCTAAACTAAAACTGTTAAATCTGGTTGGGTGTGTTGTGTTCTCCATTCGCATCTTCTTTATTATATTGCCAAAGTTCTATATTGTTGGAATAACTCAGAAGTCAACACTTTCTGATATAATAAACAGCAGGGACAGAGTGAAATCCTCTCTCTTCCAAAGCTGTATAACATGGTTTTTGTTCATATGATACAGCAATCTGAAAGAATCATTGATCCTACTATTATGAAATGAATTCTGTTCGTCGTGTGTTCCTAATGAGAGGTTTTTTTGTACAGTGATTTTTGTCTGTTTTTCTATGCCATTCAGGAAAAATGCAGATATTCTAGAGGTGGGCATTCAGTCAAGAGGCAAAAAGATTATGCAGTGCAGCAAGCACAGCCATATTGTAAGAAATGTTCTCATCCCTATTTGTGAGTTCAGCTCTATTGCATGTTGCATGTAAATCTCCCAACAGAGTGAAAGAAGCATGAATGTGTGATGAGCATAAGATACACTAGGTTAGTGCATGTACTGAGAAGTAATCCATATTCCAGGTTTTTATATTTTTTTCCTCTTTTATTGGTGGCTCTGCAATTTTTTTTTTTTTTTTAATCATGCCCCTGCCTCTTTCCCCCTGCCAGGGTTATCAAGATATTTGCAAAGTTTTGTGTTGCAAACACAGTTTTATTTCAATAAAATATTCACAAAGAGCAGGAGCTAGCAATTACTTCTATAAGCTATTCAGTCACTGTGAGATTGAATGGGAATCGGTGCAGAAATGCAGCAGTAGATAATTATTTTTGTTTTCATCATTTCAAATACTAATCAAATCAGAAGTGATTAAAAATCTTTGCATCTGACAGTCATCTTGTGTACTGGTCTTTGGAGCAGGGCTCCTTGATTTGATATCATTTGTAACAGAAAGCTGTTCATGTTGTACCTTACTCTACCTGGAATTCTTTTCAGGATCACATTGTTTTGATTTATTAAAAACAGGCCCCAATAGGCTGGGCATACTGGCATTATATCATCTAAACTATATGTTTAGATGCCAGTAAGAACAGAGACCTCATCCTATACCTTTTAAGTGAATGTATTTATATGATATATATATGAATCTAGAATGACTCTCTGACAACCCTGACTTGAGCCATACAAAATATAGAAGCAAAATTTAGAGAGGTTTACTGAAAGGACAGTTTCAGTGTAAAGGCAAACTGAGGCAATGTATGTAAGGGAACATGATCAGCATCTACATTTTGAAGTCAGCTAAAATTTAATGTAAAAATTGTCTCTGGGCACCTTTCCACTGTCTTAAGTAAGCACTAGGTAACACATTTTGCTGGCAGTGGAACAAGTCCACAGAGGTATAGGGCAAGAGAGGGAGAATTTGCGTGTAGGAATACACTGTCTCTGGAACAGCATCCTTTGGCATGCTTAAATATAGTCCAGAATTTCAGTGCTCATCTCCTGGGGCTACAGGGCAAAATAGTGGTGATGCTAGCTGAAACTGAGGGGATTGGACAGAAGATTTGGAACTGAAGAAATGAGTTGTGTCTTCCTATTTGCCAGGAAAAAGCTGCAGAAGTGAATAATTCGATTTCTTGGTGGTAGCGCTGTGGACCATTTCTACATATTGCAAGTGTACCTAGAAAGCGCCCACATTGTTTCCACATTTTCTAAATATTCCTGTATCCAGTATATCTTTTCTCTCCCCACCCCCACCACCAAAGTTAAAGTAATCTGGTTTTGGAGGGCTTTGTTTTTAAACTGCTAAACCTGGGGGAGGGCGGGGAGGAAGGGTGGAAACAAAAATGAACCTGGCCTGTGAGCATGGGGCGAAGAGCTGCCGGGAGGCAGGGTAGAGCTGCCAGCCTCCCCCCAGCACGAACGAGTGCTCAGCCCCAGTGCTGCAGCAGCCTGGCTGGCAGGTGCGCAGCAATGCTGCTGCTGCGCTGCGCCGCCACTGTGCTGTCCACTGCGTTCAGGCAGCTCTTTTTCCGCAAGCTGCATGCAGGTCACCTCCCTCTCGTGTGGGGTTGGGGGAAGGCAAAGGGTGCTAAAAGCAGGGCTGAGTCCTGTTGGCTGCTTGGCCCTTGTTGCTCTGCACAAGGTAGGGGAAGAGAGCCTGGGGATGCTCAGGCAGTGATGCTGGCTAGAGAAGGAGGAGGAGGAGGGGGGAGCTGGTGGGACAGCCTGAGCTGGGCGGAGGGGGGAGGTGGGTGTTATACCAGTGTTCTGGGAAAGGCTGAGCGTTTGCAGATTCCGGCTTCAGAGCGTGGGGAGCATCCTATCTCTGCTGTCTGGCTGGGCGAAGGCGGCAGCTGCAGAGCAGGACAAGGCTTTTTAGCTCTTCATTATCCTCACACCCACCTCCCCCTGCCTGCCTCCGCTGTCTGTGGCTGGCTTGTCCCGTGCTTCTGTGCAACGGAGCGCGGAGCAGCAGTGCACTCGGAGCTGAGCACAGGGCTAAGAGAGCCTGTCTCTCTCCTAGCCACGCAGGCATAGGCAGAGCCCTGGGTGAGTAATCTGGGAGCTCCGTTACTCTTTTAGGAACACCAGGAGCTATTCAGTATACTTTCTGCACATCCTTTTCTTTCCTTGTTCGTGTGCATAGAGATCTGTGTCTTTAGTGGGGGGGTCCACTGTGTCCTTGCTGGGGGGTTCAATTTTTGAAATGTTTTTGAAAGCTTCTACTATCCAAGTCATGAGTGTCTTGCTAGCATGTTTTCTCTTAACTCAGAACCCTTCTTCTCCCTTATTCACAGCTTCTTAGTTTTTTCCCCTTTTTCTTTTTTTCTTTCTTTAGAACTTCTCTAGCCTTATTAAATTGCCTCCCTTGCTTTCACCTGCAACTGGGTGTAGGTAATAAGTATTTTGAAGTCACAGGTATCCTGCGGGGCTTTCTAGTGGTTGATGTGCCTTAAAATATCTATATGTCTGTTTCTTGTTTTCCTTCAGGCTGAATAGTCATGACAGCTGAAAAGACTATTCCCATAATTAACGGCAAGCCAGAAGATGTTTTAGACCCAGAAGCCTCCAGTACAAACCTCGTTCACCGCAATGATAAGAAAGTTCATGAAAGAGGTCACTGGAACAATAAGGTTGAATTTGTGCTTTCTGTGGCAGGGGAGATTATTGGTCTGGGAAATGTATGGAGATTCCCATATCTTTGCTACAAAAATGGTGGAGGTAAGATGGCATCCTCTAAACAATAATGCTTCACAATGATGTTTTGTACTAGTTAAAAAAGATAAGTGTTTAGGATTTCAGTGTATATGTAGATGAGGAAACATTAAGCAACTGAGAAGTAAGAAGAAACATGGTTTCCTGTTTCCCCCTCTTCCCTAGATGTTGTGAGTTTTCCTTTGAAAAGTTTTCTGCATTTGTGATTTTTTTGTCTGTAAAATTTTTGATCTATAAGAAAAGTGTTCTGTTAAAATAGACTACAATATATTTTCTTCTGCATGCATCTTTCTGTGCATACTTAAGTCGGGTATGGAAAAGAAAGCAGAAGTTTATTTTCCAAAGCAACATACTTAGGGGAAGATGAACAGTATTTCTGATAATGCTACAAAGATGACTATTTTCCATATAGAAATTCCTTTAATTAATTATACCTTGCTTAGTATTTACTTCCCAAATCTCTACACTAGAGTGGGGGAAGATGTCAAGCTTCCTATTACTCAAAGAAGAGTACTCAAGTAGCAGTGAGGAAAGAAAAAAATAGTTTAGAAATGCTGTGAACTGCATTCAGCCCTTCCACTTAAGGCCTGACTCAGTGTAAATATATGTATTCAGTGGCTCATATGCAAAGATCTGTTTTTTAACAGGTTGGATTGCCAACAGTGCAGTGCCAAATTTCTTTCCCTTGTTCCTCCAAAACTAGGCCTGCTTGTCTGAACCCAGGGATGGTTTTGGCCTATTTTGTTTGTAGTTTCTAAGGACTAATGCACAGTAGGTGCCTCTTTATTTATATTTCAATACTTTGGCAAAATCAAGATGACAAGAATTCACCTTTTTGTAAGAATGATGGTGCCCAGTAATATTTTAGTGTGCAAATATTAATATGTTGGATACAACATGCAGAGCAACTTTTCCTTGTTTGTGAAGGAAAAACATGAGAAATAATTTTTCGGTGTGTGTTGAAGATTTGCTGTTGTGCATATGTGGTAACTTGTTTAAAATGCGATACTATCATATTTAAGTGTATAGCATTAAATAGAAAAAAACACGTTTTTATTGGGTTGACTTGTTGAAAAATCATTTAATTAAATATAATATTCAATCACCAGATTGAATCACCAGATATTTAGATAGAATAAACATATATATCTATATATATATATTAATTGGCATATCCTGGTATCCTGACATAGAACATTTGTCATCAACTTCTTGGTATATGATCTTTTGCCATCAGCTCCACTTTTAGCCTCTAGAATCCCATGCGGGATTTTGACTAATGTTCGACTTGTTTGATTCATCAGATGTGAACAGTGAAAGCTAGTAGGTAGTAAATGAAGTATCATGTTAAGAAATGTGAGGTAGTTATGAAATAACTTGATCAGGTGTGGAAGCAATTCTGAAACAGTAGCGACTGGGAACAAATCTGGGCTCTCTCTCAGGCCATAATATATAATGTAAGCATAATCTTCTTTAGTTTGTTCTTACTGGCATTTGGTAATCTATTCATAAAACTCTAATTCCTTTAAACATACTGAATTACATATTAGTTGGTATCTGATCTGCTTGCAAAGTAGCTTGATCTCTCATTTTTATGATCTATATTGATTGTATATCAGTGATGGAATAGTAGTCAAAGTCAATACTTTCAAACTGAACAGGTTCTCAAGGACTAGAGTAATGCATATGAGGGGATCAAGCTAGATTTTCTGTTGACCAGCAGTTCTCACATCACTATATATTTTAAACTGTTTGCATGTCATATGGAGAAGTCATGTTTTAGATGTATAGATTCCCTACCTTGTGGAAATACATATGTATTATTCAAGATACATCTGAGATTCAGCTACAGGCAGATTGCCTGGCTGAAGGAATAGATTATTCATGAAAAGATCTCTTTTTAGGTGCAGAGTCTAAAGAAAGAAACTATAGGTCCTAAAGATGCTACATAGAACTTTGCAAAGCAGGTGTGCTTAGTTGTGTTGTCTTTCTAAGTCAAAGTGATTAAAACGACTGCTTTTTATGATCGTGGATATGATCCATGTTTACCATGTAGTTGTAGAAATTTCCTCAAAACATTTGGAAGCCTTTTGCTCATAACTAAGATTCTGATAGAGATTTAGTAACACAGAGGCTACTGTTAACGACCTCTTTGGTAATGTTTGTTGAAAGGGATATGCTGCTATCATTAAAGACTGAATTAACCTTTTGAACACCACTGCTGTGTGCAGCAATGGACAAATACTGTCTTTGTAGAAAAACTGTCAAAATTTGTCATTTTAGCACATCTTGTGTTGATTTGAAATTGAATGGGGCAAGGTAATTATATAAATTACAGGCAGCATTAAACAATTCTGGGATATGTTCAGGAACAAGTAGGCCTAGATATGCTGCATTATGTATCTTGTACTAACCTTTCCTGTCATAATCTAATTAGGAAAATAATGCTTTGTTTGCATACAACTGCAATTTGTATCGTGCTTTACTGTTTTAGTCTGTCTAGTGTAAGTAAAAAAAAAAAAAGACAAATATTTTATGCTTTTTTCTTAGTATTTATTTCCTTAGTATTTTTTATCTTGTTTCAATCAAAACTTAGAGTTACTTAGTTTGCACCTCATCCTTTGACTCATCAGGGAAGTTGAGAACCCAGGGAATGAGGAAAAAGTTCTTCTAAGATTTTACATATTTATTCGTTCTCTTAATAGTAGAATGGCTATATCTCGTTCCTTGTTATTTAGGTTCAATTCTGAACAGAGTAAGTAAAAACTGCATTACTAGCAGGTTTCCACCTCTACTAGCAAGTGACATTCTGCCTAGCGTGTATGTGTGCTCTGTTGCTTCTATGCATACTTCACAGTGTATTCTGTAGATGCCATATGTAATAAAATGATCATGAAATAATGCTATACTTTTGCTATATATAAATTGATAAGAGAAAAATATTTTATACCGTACAGATCTTCAGCACTGAATTGTACTAGTCATCTATGTTGTAATTGACTGTCAGCATCTAATAAAAATATTGAATAATCATAGGAGAATTGTGTGGGTAAACATGAAGGTATTTTTCACTGTGTTTGGGAGAAATATGAGCAGAATTTAATCCATCATGAGAAACTTTGGATTTGATCTTTTTGGTCCCTCAATACTGGCATAAAAGTTTATTTGCAGCATTTAGATACAATTACAAGCATTTTCTGTCCCTCCTTTATTAAGAAAATGCATTTTAACTAAGCAGTGAAGGAGCTTGGTAACCAATACCTCCTCATGTTTGCTCGTAGGTGCTTTCCTCATCCCGTATGTGGTTTTCTTTATTTGCTGTGGAATACCAGTATTTTTCCTGGAAACAGCCTTGGGACAGTTTACTAGTGAAGGTGGTATTACATGCTGGAGGAAAGTTTGTCCTCTATTTGAAGGTAACAAAGAATTCTCTGTTCTACCACAAAATAAGTTATTAAATCAAAACTAAAGTAAATGCTATTATATCAAGATTGACGATAGGACATAAAATAGTGACCGTTTGCTTTTTTTAACTGACCTGAAAAATAAAACATTTCTTTGTGCATGTTTGTATCCCTACCCACTTTTTTTTCCCCCCCTCCAGGCATTGGATATGCTACCCAAGTTATAGAGGCACATTTAAATGTATATTACATCATCATTTTAGCATGGGCTATCTTCTATCTGTTTAACTGCTTTACTACCGAACTTCCTTGGGCTACCTGTGGGCATGAATGGAATACAGGTATGACCTCAATAGCAATTATTGCTCTAAATTGATTCCTATATCTTTGCTACAAGAATAGAGGCAAAAAGATGGTATCATGACAGGTTACAATCATGCTTTTTCACTCTAGGTGAAATTGGTAGGAGTTTAAACAAAGAGGAAGATAGTAAAATAAGAATAAATAAAAACTGTATTTTTACTAATGTGCATCATGCTACTACTGAAAACTTAGTCACATAGTCCTCACTGCATGCAAAATAGCCCTTTATATCAAAGATTAAGCATGTACTCATAGACATGTAACATAGCATGTTACAGTTTAGGGGTCTGAATTTATCTTCTTATCAGTAAATTTATCTAAAGTATTGTACTTTCTATACTGCTCTTTAAGATCACAAAGGCCTATGGGAAGGAATGCATACTAATACCCTTCATTTCTGTGTTCCCGATATTTTCCCTTTTTTTCCCTGTCCAATTTCAAGTCATGTGCCAACTATACGGTCTTTTATGATTTCTGTTTACTGGTCATTATTTTCCTTGAGCATACCCAACCCTCTGTCTGAAGTCTTTTGTCTTCTGGGGTTATGTCAAGGAACTTGTCTTGGACCCAGTAAGTCTGGAAGGCTCCAGTATCATTTTTGGCATCCCTGTAAAGAACCTAGCCGATGTTGATCGTTGTTCAAATAGTAAATGTCAACAATGCTGAGCTACTGTGATCTTCTTTCTCTGTTAGAGGTAATAAGCCAAAGATTGGCTTTATACTTGCCATATTAAGGCAAACTAGAAACTTATTGCTGGCAGTGTTTCCTGAGCTCATTGTTGCCACTGGGCATTGAAGCATCTGTTGGAGATGTAGTATGTCTTAATTCCCCCAAAATCAGCTCAAAGCCATTTTGCATGCGGAAGGTGTAGGAGAATGTGTCATACAGCATTAATATCTTTTTGGGATGGGTCTGTGATCTGATGATCAAAATACACTATGCTGTATACATAGTGGCTATAGTGTTTTAGAGTGTTTAGAAATCCTTCATATTACAGAATGGGTGGCTTTACAAGATGTGCATAGTACAATAAGAAATGAACTTATATGTCATAAAGCAAACTTTTTTTTTCTTATTCTTTTGTAGAAAACTGTGTGGAGTTTCAAAAACTTAATATGAGCAACTGCAGTCAAGTCTCTTTACAAAATGCCACTTCTCCAGTCATGGAATTCTGGGAGTAAGTGTACCTAAACTTACCTTTGACCAGAGTATTGATTATGTGCCATTATTTTGATCATTTGCAGGCAATTAGACACCTTGCAACCGTTTAGCACTTAGTGATTTGAGTTCAGATGGAAATTTTCTCATACAGTCAGGAGGGTCAGAATAAGAGTTTAACTCTTTTTAGGATGCAAAGAGAGGAATTCCATATTCTGAAAGAGCATAGAACAAAGTGTGCCACTTGCTTGGGAGCTTGGCTTCTGCTGCTGGAGCGAAGAGTGTCAAACTCATACTAATGAAGAGGCAGAGATGAAAGAAAGTGAATGATTTTAAAATATTTATTCTTTCTTCAGCATAGTTTACTCTCTTAAGAATTGCATCTTTATGTGTGAGCTGGATGATACTTCAGCTTCTGCATTTCATTACTTTCATTATTCAGCTATAATAGTAACTAGAGTCTTATTTGTGTCTCCTTTCTTCTGGTTTCTAGCTAGACTAGTGAAAGAAAATAATGTCTGGATAAAATAGGGGCTGCTTTTGTGATGACAGGCTTCTTGTTATATTTAATTGGTGTATGTGTACAGAATCACCGAATGGTTGGGGTTGGAAGGGACCTCTAGAGATCATCTAGTCCAACTCCCCTGCTCAAGCAGGGATTCCTAGAGCACATGGCACAGGGTGGCATCCAGGCAGGGTTGGAAGATCTCCAGAGAAGGACATGCCACAGCCTCTCTGGGCAGGCTTCCAGTACTCTGTCACCCTCACAGGAAAAGTTCTTCTTCATAGGGAGATGGAACTTTCTGTGTTTCAGTTTGTACCCATTACTCCTTGTCCTATTACTGGTCACCAATGAGAAGATTTTGGCCCCATCCTCCCCTATGTTTTTCCCGAAGGTACATATCGATAAGATCTCCTCTCAGTCTTCTCTAAGCTAAACAGGCCCAGGATCATCTTTGTTATCTATGCTGGACCCTTTGTAGAAGTTCCGCATCCCTCTTGTGCTGGGAAGCCCAGAACTGCACACAGTACTTCAGGTGCAGCCTCACCAGAGCTGAGTAGAGGGGGTGGATCAGCTCCCTCAACCTGCTGGCAGCACTCCTCCTGATGCACGCGAGGATCCCATTGACTTTCTCGACCACAGACCTCTGACCAGACTCGACTTCATTTATCATGACCCTCTGAGATCTGCCATCCAGGCATCTCAGTCCACCTCACTGACCACTCATCTAATCCACACTTCCTGAGCTGCAGCTGAATACTTGATCCTGTCAAGGTCCAGAGTATGTTAGGACAGTCCCCAAATTAATACTAAGTCACTTCACCTTCCAGAATTGCATTGCAAAGTTCAGGCTTACTAAGGCTGCTGAAAGTCTATTCTAATATTTATCTGCTGGCAGAGCTTTATTCTGAGGCTCTGTGTTCAGACCTGAACAACTACACTTTGAAAGGACTTTATCTTAAGGCTATCTTCCGAGTGAGAACTGGAGATTGCCATAATTTTCTTGAATGTTAGCATGTGCTGCTTCGGGCTCTATATCTCTTGGTAATGCGGCACCAGTAAATTTAGCTTTCAATGGGTGGTAGTTATTGCTTACTTAGCAATATATGCTATATACTTACTCCTATGGTATCTCTTATTTATATGGCTTCATCATTGTAACAAAAATATATTGTAGTTTTGGGGGATAATTACACTTTTCTCTCTAGCAGTAGCATTATTTTCTATTTATTTCCTTATTCAGCAATCAATACTTAGCAATTGAAATTAACTCCTTGAGTTAAGCAGGGAAGCAGACAAGGTTTGCCTGAATTAGAGAGGTCAGAAACTAAACTCAGAAGCTGTCTTTTATTTATTTATTTATTTTGAAGGCAGAGAGAAAGGAAGGTCAAGTTCCTCCTCCTAGTGTTCATCTTAGGGTTGTCTAAATCTTCATGCCAATGCAGTCGTGACACAAAGGCATTTTTAACCCCGTCCCTTCTTAGCCCTCTCTAAAAATGATGTTAAACAAGATACTCTAGCTAAGAGTATACTTAACTGTTTTGGCTAAGAGCTAAGAAGGAATTCTGAACTTAAAGCCAAATTCCCAATTTAGCTTTTTATTGGCCTTTTTTTTTTTTTTTTTTTTTCTTTTTGGGGGAGGAGGAGGTCTTGTATTACGCGCATGAGCGTGTAAAATTGAAAGTACACTAAAACTTTAAAAGTCATAAAAACATATGGAAATATGAATAAAATATTATTTTAAAATAAATTTCTAAATGTCCCTGTTTTCCAGACAACATAAACCTACTCAAACATTATGAATTCAGAGCAGCAGATCTGAAATAACACCCATACTTTTTGGACATTATAGCATTTGCTAAGAAGCCACACAGTCAGTAATCTTTTGTTACTTATCTGAAACTTTTCCCCCTTTTTGTTTTTGTGCAGATAAGTTGGGGGTAATACTAACAGTTTACTGGCCAAAATAGCTTAAAATGAGTTGTTATCTGCTTTCTTGTCGAAGTAAAACTGGTGTTGCATGGCTTTCCACCCACCCTTGGAGAATAAATGTGCTGTTGTCCTGCTGAGGAAGATGTTTGCTTCGTTAAAATTAAGAAGGGTCAGTGTTGCATGGTTTCAAAATGTAGAAGACACGACATAAATTTGTTGGAAAGAAGAAAAGCAACCTTAGAAATCTTATTCTTAAAAGATTAGGACTAGTTTTCTATGAAAATGATTACCTGAAATGAACAGATTAGAATGAAGTTATATGTCACATTATATCAAACATATAACCATATAGTGCAGGTCTGTATCTATAAATTGCAGTGCAAATCACAGAAAAAGTAGCTAGTAAACAATAAGTTATTACTAGAGAAATCCTGTTCTCTCAGTGTTGTTATACTGCTTTGCAAATTCTATTGTCAGGACCTAGAATTTTATTAATCGATTTGTTTTACAACAAGTAGTAAAAGAGAGTTGATGGAGTAGATTGCACGGCACAGAAGCTGGTGATTATTTTCAGAACTCAAACGGCTAGGGTGTGATAATCTTCAATGCTACGATAACCAGCCACAGGACTGAATTTATTTGCATAATAACCAGGTCCCTTAGAATTAATTACCTTAATGCCTCTGAAAAGAAGGGGGAGGCAGTAGTTTTCTTCTGAGCAGTCACAGCATTCAAAACTTTGCTTACGTTTTGTTCTCTGCAATGGTTTACTATAACTGGAACTCTCTAAGTCAAAGCCACAGTAAGGTAAAATTGGTGTGGAGTGGATAAGTTAGGGAAAAGTATGTTCTCTGCTACCATCGACTCTGGGATAATCTGTTAATGATGATGGTAATTATTGTAATGATGTTATTTGCATAATATGAGAGATCTCAACTCCTGTAAAACTGAATAGTGCCATTCATAACTGTCTAGGTGATATTTACTTTTCCTTTGATAACCAGATCACCTTACTCAAGTCTTCTAGGGTATTCACAATATCTTAAGAATTAAAAAAATAATAATAAATAGAGATACTCCAAACCTTTGGAAACTTGGAGATGACTCAGTAATTCCAGAAATTTATTTTTCTTTAGTGTCATGTATTTCTTTCAAAACCCCGAGCATTGTTGATAGGGATTTACAGGTTGTTATCTAGCTGAGAGTGGGCTAGATTGGCAGGGTTAAATGCCAGCAGATGTTAGTAAAAGGGCAAAAACTGGATACGTTTTCATATGTATGAGTGTGTATGAGCGTACTAAGCCTGTGATGTTGTCTTTATTTCCAGCTTTGAAAAGGAGACTTGTTTTGGTTTACCTTGTTTTTATTTTGAAGTAGTACTGCTAAGTATTCCCCATTATCCCTTCTTATTGATATATTTCTAGCTTTCATTTCTTCTATGTCTTTGGCTACTTGTAAGGCTTTTGCTAGAGTGAAACAGCAACTCACCCAAGCGCTGTGGTGACTGAAAGCGTGCTTTGCAGTGCTGTGAAACTGTTGTTGCGTGCAGCCTAATAGAATTGCCCTTCCTTGGGTATGTGCAAAAGCTACCGTTTCCTTGCTACAGGGTCAGGTATAGGCTTACTTCCCCCAATTCTTAGACATTCTCTAGCAATCTCACACAGAGATTGATGACCTGCTTGGTCATCAACTGACTGTCTTGGATGGAATTTTTTCCCCACTCGATGTAGAAATTAGTTGACAGTAGGTCATAGATGCTGTGTTTCTCTTGTTACACTCAGAAGCATGCAAAGACTTCAAAATTCAAAATATATCTTTTTTATTAGCTTGAAACTAGCTACTTATTTGTAGCTGTACAACAAAGAATCTGATCCTGCTGAGGGTGCAGTAGACAAAATCTGGAAGTTTGGACCCTTTTTATTTGTTTTCCTGCTTACTTACATTAACGAATGTTTAAGAGTTCATTTGAGTCAACACACTTAATTGACTACAGGTAACAGAATTGACAACTCTGGAAAAAATCAGAAACATGAAAGGCTTCTTAGACATCTTTAAAAAGATTTTATAAACTATGGCCTCGATAAGTTTAACATATCATCTGAATATACAGTTTTCTAAGGTAAGCTGCTGAAACGATCAAAATTCAGTTTCTATCCTTCAAATTCTCTGATGCTGATTTCCATATAAGGACAGGCAAGGGTTTAAACTAACCTTTTCACTTCCTGTTGCCATTCAAGAAGTGTCCACTTTACTATGTTTATGTCCATTTTACTTAATGTTTCTCTTGTCATAATCAGAGAGCATGCTAAAGACTTTTGTAAGAAGAAAAGGTTATATTTTTGAGGTATGGCAGTTGTAATTTGCATCCAAACTTTAAAAGCTAGTAATAGTTGCTGTAATAATAGAGATGATGATCATTTTAGATATGTTAAAGAATAGATGACTGTAGTTGTCCGTTAGACTGTTTTGCTTTCCTGGGAGGCAGAGTAGAGAGAAGAAGCCATTCTGTTCCA
The DNA here is from genome assembly GCA_034781795.1 of Crypturellus tataupa. Classification (NCBI taxonomy): domain Eukaryota; kingdom Metazoa; phylum Chordata; class Aves; order Tinamiformes; family Tinamidae; genus Crypturellus; species Crypturellus tataupa. The sequence continues at coordinate 8,593,581 of JAWLRI010000906.1, read as the reverse complement.
TTATTTCACATACTTTCATAGGTGAGGAAATTGTCAGGCAGCTATAGGGGGTGGCGAAAAGAGCATACCAGTGTGATTGCTATTGCTTCAGTGTGTCACAGTGGCCTTGTAAGGGAGCTGGACAGGGAGAAGACACATGCTATTGAGGTTTTAGAGCAACAAGATAATTCCCTAGGTCTAGTTGTTAGATTGTCATTTTCTAGAGGGAGTATCATATCCTCAGCATTTCCAAGTAAAGCGTAGTGAGAAAAAGACTTTTTTTTCTTTTTTTTTTTTTTTGTCTAGGGAAAAGGCTCTGTTCACAGCAGAAAGGAAAAGGCAGAAACCTTTTCCTTGCAGGGTCAAAAACAGTTTTTCCTGTTTCATTCAGGATGCAAATGACTGCAGGAGTCATATTGTAGTTAATCCCCACTGTCCTATGAAAAGTCATTAGCAATCTGGGCCTGATCCTGCAGTGCTCAGTACCCAGAGACTTTCAGCATCCCTCAGAACTAGGCCCTTTGTGCATGTCTTGCAGGAGAACATTGAGTCGTGCCAAACTTGCTCATTTCTGCTCAGTTCACAGGAGGCCGTGTGAAAACAGCTTTTTGTTTGAATTCACATGAGCTCTTCATCTGGTTTTCCCTTGAAACCACAGACTTTGCCTGGTTTCAGCAGAAAGAAGTGAATGGGATAGGTCTTAAAATGCTTAGCCAGTTTCATAATATTGCTAGAAAGATGGTGTTTTAATAAGATGCTAAACTAGAGAAATGAACTTGGTTTTAAATTTTATCTTGTGCAGTTTACATAATATTTTTATGATGCAGAAAAAAATAACAAGTTATAAAATCAAGTAAGTGATTATTAGGAAATACTAAAACTAAAGTTATCTATTCAAAGTTAAATTCAATGCTAATGCAGCTTTTTAGGGAAAAAGATAATCTTTGGCTAAATTACAGTAATATTTTTTCAACAGAGCTACTTCCTTTTTGATAGAGGATAGATTAGGAGCAAACACTGTCAACCTATCTATTATTTTATTGTCCTATTGTCCTGTCTTTTATATCCTCAGTATAACTAAATTGCTGCCCTGCTAATAAAGTTAATTTTGTCAAGATTTTGGGGTGCTCATGGTGTCTAGCTTTGTGATAATATACTTATTACTTCCACATTTCTTTCACAAAAACTGTGTAAACTCAGATTATTATTTCCTCTTATAAGGGGATCAAAGTTAGAGACATTGAAAGGGTTTAATGTGAGAGAACCAAGACCAGATTTTCATATTGCTTAGCACTATATTCTCTAGAGTTGTTTAAACAAAACTTTTCATTTTGTACACTTGCATAAAAAGTTAAGGGAACAATTCATGAATGCAATAATGTTCTATTTCCTTTGTTCCAGTGACTCAGTATGTAGAAGTCTCACTTTAGACATAGGTAAGTTATCTTCTGCATGCAAGAAATTGGATGCATATATTCCACTTTCTTGAAATGTCCTGTGTGGGAGAGGGTTTTCATCTTTTTTTCTTGAACCTGTGTGAGTCTTTCATATAAGATTAAGTAACCATGGAGTTCTGGACTGGGATCCAGATGTTCTGCTGCTTAGGCGAGTGCCTTGGGCAGAAACTTACAGAATCATTTTCTGACTTTCTCAGCACCTATTTAAGGGGCTTAGGTTGAAATCAATATTCCAAGACAGGAGGAACTGAGGCAGATTACTCTGTTACAGCCAGCTCCAGGCTTCATGCCAATAAGTATTTAATAGTTTATACATAGTGTTAACAGGAAAGAATAAAAGCATTTTCTGAATCCACATACTTCAGAATGGGAGCAAGTTTGAGAGATAAGGAGTTCTCTCGGTAGAAAAGTGTACATGTGTTAAGATAGAGGAAGGCTATAAATACAGGCTTCTAGGATGCTGGGTGAGCTTTTTTTTAGTTCCTCGTCCTAGTCTCCTCTCCCCTGTGTATGCAAATCAGCTTTTCATTACTCATATTTCTCATCTTAGGTCCAGACACTTTATCAGATGAGTTTTGGTGGAATCTAGATGTTAGCATTCTAATAGGACACTGGTGAGCTATCTCAGTTCCTGTCTTTTACCTCCTCAGCTGACTTCTTATTCCCTTTTACATAGTGCTGTCACCACAGCTTTCCAGTCAATTATCCCTACCCAGGATTGTATTTAATCCTGCCCTTCTAAATATATTTCCAAATGCTATCTCTTCTTTATTTTACAATATATCCTAGTCTATTTGCCTGGACAGTTCAGGTTGTTCTCTGACTTGTCTTTAACTTCTTGTTAAAGAATTGATTCTAACTTCTAGCCCTGGTCATTTTGTCCAACCAAAATAACATCTGTGTCAGATCCACAGACATGGCATCTGCAGATGCTACAGACTCGCATCCATTCTCAGAATGGATGCCACCTGGTCTCCACTTTTATCTCCTTAAGTGTTTCTTCCTTTCTCCCTAGATTCCTTGCCCAGCTAATCCCAAACTGTTCTTCCTCCCCTTCCTACAGTCTAGCTACTGCATTATCAGAAAAGCGCTGTTTTTCATTTTGGTTTTTAATGTGACCTGATAATTAGAATATAAAGTCCCTATATGTTTGCAGCTCATCTCAGAATACCATTGTCTCATCGTACCATACCAAATAGATATTTCTAGGAGATCTTTTGAATGGTGCTGAGGTCCTCTGTTCATGAAAAAAATACCTTGCAGTGACTATTAAGCATTCACAACCTGTTCCCACCACAATGTACATAAATTACATAGTGTGCATAATTTACTTCCTTTGTGTGCTCTACTTTAATATCTACTTTCACAATTGCAGAAATCTTAATGGTGGCTTAAGACTGTGGATCTAAGAGGCTCTGAAAGGAAGCAGTGGTCCTCAAATGGGGGAAGAAATATAATGGGGGAAATTATATTATATTATAATGGGGGAAATTTATAATGTGAGGCTTTTTAGTCCACTTATAAAATGAACAAAATGATTGAAAATCCTCCTAGCATCTGTAATCCAGAGACCACTTTAAAACTATCTTCTCCTTGCTTGGTTGCCATGCTCCTGTGATGGAATATTCACTCCTAGGGTGGTTTCAGTGTGATTATCCATAGCCTGCTCTCCATATAGTGACTGGCCTTTTATTATCCACACCCTTTTTAATCATGTTATACCATTTTTTTTTTCTTGGCCCTCTTGAAAGCAACACCTTAAGATTAGCTAAGATTTGGAAGGCTTTTTTCTGTCTGGATGACAATTTGTAGAAAAGCCATCCTAAGTCAAATTCAGCATGATACCGCCTGTCAGATTGCATAGAAGTTGAATTTTAAGTATCCATTTCATCAGTCTTTCTCTATAATTGTGGCTTAGTGATGTTATTCTCAGCTCTAGACTGTAGATTAAAAATGTTTCTTCTTGATTAACTCATATCCTTCATTAAAAATTATCTCTTTCCATTTTTTTGCAGCATTTAGATGACAGTTCTTTACTGTCATCAGATGACGGCTCTTTTTTGCAACTCTTTGCTAGCTTATTCTGTTCCACAGCAGATCACTTTTTTTCTCTAACTAAATGATATTAAATGCTTTGCAGAATAAACCTGGTTAGTAGCCAAGGAGGAAATGGTGATGGCAATAAATTTTACATAGTCTTTTTTATATTCATTAGAGGTAAGGAGACAAACTTCTGCCTAGAGAAATGTTTTTTCCTTTTATCTGTTAAGTTTTGTCCTGCTTCAGCTGAACAGGAACTTATAGCACATATTAAATCCAAGAGTAGGAGCTATACCACTTGGAAGGCCCAGAAGCCAGAAAAAGCTCTGCAACAGTCAAGGCCAGACTTGACGGTGGTTGGATCTTTTCATTTTCAACAATATGTGCCAGCTGCTGCTCTCATTTCCAGCCTCCTGTTTTCTATCATTAGAGGCAGGTGAAAGAACTCCCCTACGTCTTCTATCTACTGGTGGGGAAAAGTGAAAGATCAGATTACTCCCTGATAGTTCTGAGCTCTAGTACACTTTCTATTTGCAGTCAGTGAAAGTAGCGGTATTCATTATACATGGGAAGTTTGCTTATATGTGGGGAGTCTGCTGCTTGAAAACCTCATAAGGAAGGGGATGCCATATGATGTAAGCATTCTTAAAGAGAGCATAAAGGATATGTCATAAAGCTATGACTAAAATATACTGAATGTACGTTACTGGCACAACCTTAATTCTATCCCTTGTGAAGAAATACAGCAAGAGTAGATCAATATTCAGAATAATATAATATCTATTATATAATATATAATTATGTATTATATATTATATAATATATAATACGCAGAATAAATTGATGCTAATAACTGAATGTCTGTGAGTAGCTTCTTTTCTGTAACTTGTGTGGGTTGGATATTTTCTCTGTTAATAGTTATCTTGATAACATAAATACATTTTAGTGTAATTTAAAAATCTGTATTAGATATATATAGTTATACATATATGGAATATATACAATTTATTCATCAATGATAAATTATATCTATATGGTAATCGTATATCACTTGGCTTTTAGAGCTGTATCCAAATTACATGTTCCAGATTATGAGGAGTACTTTTTTCTAGGACTTTTAAATATATCACAATACTGATTAAATAGTCTCCTCAGTGTCTCAAGGAAGCAAGTTAGTGTAACCCTTTGGTCTCTGAGATGGTGTAAGTAGCACTTATTACAGAATTTAGAGAAAAATTTGGATAATATATGTAAATTTGATGCTGGAAGTATGTATATACAAACATACTAAAATACATAGAATGTGTACATCCAAGTACATACATGGAATGACTTGTGGCCAGCCCTACACTGATTTAAGACAAACTTGAATGACTAAAAAGTTATTCCGTGTATAAGGTAAGCAAGTGACTGATTGTTGCTTAAAGATCATGAGACAGTTATATATATCTCAGGCTTTAAAATCCTTATCAACCTCTTCATAAATAAATTAATTCACGCTTTTGTTGCTCTGGGAAATTCAAATTTCAGAAGAAAAGTCTTTTAGTTCTCTATGGGATTTATTTTGGAGTAATTGAAAATTTGAGGGAATTAATGAAATCAAAGAGTTTACAGGAAGAAAATCTTTTTACTTTTATTGTCTTTATGCAATGCAGCCTACAGCCTGGTAAAAAATTACTTCGTAATTTAAATGTTTATTTAAAAATAAATATTAAATGGTATCAAATGACATTGGGTCATTTTGATGGGTAAGAGAATCATTTGAAAGTAAATAAGAAGTTTTCATGATTAAAATGCAGCACACATTTCAGAAGGGTAGAGATGGAGCCTGGTTTTGTAGACTTTCTGTGTGAATACTAGCACGTCACTTAATTTCTCTGTTCTCCAATTCTTGTTTCACAAAACTTTAAGAGTATGAGTAAACTTCTTTTTTTTTTTTTTTTTTGATTGTTTGTGTTTACCCCTTTAGTAAATTCTCTGGGTAGAGACTAAGAGCTGGAGGGCTATTAGGGCATATTCAGAACTGAATCTGGGTTTTTTGTTTTTCTTTCTTTTCAAGAAACAGTAAATAGAGCACATGTTCTTGTTGATGCCATTTCACGGTGTAATTTAAAAAAAAAAAAAAACATTTTAATGTTACATCCTAAATAAGATCCATTTGAAAAAATGTCATGATGCTTGACACAAGAAATACTTTTAAGTAATATTCTCATCCAAAATGACATTCATAGAAGAATATTGCAAGGTAAAAATAAAAGTTAATTCAAATCATTCACTTGTTACTGTGATGTTTTGATTTGATTGTCTATGATTTCTCTGTAATTGAGGCAAACAGAATCACTTGGAGATTTTGGCTTTTTTTTTTTTTTTTTTTTTATTTTTTTATTTTTTTACAAACACTTGCAGTACTAAATATTTTAAAATCTTTTTGATTATTTCACTAACTTGGAAAAAATCCACTATTTGTTCAGTTTTAACCAGATGCAAAACCCTGTGAGAATATTCTACTGGTTCCTTCAGATTTTTCTTTCTAAGCATGACGCATTCCTAGTAGTCAGTAATTAGGAGTCTCCCTGATTTTATCCCTGTGTTTCATATGTATATGTTTTATATTTCACTTTGGTTATTTTTTTTTTATTTCTTTTGGCAGACGCAGGGTGCTTGCTATATCCGATGGAATTGAACACATTGGGAATCTTCGCTGGGAACTTGCATTATGCCTTCTAGCTGCTTGGACTATCTGCTATTTTTGCATTTGGAAAGGAACAAAGTCAACTGGAAAGGTAAGGTTAAAATTCTATGCATTAGCTGAAGTGTGACTCTTATGTCCTTATGTTACTGTTTACATTTATTCACAATAATAGAGTTTTAAATGTCTTACATTGTTGTAAATAACTGTATTTTGGGGTATAGAAGGTGTTTAACATAATTACAGATAAGTCATATTGCATTTTTTTGTTTCTTTTGATTTTTTTGTCAATATTTGTCATCTAATTGTGCTAGATGAGTCTCATTTCTTTGCTAATTTAACGTTCTATGCGAGTTATGAGTTCATGCGAGTTATGAGTTCTTGAGTCTTGAAACTGATGCTGAGTCAGTTTGATTTCTGTGCTCATGGTATGCAAAGTTTGAATTTAATTCTAAATTGAAAGGATTCGAAAATCCCAGTGACACAAATTACAGATGTAGACTGAGGGAATTCAGAAATGTAAATAACAATTAGGAAATGAAAGTATATAATTCCAAAGTATAAGTAGATTGAAAACAATAAAATTGTCATCCTTGTCTACAATTCAAGAAGTGATGTCAAAAGCAGGAACAGTGAAAGAGGTGAAGAAGGATGAATTAGAAAAAATCCAATAATCCCTTGCAATTTACAGAGTGAATGCTCTTGCGTACCGAATATCCACCAGAGAGAGACTACTTTAAGGAAAGAGGTTGCTCCTAGAGTAGTACAAGAGGTAGTTCTGCATAGAACATGCTATTTGTGGGCTAAACAGAGAGAGAAAAATAGTCACCATTCTGGAGGGAATCTAAAAAACAAAAAGCACTGTTTTCACTTATTGAAACTAAATAACACATAAAATATATTGGTGGATTGAAATGTTTTGTTTCTTTAATTTTGAGTCATTTATTACTTAGTTTGAAAGTGTGACTTTTTTTCTTTTTTTCTCTATAGACTGTGTTTATAAACAGTATTTTTTTTTTTTAATTTAGAAAATGTCAGAATGAAATGTGTCAGTTTTCTCAACTGCAAATTCTTCCTTTCAATTTTGACTGAAATCGTTTGGTGAATTCAGTGTCTACTTGCTAACTGTGTACTTCAATCTGGAACTGCATTTTTCATTTGAGCATTTGTGCACACAGATTTATGCAACCCTACTTTTTATCAACTCACTACACAAAAGATGCTAAGAACTGTCTAGAGAAACCAAAAATAGTTTAGAGGGAAGAGTAAAAAAAACTGAAGCCAAAAACGTAAAGAAGCAAAGGTGAGATAAGGAAATGACAAGATAAATACCCCCTACGCCTTTGAAGCATGCACACCAGGGAGATAAAGAAGTGGTTTAGAGTTGTCTGAGGAGCTACCACTGGCAGTAAAGAAATGAAACTGAGTAAAATAAGTTTTCCTGTCTATCAAAAAATGTCTGAAGACTGAGATACGTCTTGTCTCAAAGGCAAAGGAAAAAATCCCTGGTGTGTGCTTGTGAATACGTGTGTGCACATGTACTCACGCAGTACATGTCATGCAAAGCTGTGCAATAACAGTACTTAAAAAGAGGATTTGGAAAATCATTGGCTGACGGAGAACCCCAAGCAATCACAGGGAAGGTACACTTTGTATTTTGTATTTCTGTGACTTACATTTAATTTTTTCTTGATTTTTCATGTACATAGCACACCATATTTCTTCAACTTGAAACCTTACCCCTTTCCCATTTTTTGAAGGTAATTAAAGTGAAGCTGACCTGTTTGAGACACCATTCTTTTGATCACTTAGCTTAAACCTCAGGTTACTAGTAGGTGGAATAAAATTTATTTTAGATCAATGTGATTTTGATAACTGCCTTTCTGATAAGGTTAACTGAAACTGCCTAATACAGAGGCAGCAAAAATAGTGGGTACTTGTGGAAAAAAAATGAGGAAAAAAAAAGAATTTAGTACCTGCTGTTCTGCTCTAAGGATCTCAATCAAAAAAAAAAGGAAGAAAAAAACAAAAACAAAACAGGAAAGGGTCTTGTAGTAGTAGGTAACATCATATTTACACTTCTTAGACTGGTTGCTGTAAGCAGCAGTTCTGTTTCCAAAATCCTGCAGATGCAGATAGGTAGATTCCTGTGGCTTTCTGTTTCTCGGGATATACTGCACCTGTCAGCAGTCCCTCTGTGCAGAGGATCCACTGCTTATCAAGGAACATGCAGTAATAAGGACCTTTCATAGACAATATGAAAGCAGAACTTTCTCCAGTTCTGATTCTCTAATTGGTAAAGGATGCTTTTGCTAGATGAATATGCAGCATTGCAGTTGGTTTCCAGTATTTTTTTTCCTATAAATAAATGTCCCTTTTTGTCAGATTGACTTAAGAATTTTAATATTCCCACATTTCTCTTATTACAACCAAGGCCACTAGAAGTCTTTGTCATCTCACTGTCTCCCCAGACTGGCAAAAAGCATATATAGCAGTCTGGTCTTGTACATGTTGCAAATGAAAGACATGTTTTGAAATAGTGATGGCAGAATGGTGGCCTTAGCTGCAGTTTTGCTTTGTACTTGAACTTGTTTTTTACACTAGATTCGGAGACCAGGTGCTCATTTTCAGGAGCTATTTAAGGTGCTCCTAGATTTTTATTTTGGTAATGTTGAAACTGTTCTCAAACTTAGCATGTTGAATTTCCTTGACATTTTAGTTGAACTGAGTAATTTCAATAAGACATTTAATCAAAGTGGAAAATTGCTTAGGTTTTTATCACTCTCAGAAGCATTTTCAAAGCAATATGTCTACAGGCCAGAACAGAGAGAGAGAGAGAAGGGGAAGGAGAGAGGAAGTAGACAAGATGAGAAAGCGAGTGTGTGTGAAAGAGAAATTTGCTGTGTTCACCTAACAGTTTAGTGAAATATTCAAGAGGTTTGCGCCTTTCCTCTTTTTACACTTCATCTTAATACATAGTGAAAAGAAAAATCCAAGCCTTAAAAGCTACCATAAAATAAAATCATTCTCCAGCTAGTGCTAACATAAAACTACTCTGATTATGAATATTTAATATTTTAATATATTAAATATATTTAACATCAAGCTGTATTCCACAGGAAATGTTTGTGACACAGTTAGTGAGACGTTGCAGCCTTTTCCCAGCACTGTTCAATTGTCATTTTCTTAAGTTCTGTCCTGTTTCTTTTGAAGTGAGGAATAGATAGATTTGCACAAAGGCATTGTACATCTCTGTCATATTCATAAGTTCATTGCTTCTCTTCAATCATCTTGCTTTTTGAATGCATCAACATATCTCTATCTGGAGCTGATCTTGTTAATTTTTAACTGGGTAGGGTCCATGGAATTACAGAATCACAAGACGTTTCACGTTGGAAGGAACCTTGGAAAATCCTTTGTCTAGACTTGCTCAAGGCAGGGTGAACACTGAGTTCAGACTGCTTTGCTTAGTGCTTCATTCAGCTAAACTTTAAAATACTCTTGAGGACAGAGATTTCATAATTCTTGTTGCAACCTCTAACTGTAAATAACTTTTTTCACAGAAGGAATGATTTCTTTTTTATTCCTACAGTACAGTGTTTTTTTGCAATGGTTAATTTCATTACTGAATTATGTATTCAATTTCTTGATTTTTTTTTTAATATACATAGCTATTATCTACCCTTGATTAAAGTGTCTTTTATGTATGTGTTACTACGTAGTAAGTGTAGAATTGTTTTAAGGGTCTGCATTATTTATGCAAATAGAATAACTTGAAAGCAATTTTCTATATTTATATTAATAAGCTAGCACTTGAATTTCTTTTTCTTCATGTCTTTAATTCCCAATCAGCATCACTGGCCTATATGTGAATGGCACTTCTGGCTAATGATCATGCAGTATGACACGTAAGTGTGACACAGCTGCTCGAGCTTGCCCACATCTGTATGACATAGTTATTTTATCTACTTCTGAATAAAAAAGCACTAATTGAAACAAAAGTGCTAAAAAACAACCTGAAGTCTTCATGTCATTTTCAAATATGGGCCTTAGAAGATTTTACGACATCCCAAGCTTTGCATTTTTAAGTTGATACGTGATGTTGTAAAAGTAGCTAAGAAGGAAAAAAGCAAAACTTTTGGGAAACTAATATATTAACGGCTAATGCGTATAGGATACAAGGACTGACTTGAGGCAGTGACTGCTATAAACTGACCATGTTCATAAGCTGTATCCCATTCTGGGAAAATATTGCAAAAAATTGGACCTAATGAATGCTTCTTTGGAAAGTTGTTATGAAACATTGAGAATTACATAACAATGCAAAATCTATTTAAGACTTCAGCAGGTATATTAAAGGGTATTATAGGTAAACATTGGAAAATAGACAAGTTCCATCTCACAAAACATTTGCAACAAGTAATACTGCTCTATGAATTTGTACCTTAAATGGTGGGGGTCAACATTCGGTTAAAATGAATAAGCTTCTTGATAGATTATTTTGAAATTCATTTGTAACTGTTGTCTTTCCCAATGCTGAGCTGTCCTTCAGTATTTGGTCCCACTGATTAGTTGGATCTGCTCAGTTGAACATAGGGAAAGGCCATGTAAGAGCAATTTGTCAAGAAACTCTATGTAAGTGCATATTACTGCTGTGCATTAGAAGGGCAGGCATTGGAGAAAACAGTAACGTGTAATTGTTTGCCTGGGACATCTTGGTGGAGGCCTACTAACAATAATAGGAAGTTGGCTTAGCTGGTCGTTTTGGCAGTGTAGGTAGTTTGTGAATGTAATGGGCAGAAAAGGATCACTGAAAACTATCCTGCCATTTACTGTGAAAAAATAAGATGGTTAAAGAATTGTTCTGAAAGAAATTCTGCTAAAACCAGTAAGGTTTAACTAAAGGTGGAGGGCACTCTTCTTTCATCCTGTAACATTTCTGGAAAACTTTTGTCTTAGGCTCAATGAATAAATCATTACATAATAGATATCTGAACTCTTGAGCGTTTATTCCAACCTAGCAACCTCCACACTATTCATTATTATAAACTCAGAAGAAAAAAAAAGAGTGCATTACACTTAAATATTTATCTTCTTGTTAAGTAGAATCTGAGAATTTTTGTAAGCAATTCAAAATATGAATGTAAGCTGCCAGGCTCTGGCTGGCTGTATGTAGTGTCATCTCGCACTACTGACACGCTGCTTCCTTCTCTTTTCCAATCTTTCTTGCTCTTCATGCATTTACACTGCTGGGGAGTGCAGTATCATTTATGGACATTTCACTGTTCATTCCCTTGGATAACTTCATTATTCAGGTTGAAGTCAGTAAAGGACACAGTACTGACATAATTTTTCATCCTAATGGTGAAAAGGGCTAGTTGCCTCTGTCAGGCACTGAACACCTGTATGAACTGGCTTGTTCATAGGCAGAGCTCTTTGCTTATGCTAGGAAGCTCAAGTTCATCGTCTTCTGGCCTCAAACAGGTCCTTGCTTGCCCTGTCCGTGAACCGTAAATAGCTCCCTTTGCTTCTCTCACAGTTTGCACTTGCATAAGGGCTTGTGTGTTACCCCAGAAGACTTTTGGCTTGCATATTCATCTGCCTATACTGGTTTTGTGCCAAGATGTTCTGCATTCATTTTGTATTTAGTTGTAGTATCTTTTACATATTGACAGGCTTGCATAGCAGTCATATTTCTGACTGTGGAAAATTATGTATTAATAAAGGGTGGACTTGATCTCACATCTCTTCTCTAAATCTCTGTTGATGTTGGTCTGCCTTCTGATTTACAGTTGTTCAAAGGAGGGGTATGTGCTCCTGAAACAAGGGAGATAGTAGAGGTACAGGTAAAGATTACCTGCCACAGGGCCTGTAATTCAGACAGGAGCTTTTCATACCTATTGCCCATCATTTTTTGTGCCCTTCCATCAGGAGTTAAACCCTGCTTGCCAGCAGTTAAGACTCAGTCAGTAGTTGCACAGAAAATTTATTTTTCAATAGCAGGCTGAATAAAGACCTTAATGGGTTCAATGAGGCAGAAAAAAAAGAAAAGAAAAGAAAAAAAAAGAGTAAAGGGACAGAAGTGGAAAATAAAAGAGAAAGATGTGTGGAAGAAAAAAAAAAAAAACGGGCCCCATTGTAGGAGCCCAGGAAAAGGAACTAGGCAGCAATGATTGTATCTCCTGAAGTGTCTTTTGTTTTAGTCTGAAGTAATACCAAAGAATAGCCCTTCAAGGAAAGGCTTTAGCACTCTGTCCAAGGCAGATCTTTGTATTCAAAGGGGAAAGTAGAACACTCATGAGATGCATGCAGAGTTCCTGCTATCCTGCCTGTGTCAAGCTCCTGAGATTTTTTTTTTTCCACTCTCCTGTTCACTGAGCATTTAAGGACATCTCAGATTTGTTAATAAAGGAGATTTTATGCCTGTCCTTTGAGAATGGTTTTTCCGAATTTCTTTTTTGCAGTAAGGGAAAGTATTAAATAATAAGCTTAAATGGTCTTTTCATTATTTGATTCCTTCCAGCTTTACATTAGCCACAGAGATTGCCTTTTATATGAATCCTTACTTAGATTAGATCTGAGCCCTGATCCACAACCCAAGCGTAAGTCAGAAGTGTGTTTCAGAACACTGAAAGACAGCTCAGCATGCATGCGCATGTGAAGATTTGGGGGCAGAGAAGTCATCTGGTCTATCTAGCTGAAGTATGAAAAAAGTGAAAGAAAGGCCAGGTTTGATAATTCAGCAATATTTGCTTAAAAAAATAAAGATTGCCAAAAACCACAAAATAAATTAAGAGATTAACATATCATGCTAGGAGAGACTTATTTATTGTCTGGATAAACGTGACATATGGATTTGCTTCTTCCATGATGTTACCAAGAACTTTTAGCCCATTATTGAAAAATAAATGTGTAGTGTCAATTTAAAAACAACAAAAAAGAAAGACTTTAGAAAGAATAGTTTGTCATTTTATCTTCCTATGACCTCTTTCATTACTCCTCTTACAGACCTTAGGGTCTCCTGGCATTTCTGCTGTCCTTCACCAAAGTAATTAGCAAACAATACCATGCAAAATGACTGGAGCCAAAACAGAAGATGATGTGTGTAGTCCAATTGATGGTGGTGGGAATGTTAGGGTTACAGCACTATTTTGAATTACATGAGACAGCTTATATCTGTTCTTAACAACTCTTGAGATTTTATGAAGTTATGCTCTTGCATAACTTCATATATTTTGTCCATGCTCTAATCTCTTCCTGGGTGTTCAGAAAGTCTAGGAATACTGCTTTAATTGGCTTTTGGTTTCTGTATTTGAAATATCACTTGCAACTTTTCTTCAACAGGAACCTACAGGTACTTTTGTGTCTCTCAATGCAAGTGCAAATATACAAGAGTTGATATCTTTATATAGCACTTTTTCTTAGTTTTGTGTTTCTTCAGTGAAATGAACAGATAACATTTCTTTATTTGCATACAGGCAGTTTGTCCTTGGTTGATGTGCTGATTTATATAACTGCAAGTGATCAGCTCATTCTTAGCAATCTATAAAGCAGTTTGTGGCTGTCTCTTCCCCATGACGCTATATTCAAAGAGATTACTGCAAGTTTCGTCACAGGGAGAGCAATCTTTTTAGGTTCTGCAGTCAGACCAGATTTTTAGTTTTATCTACAATGTACAGACGCATCTTTAGAAGAAGTTTTGCTTTGTTTACCATGCTGCTCTTTTGAGATTCACAAACTTGAATTCTGCAGACCCTGGAGTTGACTAACATGGACTGAATCCAAACTCAGTCTTAAGAGTGAGAAAGTGTAATGAAATAAATTGCTACATGAGCAACAAAGGCAGCGTCAGGCAGCTGCTGGTGTCCTGTTGGTTACTAAGACACATCCCAGGGAAATGAGTTGGCTGCAGTTTTAACTGTCCAGCAGAAATGAATAGCAGATACAATGCTTTTTTGCCTTTTTTTTTTTTTTAAGAAGAAGCAAAAAGAAAACAAAAACATTCTTTTTAAGTTTGATTGTGTCAGATCACAGAAACGGTGTCCTTTACAGTCTACATGACACAAAAAATTAAGTAACAGGAATGAAAAAAAAAATCCTTGAATTATTTCCTGTACATAGAAAATGTGTTTTTTATTATCTCAGATCACAGCAGTTCAAGTCAGCAAATATTATTGTGATTTAGTTTGTTTCCCACTTAGGCTTGCAGCTCCTGAGGTTAGAATCTCATTTTTCCAAGTCTTGAATGAACAGAGTGAGATGCTTCTGTTCCCAAAGACCTTGCTTTCACATCCACATAGCAAATATCCAGGGATCTGTGTTAAAGGGACAGTAAAAGGAGAAAAGAGTATTTTTCTAATATAAAAATAGAAACCTATGGCAAAAACACACTCAGACTGCTTTTTAGGCCAGTATCTTAATTGTGTGAATAGTGTCCTACTCACCGTATCAGCTTATCTTCTCACACTGTGAGCCTTCGCTCCAAAACACAATTAAATTCTGGTATACTTTGTCAGATATTCTACAAATGTGCCTTGAGATGATTTAAAAGTTTTATTTACAGGTTATAGTGAAGGGAAAATACAGCACAATAAGCCTGTAGGTGAAATATTAGTTTAACTACCTATATTATAATAATGTAGTATCCATAAGGAATTGAGAGGGAAACGACTGGGAGACTGGAGGACAGGGGTATTTGTTAAAGTGGTAAAAATGTTGATTTTATAGGTATTATAACTGTTAATAACACACCTTTAATAATAAATGATAAACTGTGTATTATCCTATAAAATATCTGAACAACTCAATATACAAGACTGTTTCATGATTACAAAATTTATCAAAAAAAGAAAGATTTGAAACTGCTCTAGGGATGTCATTTGTTACATGCTTGTTTATAAGCTGTCTTTCACCAGCCCTCGCTGCCCAGGATTAAGTAGTGATGTGATATTTTCAGAGAACAGTGTGTGGTTTTGGCTAGTAAGTCATTTAGAAATGACCTGAGTGCTTAAAATATTGATCAACAGAAAAGGCTCGTTTGTGACTATTGGCAGTGCAGAGTTCGAGGAAATTCCTAATTCTTCTTTCATTGATGCCTCACAGCTACAATGTTGTAGTTATCTGGAATTTTTAACACAGTTAAAACATTTATTTGATGACTTCTCATCAGCAGGCTATAGTGCCTGCTACTCACCTTCTTATCCAGGCAAGGATTTTGTGCATATTTTGTGACTGCCTGAAGCAGGAGGAGCTCTAAATCATTTGCACCTGAGGGTCCTTTTTTAGCATTATAATGGTTTTCTAGACATAGATGCAGACTTCCCTCTCACCCCAATGGTTTTTTTTTTTTTTTCAAAGACAACTAAGGAAAATGAAGCAGGAGAAACAATCAGTCTGAACTGGAGATGGCAACGAGTATTTTGGTCAAACTCTAATTCTCTTGAAAGTCATGCTTCACCAAAACATTCTCCAAAGCATCTGATAATTACATGCGCATGACACTAACCTGGAAAACCCAGCTGCATGTTCTGTGCCATGAAGTCAGAGAGCAAACCACCCTCTACTGTCCTCTAAATCACAGCAGAAGTCACAGAGATTTAAGTCTTTAGAAGGATCTAGTCAATGATTGGGATTCAGACTAAAATCTTACTTTTTTTTTTTCTCTTAAAGAAAATAATTTCCTGCCATATTCTGGCCTTCATATCTTTATCTACTTTACAGGTTAAACATTTTCAGAATATTTAAGAATCTACTGACTGGAGCACTTGGTAAGAGCTTGACTGGCATGTCTAGAGTACCTAAGAAATCAAATCAATTTAATGCCTTGCAAATCTTTTGTTTCTGCCTATGTAAATGCAGTAACGAAAATGGAAATTTGTAAGAGATAAGTTTAGGCCACCGTAAATTCTTCATGGAAATGTGATTTATCAAGAGCAGTCTGACACTCAGCCCATAAGATTCAGGTTTTTGGGTGTATGTGTAACTAATACCAGTATCTGGCTTATTGTAGATAGTGGGAAAGAAGCTGGCATTTAGAAGTCTGAAAATCTTAGGAGGCTTTGATTTATAAAAAGCTTGAACTTTTTAAAGACCTTTTCAAAATGGAAATAAAAAAACCTCAGATGATTAATTAGTCCTAATTTATATTTAAAATTCTTCCTGAATGATTTTTAAAATTGTCTTTTACTTGATTAAATAGCAGTCTTTGATTTTGAGATATTTGCGGTTCTGATAATGGCCTGCTTAATGGCAGCTCTGCATAAATACTTTTGCCTAGAAATAATGAGCTTAAGTAAGATGCTGAAGTTTGCATCTTCCCCATCCATACTCTTCTCTGCTCACAATCACGGGACAGGTCTTCCTGTTTGTGCACTAGATTGTTAGCAGAAGCACTCTTATTCTAGGTATTCACAGTTATAGGGCATCAGGAAACAATATTTGTTTTTGTTTTTTTTTTTCCTACTTCCACACTGTCCAATTTATGGAGGATATTGAAAAATTTTTTTTTTTAATTAAATAAGCATTCTCCTCAGTAGAGAGAAGAAAAAAGGGGGGGGGGGGGGGGGGGGGGGGGGGG
>JAWLRI010000906.1:8551742-8576740 GCA_034781795.1 Crypturellus tataupa | reverse complement strand
CCCCCCCCCCCCCCCCCCCCCCCCCCCCCCCCCCCCCCCCCCCCCCCCCCCCCCCCCCCCCCCCCCCCCCCCCCAAATCTCTATAGGTACCAGTAATGGCTCTAACATACTGCCTTTTCTTTGGGTTATTTCTTTTGAATTTTCCACTGGTAAAATGTCAAACTAGTATTCATTTTGCAAAAGGTTTTCTGCATCTTTCTGATCTTGAAAATTAGAAATTTTATACCATACATCTCTTTTGGACTCAGAATTGGTTTGGGCAGACAGTTTTTATAGTTGTTGGGATTTTCATATTGTACATTAACAATATTAACAATGTATTTTTCTAAAAAGTAATAAATCACCTATCATACCTTTACTTTTAAATCTAGTTAATATTGAAAATGCTTCCTTTGAGCTATGATTTGTGTATCCATAAAAGCAATAATGTAGCAAATAGTAGCAAAAGACTCTTTTCAAACACTATGAGAAATTTCACAGAAAACCATGGTAGTTGAAAAAGAGCATCTTTCATAGTGTTATCATCTGCAGCACTAAAAAGTCTGAATTTGTGAAGCTGAAAAGTGACTGGAAAAGCAGAACGGCTGGCTAAGTGTGGCATGCAAAACTTTTTATTCTTAGTAGAAATTGTTTCCATATTGGCAATGACTATAGCACATCTGCAGAGATACCAGAGCTGTTGGACTGTAGTAGGATAGTTATATTTCTGTAGTCATGCTGATATGCCTTTCTACATCAACATTGAAAAGCAGAATAAAAATTACTATTTCCTGTCACATCTATCATGCAACAAAGTGTTTGTTCCTAAGCTTTTTATTGATAGCATAGTGTACTGCAGCGGGCATGGTATTGCCCCCAACTGCCCACCCTATGTACACGAACCTTGTAAAGTCACTGAGATCTGAAGGTTCCTCAGAGGTTTTATCCTGACAAAGATGGTTGGTGGTTTCAGTCCAGTTCTGAAGAGGTCACATCATCCTCAAAATACATAGAGTATGTGAACAGTCAGCAAGCTAAAAACTCTAAATGAGTATTAAGGATGTACAGGGTTTGGAGACTATTATAACAATTCAAATACTGATTTCAGATGATTACCAGGAATATTTTTCATTGATATTGCCTTGGATATAGCCTAATAGAGCCATAGAGGGTTTCAGGGGAGGGGGATTAGAAGGCATTAAGCTTTTCAAGCATTAACTAAAATATATTTACTTCCTATTGGAAAAAAAAAAAAAACACTTTTCGTTATAGCCTAAATAAACCCAAACACCTCAGCTTGCAGATAAGAATAGACTAATTTTCCTGTTCTTTAAATTCTGAGATCTGTTACAAGATGAGGTCTGGTCAGTTATTGAGTGTTAAATAAAACTATTATGTTTCCATGTTTGTATGAGGATCGGTTAATAGCTTTTAGTACTGGGTATTGCTTTGTCTGTTCTCCCAACTAGCCTCTAGCAGTGGCCCACTCCACACAGGAGTTGTGGCCATTTAGAGTTTAATTTCATTAGTATCACACAGAAGTACAGTTATTACTGTACTGTGCTCGAGCAGGGGGGTTGGACTAGATGATGTGAGATCCCTCCCAACCTCGACCATTCTGTGATTGTGTTACCTTATGTTGGCAAATGATTGTCAGAACTTACCAGCCAGGGAAAAACTGTTCTGTCTATTCAACACTTGTTCACTTATGGTTTCTGCAAGCATAAAGCAAAGGATTAAAGTTCACTAGTTCCTATTCATGACTAATCCTGTGAAGAAGCTGTTGTGATGAACTGTGTAAACGCTGAGCTGGCACAATCTGTACTAGCTGTATCCTGAGAAATCTGTTTTTAGTCTTTTAGATTTGTATGGCTCAATTCATTGCATGAAGAGGTTTTTCTCATTCTCAACAGATCTATGATGTATTTTTTGTACATTCCCTCACAAGGCAAGCCACCTCAACTTCAGCCTCTGTAGTATGATGTGGCCAGGATGTTCAGAAGAACAGCTTTTCAGTTAGGCCAAAAGGAAGGCCAAAATTTGTACCTAAAGTAGCAAATTCGGACATGTAAGGATATTCAGGTGTGTAAAAATGCACATTGGCAGTGCAGTTAGTTTAATTCTCAAGACCTTCATGGCTTTATTCATGAAATCATTGTATAGTTTGATACCTAGATATCTTTTCCACTTCAGTGATATAAGCATCTAAGTCTTTTGTGGTTTTGGCACTGATAATTGCAGTACTGAAATACAGTTAAGAGCACCAAAAGCTGCTGAAAATCTATCCTCAGGAACATTGGTCCTAATGTACCTCTAGTTGAAGCACCTAAGTCTATTTAAGAGCTACTGGTTCTCATAGTGGGTGCCTTTCTACATTCTTATCTGTCTAAATAACTTTGTAAACTTGTGTCTCATTATATTGCAATAAGAGAAACTTGGTGCAGAAACAGGCATGCCAGAAATTTTTTATTTTGCTTCCAACTGTTTAAACATTAGCATTGCTCTGACAAGGGTTTTTTAAAAAAAAAGCATTTTGAGTATTGGAATGCAAATTAAAGTATCAAGCAATTAAAGTCAATTAAAACAGGATACAGTGTAATTAGAAACAGTTGTGTTCACATTTATATGCAGAGAAGCTTGGTGCATTGAAAGGAAAGTAAACAATGCAGGAAACTTTTAATGCCTACAGATGTGATGATAATAATAATGGCATTTGATTTTTAAAGCATCCCATCCTTCACCTCAGGAGCTCTGAGAAGCATGATAAATTGAGCATGGCAATTGATGCACTGGATGCAATGGAATTAAGTTGCTTAGCATCCTGGGGGACTTGGACATCTAACCATGGTGGCGTGCTCTGCCCTCTTGGAACACTTAATTACCTACTCCAGCAAGAGAAACTTGCATTTCTAACACCCTTGTAGCTTTATAAATGTTATCAGTGACAAAATACTAACAGCAATGTTAGCTGGCTCTCAGAAAAAGCCTATCTTTCCCTCACATACTTTCCTGCTATGTCTTGTCTTTTGTCATTGTTTTGGATAACAGTATTAGTTCTTGCCAGAAATGTTGAGCTACTTTTCTCCCTATTTACAATCCCTTTGCACCTGGCAGCCAGAGAGGAAGAGTCCTCTTTCCTGTAAAGCTGTGGCACAACTATCAGCCACAAGAGTTTCCTCATGATAAAAACTGCTGGGAGTTGTGGTCGTGGCACTGTGATAAGCTGTGGATGGACTACAACAGGTATTCTGAAAAAGAAGATAAAAAATTCAGATGATCTGTAGCTCTATGAGTCTGGCTGGCTGCTGTGGGAGGTTATTAGGCAAGAGCACCCTTACCTTTTCTGTCATAGGTATAGAGATGAGCAACTTCTACTCTTCTTTCATGATGGAGCTGAATGAAGAAATACCCCCAAAGGAACTTGGGAATAATACATGCTTCTACAAAATGACATTTTATATGCTCATGTAAAAGGGTTCATAGGCAGTGGGAGGATGCTCAGGATAGGAGAGACTGTAAACCTTTTAGTTAAGGAAGCATGATGCAACAAAACATCATTCTTTAACTTGCATTGCACTCAGGTGCCATAGCTTCGTTGTCATGACCTGTATGTGACTGCAGACTGTCCTTTTTAGAAGCAGCTGTTCACTTAAAGAAAGTGGAGAAAAATACCTGGCAATGAACTAGATGTAGAAACATGAAAACCAGCCACTGGTTCCTCTGTTCTCTCCATGCAGCATACGGCCATAAGACTTAGAGCAGCATCACGTCTGTTCCAGGAATTTCCTCTCGCTTCTCATTAAAATGACAACTCATTTTTATCTGGTACCTTCCTGCGGAGAGCAGTCTGGACACAATCTGTTGGACCAGTTAGCTACAGTGTGCCGTTCCACTAATAGTGAATAATAATAAATAGAAGCACAGAGATCAAACTTTCCATTCTGCATTTTTGTTGACTGGTGAATTAACCAGTTCAGACTTCAGAGACTCATAGAAATGTTGTAGTCAAAGATCATAACTTATATTTTCAGAAAGGATAAGGTGCTTAGGTCATGAATTCTCATCTCCCATTAAGGTGAGTGACAATGAAGTGTCTAAAAGTGTCCTGGGCAGTTGGACCCATTTGTATATTTGCAGTGTACTTTTTTTTTTTTAAGTGCCTCCATTCTCTGGGTGTGTCAACTGAGGCACCCTTAGGAAGGGTTATATTTCGAGTTAAATATCCATTGTCTGAAATTCATGAATCTTTCTGACTCTTCTGTCATGGACAAGTATTCAAGAATCCCGACTGTCGTGTTGCATGCTCTGATACATCTCTTCCTTTTATTTAAGCCAGCAAATGGATTTTCTTTTCAAAATATTTGTTTTAGATGCCTATACAAGTAGTGCATTTTATCAAAGGACTTTCCCCACTCTTGCAGCTTGTTAAGTCATTTTGGCTTAGATAGATGATTTGTAATAGATGTGTAAAAGATGTGTAAAAACACCTCATCGTTTTAGGATCTTATACCTACTTTGCACAGGTGAAAATGGCTACAGAGGGTAATGGAGAAGTAAGTTGAAATTATCATAGTATTTAAAGGAAATATAGTGAAATGGAATCTGTCATCTTATCTATCTCAGACTTCGAGTAGCTACATATTGCTCTCAAAGATTTGTTTGTATATTAGAAGTAATTGTAATTTTTTTTCCCAAAATTGAGGTTTTTTTTTTTTTTTTTTTTTTTTTGCAAAGAAGGGCAGTTGTTTCCCATGCACAAAAATTTTACTCATTTCTAGGCTTAAAAAAAAAGGCCATATATATGAAATGGAAACTACTGATTTTGAATGTTTCAGAAATCTTGTTTGAGGGTGCTTAGCATAAGTGTAACTTACTAGATTGTAAGGAGTTAGGTTTTACGTTGTAGGCTTGATGAAAGGTTAATTCTTCAAACATGGCCATGCAGATGACAGCATATTAATTACTAGGTGACATTAACAATTTTTCACATATGTTGTATAATACATATGGTATATGAATTGCTTGCTATTTCTATGTAATTTCTATAGTATCTATATACTGCTATCGTGGACTGCTATGCTAGATTACAGTATCTTCTTAAATGTTATCTAAAGAGAGTAAGTAATAGCTGAAGAGTACTTCCCAGTCTCTCTGTAAGAAAGTGTTGATCTTTCCTGAATACCTAGAGAGAAGGTATTTAGAAGAGAATATTCTTGAGGGAAAAGAATTACCCATAGGCAGAGGGACATCAGAAGCACTCCAGGCCTTCTTTAAATGCCCAGATAAGGTTTATGTGTTATTAACCTATAGAAAATGAATGTGGAAATGAGATATTTTTGTTGCAGTTGGAAGAAAATAGTTTCCTAATGTTTGTTTCTTCTTGTTAGGTTGTATATGTAACAGCCACCTTCCCTTATATCATGCTGATGATTCTTCTGATTCGTGGAGTAACATTACCAGGGGCATCTGAGGGGATAAAATTCTACTTGTACCCTGACCTTTCTCGACTATCTGATCCCCAGGTAAGTTCATACCCCATGTGTTTATGTTTATTGCTGATTGGCAAAAGCTGCAGTGTTCTTGCTCACTCTTATTTTTTTTATTTTTAAAATTTGAATACACATAGTTACTGGATATTTGCTCATTATTAGGGTTTTGGTGTTTTGGATAGGGCTTTAAAACCATCACTGCTTGCAGTTGTTAGTGTCTTTTAAAAGAGAAGTGCCCTGGCTTATAAACCTGAATTTTCATAGGTGCTTGGTGTATGTGTTTAGTTCCTTCCACTGAGGAACAAGTGTATTTTCAGCAGGATCAAATTTACTTGTGACTTACCCATTTAGAAATAGTTTAGCACATTGCTAATCTAAATCTCAGTCAATCTTGTTGTTCTTGAAGCAAAGGTTTCCAAGCATGAAAGCAGCTATGAAATACTGAAACTAGGAACTGTTGTTTTTCAGTTATTTCAGAAGTAGTTGAACATGTAAATACTGGTTTAAATTGATTCTTGAGTGACAGGTGAGTCACAGTGACAGGTGAGTACAGTAAAACAATTATTATATATCACTCCTCCAAAATCAAAGAGGGAAAACAGCACAAACTCCACAAAATTGCATTTTATTTACTTGGTTCTGCAATGAGAAGGATACTAGACGGTGTTAACAGGCAGTCTTCTATGGCAGCTGTAATATTAAATGGATTGTAGGATGGAGATTAAAAGTTTGGGAATACTTGTGTAAATTGATTCTTAAATCCTCATCTAAACCTACCAAGTTGTTAAACACACATGCAAAAATACTTTTTGCCTAAGACAATACTGTTCAGGTAACTTTTTTGAAGCTTCTGAAACCACTGACCTCTTAAAGGTCACTTTAAAGAAGTAATATTTCTACAGAAAAAAAAAAAGGAAAGAAAAAGAAAAAATATTTAAAATTATTGGAAATTTTAGAAGAAAATTGAATGAGCTACCTTCAAGCTTAAAGGCATGTTCAACGTTCAATGTCAATCTCTTCCTGATATTTGCTGTTAGCCTGCCTGTAGCAATGGGTGGCAAAAAGACCTGTGGAGTCAGGACTTCTGTGAAACGGTACGACTTTCTAACCACTGGAGTAGGTTAAACTTGCTTAGAGGTAACTTCAGGTCACTTGAGAAGTTAGTAGAGTAGTAGGGAAAGCTGGTAGGATTACATTGCTCAGTCTTGACTAGAGTTTTATTTTGCCTCATGTTTCTGACAAAGAGTTACCCTTACAGCCTTAATAAAAAGTGCTCACTGGGCTCTCTTTTCTTTTACTGTATTCTTCTATGATGATTCCTCCTGATGTTGAATTCTTCAGCTCACAGTCTTTGCCAACCTAATGTGACCAGGAGGGAGGCTTCCTACCTAAGCCTCACTCCTTCATTTGTCTCATGATGTGCCTGCTAAAAGGATTTGGGCCTGTATGTGGAATTTCCACATACCACTGACACCCTTACCTCTGTTTGCTATTGAGGGAGGGCAGGCAAGTTTAGGCACTATTGTCAGGTTACAAGAGGGGTTTATATGCTTATTTACTACTTCCATTTGTAAAGAAATACATTGTTGCCATGACAACTTCCAAAGTACATTGTATTACTCAAAACAGTCTTTAAAATACAAAGCCCTTAAAAGCCATGTGTGCATGTATCTCTGCATCCCATGCACACAGCTCAGCCAATATTAGAATGTCTTTTGGGAAATGATGTGCATTAACAAATGAGCTTTTCATTCTATTTTGGATATGGCTTCAGCTGATACATTTCTGTACATCAGCCTTCACTATTGTCAAGATCTTTTCTTTAGGAAAGAAGCTGAAATGGGAAATAATAGAGACTAATTGCAATATAGGTGATAATATGTTTTTGAGATACATTTTTCCAACAAAAAAATGCTATCTTGTTGAAGTTGGACTATTTCATTGAGGCAAATCAGTTGAGACAGAGTTCTTGAATAAATATTTCTGAGTTAGTAGTGAATTATAGTCATTCTGGAGAAAGGAAGAAAGTTTCACTTCTCAATCTTAAATCTAGAACTTGACTCAACTCATTTTACCAAAAAAAAAAAAGTGAAATAGAATTGGTTCAGCTCTATTGCAACCTTTATTGAAACAAACATTTTCAATATGATGGAAATGTAGAATTTAATAATGTTCAAAAAATATGCACCACAAAAACATTCCTGAATTCTTTCTAGAGACCGCTGCGAAGTAGAAGACAGCTGAACTAACCTTGACATCTGTGCTCCCAGTTTTCATCTTTACTCTTGTTTATTTGGTTTTGCTCCATAATATCAAAGCATAATGCATGTGTACTAGCAGAAGTTGTTTTCCTCTTCAGCTGGAAGTCTGTTTAAATAATGCTCCAAGGAGACTGCGAGCAATATTTGAACCACACTGCCAGCTATGTTTACTGTGGATTAAATAAATTAAGTTTCTCTTCAAGACTCACTTTAGTTTGAAATTCTTGCAGTTTTTGTCTTTGTTCAATTTGCATTCCATGGTCTGTTACAGCTTTCTAAGCAGCTATTCATCTGTCTTTTCAATTCTTCTTAGCTTGCAAGTCCTGTGTTCTCTATTTCATTTTAATATTCTCTCTCTTCTGTAAACTGGATCCTCTGGGTCTGAAAATGCCATCTTTTGTGCTGTGTATTTGCACACTCATACCAAACACTTCCCATGATGGTGGAGTACTATATTTAAACTTCAGAAATGCTCTCTGTTTCAACAGCAGAAAGGACCCTATAGCGTTCATGCTCAGATTGCCCTGATAAATTTGTGTCTACTCCTATCTGGAAGATGAAGGTGCCACTTGTAGCCCAAATATGAGTTCTTTCCTGAGAAACAGTGCCCCCAACACACACACACCCACACACACAGACCCACAAAGATTTTTACAAAGTTAACAAGATTCTTATGCTTTCTGTCTGCAGCTCTGACTCAGAATATTGTTCTGGCTGTCCCTCAACAAATCCCAGTCTCTTAGCACATAGCTGTATTTGTATGTGGCACTCAGTGCCTTTTTGGAAAGCATTGCTGCTCACAGAAGTGGTTTCGCCCTCTAAAATGGGATTTTCCAGACGTGTACTGAAGGACTTGGATCTCTGATTGAAGGACTGACAAACTTAACTTGGAAAAAACCCTCAGGACTAGATAGGTCTGACAGCACAAAAGTGACTCCTTTTCTCTTACATTGCTTCCACCTCAAAAAATTTCTCTCTCTGCGTTTGTAGAGAAAAAGAACATGTTAGTGCCTTCCATGTATAATTTAGAACAAAAATACTTTTAGTAATGTATGCAGTTTAGAATATGCACACATTAAAAATAATATTTTCCCCTGATTTTTCATTAGCATTTTCAAGTTAGCATGAATTTATTATGCTTATTATTTTTACTCCTTCCTTAACATCTTACTAGTATCATTATTCTTTCCTTTAACATCTTAATGTTTTTTAGCACATATATATAAAACTATATTTTTTAATGGGTCAGTATAAACAATTACTTTCCAGTCAGGCTACAATGAGAATATGTGTCTGTGGAAAATGAGGCTATATGTATGTGTGAGAGTTTTGGGAATAGACCGGAGGTGTAGAAATATTCTATTAAATCACACTGTATACACTTAAACATTGAATTTTCAATGTTTAAAAATTCGACAAATGTTTAAAAATACAGCAATGTTTGAAAATGCATGTGTGCAGTAATGTCATTCAGATTCCCGCAAGAAGTCTAGCAGTGAGGAGGGGGAAAGCAGTGCATGCATCCTTGGAAGAAAACAGCTACAGCAATTGTGTCGCCATCTTGAGGCCAATGGTAACTGTGTTTTAAAAGGCAGAAGAAAGAGAACAATCTTACAGCTTTGAAAGCAGAGGTAACTGCTGAATTTGAACACAGATCTTAAGCCTTGTTTGAGAAAAAAAGAAAAAATATTTATGTGGTTTTAAAGAATAGGAGAAGCACTAAAATACTGTAGTGGAAATACTATGTTCTTACCAAAAGTATGGAGGTTTTTCAAACAGATGGCTTGCTCCTGGGAGCTAGATTGTTCCCTCTTGCCCCCTGGAAGGACTAAGGGCAAGCCTGGGAGAACATTTTCAGTCCATTTGCTCCAGGGAATTTACTGCTTCTTACCAGTGAATCTGCAAAACAGGCTTTTGGCATGTACAGTTCAAAATATATGGGGAAAGATATACCCAGGTATTCTCCTGCTATGCAAAAAGATCACTGTCTGTACTGTGTGGAACAGCTTGGTATTTGCTTACCACACAGGTCATTACCCTGTGCAGAGGCAGGAGGTGTCTTTGGGCATAGTGTGCTGAAGGCGCAGCCCAGATGGGAAGCGCCATCATTAAACCATTGCAGCCTGTGAATGAATGTGCCTTGGCTTCATGTCTCAATGTGCAGATCTGGTTTACAGCAGCATAATGTTGCAGACTGACTTTTCTTTGTAGCAGACAGTTATAGCAAACCAGTCACTATTTGGAGGCTTGAGCAAACAGTTTTAGTCTCCTTCCTCTCTCTCCCCCTTTGCTTCTTGCTGTTGCTACACAAGTAGCACCCAGCTGGGCCGGCAACAGCATATTTTGGCAGTTAGAAGAGACTTGTTGAAAAAACAACATTCTTCATGGGGTCATTTCTTAATTTCTTCAGGGCTTATAGACATCAAATCTCTTCCAACTATCCCTGCAATCCCTTAGCAACTTGGCAATTGAGAGTGTCGTTTGAATTGCAGAGAAAGTCCTTTTGCACTTAAATATTAGACGATATGGCCAGAGGGATACACCACTGGAGGGAGACAGGATCCACACTTTAGCTTGGTGAGTTAACATAATTGGGAGAGATTATCAATGTTTACAGTAACTGAAAATAAGCACCAGAAAATCCAGAAGAGCCATTTGGCACTCAAATTAATAAATCTTCACAGGAGCATTTAAAAGATTGCTGATAATGAGACTGGCCTGTCAGCTGCTCTAGAAGACTTCTATCAAGAGAAAAGTTACAAATAAAATGCAGGTTATTTCACAGGAATGTAGAACTTGTGAAAAAGTTATATAAAATACTAAATGAGATGCAGATATTAATAAGGGGATAAGAGTTTGCACACAACCAGGATAGTCAGCGAGAGAATCAAAGAAAGATTCCATACTATTGTTTGGGGACTTATGAGTGTTTATGATCCCATATAAAAGCAGGCACTGGAAAAAAAATCTGTATTTTTTTTTAATACTAACAACTTTCTAATAAAACCTTAGGGACATAGTCTAGAGTAGTGAGAGAAATAGAGAAAGTGTGTGATGCTAGTTGAAGGGTTTACTGCCTGCAAAAAAATGTCATATACCTTTTAAAAAATGGGATGTTCCTAAACATAACTCTCTAAAGAGCTGCAGAAGAGAATGCTTTCTCTCCTCAAAACATTTCTGTGTTTTTTTTTTTTTTTAACGTTGATCTTTGAGCTAGAATAGTAGTTGAATTCTCAATACATTTTAGCAGAGAGAGACTGGGCTGAGACCTGCAGAGCAGAAAAGCCAAGTCAAGTATGTTGTGTGTATGAGTATTGCAGAGACCTCATGTTGAAGCTAAGGCCTTACTGAAAATGGACTTGATTCACATCCATTATTTTTTCCTCAGAAGTTTCCTACAGAAGGTTTGGTATTGAGGTTCTCCTCTGCAGTTACTATTCTCTTTACTAATGAAAATACCGCAAGAGGAAGAAGGCAGAGACAGAGACAGATGTCTTCCTTTAGGGCAATGTGAGGTGGTTGGAAACTGTAGTAAGCTGTGGGCTCTGCATTGTCATGCTTATATACACGCAGGATTATATACGCATCTTGCAATTAGATGTGCCTCACTGCTGCTGCTCTTTCTCCCTACCACTCTTCTTTTATCTGTGAGAGTATAGTTTGTTTGTAACACTGGTGCACAGGCGTTTGCATTATTTGCAAGGGCAGTGTGGGAAAGAGAAAAAATGAGAGAGAAAGGAGAGGGAAGCTAGGAGAAGGTGGGTAGTGATTCATGGCACATGCTGGTGTATTGTGACAGTGTATGCAGGAAAACAAACTGCCTCTCCATCATCATGAGTACCACCAGCTCCCAGACCGCTCGGAGAAAGCATCTGATCCAGGAGCAAACTGGAAAGAGAAGTGTACCGGGGGTTGTGACTTCTGATGGTCTCTGCTCTGAATGTCTGGGCTGAAGAGTTGACTTTTCCTTCATTACAGATAAAGCAACTTGACTTTCTATTAGTATACTGATTTGTTTAGACTATTGTAGCTGGATTGCTTGTCAACTATTTTGCTTACTTTTGCATAGCTGCTTCTTCCCTGCTTTAAAAATCTCAGATAGCAGCATCTATCTGAGCATTTGGTGGACATTTGTACCAGAATCCTGGATGTGAGGGGCAAAAAAAAAGTGCCATCAGAGAGGCAAGTAATGGGTGTTTTGTCATTCTAGTGCCAGCCAAACACTACTGCTGCAATTTAGGACTGTAAATGAGATCGAAGAAAGAAAGCATTTGACAGATATAGGGAGGGTACCTCTTACCAAAGGGATAAAACGCATTGAGTAAATTTGTTACAGGTTTGGCAGGATTCAATTCTAAATACTTCTTCCTGCTTTGGTCTGAGAGATGCCCAATATTTATTCTATAAACTGGATTAAATTTTATCTTTCACCATATAGTCTCTGTTAGGTGCAAGCAGAAATAAGAACTGAGTGTGTTTTACCAAAAGACACACTCCAAACGTGTGGAATGAAGTGTGTTGGCAATAAGGGGGAAAGTAAGTAGACAAAAACATAATTCCTTTTTGTTCTTCTATCCTTTTGTATTGAACATGTATTGGAGGTTTCAGGGAGAAGAAAATTGTTCTTCAGATGGAGGGGTAACATGTAAGAAGTTATCTGAGGCTCAAGCACAGCATGTGCTGGAACCACCTATGTGTCACCCCATGTTGCTGAATGGGTATGTGCCAAATACCAGACAGAATATTTGTTTTTTGAATATTTTAGATAAGCATTAAAAAGCCTGCTTAGAATATCAGCAAAACAATGTTTGTTTTCCAAATTAACTTCTCTAAAGCAAATTTATCACAGGGAAGAGATGACAAACTGCAACTCTAAAACTGTCTCGCTTCATTACTTTACTTTCCTTTTCCCCTTGTCCCCTTGCATCTGTTTGTGAAAATTAACCAGAGAACAGATTCTTATATCTGTTTTTTAATGCTGCTTAAGATCCAAGCCAGATTGGGTAAGTTGTTGCTCTATGCTTGCTAGAACAGATTCTTGGCAGGTAACTCTATTCAGGAAAAATTTTTCAAGCCGATTCCAGCTACCTTTCATCAGCAATACAACTCTGAGACACTTAGTCTGATCGTACCTGGATACCATGCTGGGTTGCTGTGCTGGAGTTTTAAACACGCAGCCTCGAGGGCAGTGCTTGCTCTCCGCTTGCATGTGCTGTGTGACTTCGTTTTTTTTGGCTGGGAATTACATTTATGACAAGTGCAATTTGAAAATGTGGGGAGGGATTAATTTAAAGCTTTCATTGTTCTATGAAAAGTGTAAATTAATGATTTACCATTCAATCCCTGATGAAATGCAAAGCAGAAGAGGCTAAAGGAGAAAGTAATAGAGGGTCTGTAGATTGTGAACATGGAGTCTTCAAGACTGCAGTGCATGTATAGGGTTTTGTGGCATATAAATTGGCATACTCTGGCACAACTCTGGTGCTACTTGTGCTACTAGCACTAAGTGCTGGTGCTGCATCTATACTGCAAACAAGTATATGTACCAGTTGCTTGTGTGTGACTGTACAAATGACAGAGGGCACCACTCAGAGCTGTGCCAAGGGTAGATGTGAGAAGCTTTGGTCCTGAGAGTTCCTCTGAGAAGAACCTAGCAGGGTTGAGACCTGCTGGTTTTGCTGATCCTCAACCAGAAGGCTGAGCAAGCACCAGCAACAGCAGTTGGCAGAAAACAGATATGACAGGATAACAGTGGGGTTCCTAGGGCAGCCTTGGGAGAGTGGTTCCAGTGTGTTAGACTCAAGTCATTTGATTATATAAGGCTATACAGCATGCTAATGCAGTTTAACTAACTAGAGTAAAATTGCTGTACATCAGCTTGTTATATGCTTGCTGTTCTTTCCCTGAGCATCTGGTTTTGGCAACAATTAAAAGAAAATATTTGGCCTTTGCACTGACTGAATGTAGCAACGCTTGTGTTAGTATTTATAGGCAAGTATTTATCCTTTATGCATATGTAGCTATAGTGATAAAGTATATGCTAACTTGAATTCTGGGCATTTTCTTGTCTTAATTACTTCATATTAAAATGACAGTTCTTAAAAGAAAAGAGGATTTAAGATGTTTTAGTAAAATGGCTTATGCTGTAGATTAACTGCACAGCTTTAGTTCTCTGGGGCAATTTTTGCTGAGTTGGATGTGATTATGCACATCTCTAGCTTTGTCAAAGGCTGGGTTACTAAAGCATGATTAAGCTATGGTGAAATTAATGTACTTTCTTGTTTTCTATTTTGGATTGTTGACCTATATCATCAGTGTCAATAAGTTATATATTTGGAATTGAACAAAATTTTAATAATCTTTGAGTTTATTATTTAAAAAATATAATAGTCATCTAATTATGTCTTTATTATTTAATCTCCTTCATCATTCAAATTTTACTATGCTTTTGAAAGACAATGATTGATTTAGTTTGTGGGCAGAGTGAAATCAATGCTGTCTTTAATTAGCCATTTATTTGTTTATGCAACAGAGATAGGTAATAGGCTACATTAATTAGTCTATTAAATACTATTTTAGTAGGGGGATTTTCTAGAGGCATTCATGAGCTATTTGTTTTCAAAGATCTTTTTCAACATTTTCACTTTTCCTTTTGGAAATTTAATTAAATTATAGTGGAAATGCTCAGTTGATACTAGCTGGAATCTGGACCACAGTTTTGGCTTTTCATGGACTGTGTCACGCTTGTGACTCTTCCTTAGAAGATTCATCTTTTCATTAAATAACAATGGTAGCTCTGCATGGCAGTTTACAGCAAATAGTCACTATTATTCTTGTGCAAAAGCCTGCAAATAGCATTGCATGCTGTCAGACCTGGACCTGGAGCATGGCCCTCCTCGTTCAGTAGTCAGGGCATCGTGCCCTGCTTGCGTGGCAGTGGGCCAGCAATTCAAAAGGTCCTACTGGAATCTTGCCTTGGCAAAGAACCTTGCTTTGGCAAAAGTCTGTCAAAATGGAGATGTAGTGAGCTATAAAAAAGCATACAGAAGAATGTACCATTTCACACAGTGAATAATTAAATGGGGTAACTTGGAGTTAGGGGATTTTGTGGAGGCCAAAAATACATATTTAGTCAATAGAGACTGGTTAAATTCATCATAGATAAATTGTGGATCATAAAACACACAATGTGCAATTGCCAGATCCAGCCTGGTTCTGCTAAAACATTTCTGTCCAGCTCTACTGTCCCGGCATTTCCTTTCTGGAGGTGCCTTCTCTGTGGGCCCCTGTTGTAAAATAAGATAAAGTATGTGCCAGCTAGTCAGAACATGTTTATTTGAACAAGAAATAATTACTACTGACTGACTCATACATTTTTTTTTTAGTTCATATCAGAACAGTTGGAGATGGAAGGGTGCTGGAAATCCTCTGGTTCAATCCCCCTGTCCCCAGGGCACCTAGAGCAGGATGCCCAAGACCATGTCCAGTTGGGTTTTGACTGTCTCCAAGGATGGATATTCCACAGCCTCTCTGGAAAACCATTTTTTTCCTATATGTAAATGATATTTTTTGTATTTCAGTTTTGCTTCTTGTCTTGTCACTTGACACTACTGAGAAGTGTCTGACTTTGTCGTCTTTATTGCCTTCCATCAGGTACTTATACACACTGATAAGGTCCTCCCTCCCTCCACTGAACATTCTTTTCCCCAGCTCTTAGCTTCTCTTTGCATCTCAGATGCTCCAAGGATTTAGTTGTGTTGTGGCCTTTCAGCAGACCCACTTTCAGTATCTTCATATCATTGTTGCATAACTCTGTTGTCCACCCTGGACACAGCACTCCAAGGGTGGTCTCACCAGTGCTGAGCAGAGAGGGGCTGTGTTTGGTAGTCTGTATTGCCTTTCTCTTAATCCTTTCCAATGATAATGAATATTTGTTAAATGACTACAGTGAGAACTTCATGAAGTGTTCAAAGTGTGGGCAAACCACTGATTTATTCAGTGGTGCGAGGCTGTTCTCCATCTTCTGTTCTTTCCTGAATAAGGCCTATAATTCGCTTTCCTTTTTTGATTATTGATGACAGTTTGGGAGCTAACACGACCCCAAGATAATGCTTCCAAATCATATTTCTTAGCTAAGAGCCCATTTTGTCATTAATGTCAAATCAAAACTTCAAATGTTCAAATGTTTTGACATTTAATTTTTTTGCCATTTCATTTTCTAGTCACTCTATCGCCTAAGAGCCATCTTGACAATCAGATATTATTCCTGCTATCTTAGTGTCACCTCTTTCTTGCTGGCTTGTCAAGAACCCGAACAGAAGGGGAATTGCTGGGTTCCATGGCTGGCCTCTTCCACTGTAAAAAATATTCATATATTCTTGTCCCGAGTATCCTATTTTTCAATCAATTATTGATCCAGCAAACACTTTCTTATATCATAGGTGTTTAGCTTCCTAAAGAGCTTTTGGTGACAGGTTTTTCTAAAACCGTTTTAAAAATTAAAATAGACTTATCACTTGGATCACCTTCATCCGCATGATGGTCAACACTTGCAGAAATTTTATGGAAATTGAGCTGTTTCAGATGAGACTTATCTTTTCTGCATTTTCTAAGTTTTACAAGCAGTTTCTGTAATATTTCAATGCCAAATATAGAAAAGGAATAGGCTCTGGAAGAAGAGAGAGGTGAATTTCACACTGGTAATGCTTTGGAAGCTTGAGAAGTTTCTTAATTTTTGACATGCAGCTGCCTGTGGCACAGCTCCAGCAGCTGGGCTGGAAGCCAGGGGTAAGGTGCCCACCCTCGGCACTATGCCAGTGGAGTCTAAAAGGGGAAATATGTCCTTTACCTCGGGGCAAAGCAACACTGTGGGCTTGTGTTTGCCTTGCCTTCGGGCTTTTATGCTTTTGGCAGTGACTGGAGACAGGCAGTGCTGAGGTTACAAAGCTGTGCTCTTATGACTGCCACCCTCTCTGCTTTCCATGTGGAGTCGGTAGAGACGGGTGGTTTCTTGCAATCACTTACTGGCTGCTGGCACTGAAAAAAAGATGTCCTGAGAGTAGAAAATACAAACGTTAAAAAGATTATTGAGGCTCACCGTCATCTGCCCACACACAGGAGAAGGAAGGCAGTAATCTCATTCGATGTCATCAGTAATCCGCAGGAATTCTTTTAATTATTATTATATTAATTTCTGCAAGTAAAAACAACCAAACAAAAAACAGATAAACCTTTTAGTTGCATTTCCTATTTTGCAAATAATAATTCTATAAAAACTAACAGAGAAAAATCTTAACCCATGGAAGTAATTGGAAATTTTTCTGTTAATTTTTGTGCTTTAAAACTGCAGAAGTTTTACCTGTTTAAAATTATCTGTAAAATTTTAAAGCATTCCCTAGTGAGGTAAAGTGCTTTCCTTTTCCTCTGAAATTCAGATCATTTGTCTTACAGCACTAGCTGTAAGGCTCCCCTAAAAGGGGTAGAAATTTTCACATTGCAAATATAGATTAAAAGATATGAGAGATGAAACATACAATTGGAACAGAATCTTCAAGAGTTTCAGTGACCTTAATTCTGTCGCACAATTCCCATTGAAAATCGCTAGGGACTCCTGAAGAGGGGGTATTGATGTTGTTTGATTTTTAGGTACCCTACTGAGGAAACTTCTTGCAGTGCCTTAAGTGCCAAAATTAAGCAATAGGGGGAAATAGGTTTCCCTAGAGGACAATTTATCCCATGTAAGGATGGAATCACTTTCTGGGAAGGTCAGTCTCTCTCCACTAGCTATAAGAAAGTTCAGGAGAATATGTTCTTAATTTAAAATTGTTTAAAATTAACACTCCCACTAGGCCCTTAATCTAGGTGGCCAGCCGCCTTTGGCATCATTATCTATAATAATAACTGATTTGATGAAGCAAGACTCTTGTCTGAGAAAAGTCCTGCCAAAAGCCATCAGTGTAGTGATAGTTTTTATTTCCTGGAAAACCCGTGATTTCGCTGTGACAGCTTATTTTAGTTAGTTGGAATGGTTGTACTGCAGATGGAAGTTCTGCTTTGCTAACAGCAGAATGCACTGCAGGAGCAGCTCGCCAGCATCGTGTTAGGCACAGAGAGCAAGGAGGAGGGTCCGTGCTCTCGCGCACTCTGCGTTAGCAGCCATCGCGTTAGCAGCCATCGCATCTGCTCCGAGCTGGCTGGCTCCACGCAGCTTCTCGGGGCTCTGCGCAGCTGCAGTCAGCGCTTCAGCCCTTCAGTGTAGCATGCTACAAGTCAGCTCTTCAATGCAGTGTTCCCACTGTGTGGGTAGAGGATTTGCAGTCCCCTGGAAGAAACCATCTTCCTGTTCCTATAAATATTTTTACTTCTGCTTCAATTTCTGTTTTTTTTTTTTTTTTTTTTTTTAGATACTGTGCTACACATGCACATTTTCTAATGTGTAGAAGATTGCTTAAATAGGTCTCAATTATTTTTCTTTAATCTAGGTTAATTAACACTTTAAAGCACAGTTTTCTCTTAATTTCTGAATAAAATTGAGCTGTGTGCCTACATGGGGGATATGGTGTGTGCTGCTAGCTGTCCTCAGTAATTAGCCAAGATAAGGAGACAATCATTAAATAACTGGATGTAAAACATTTGCATTCTTCAGCACTTGCCAAGCAGGGTTTTCTCTTCACTGGAGCGCTAGCCTGTGTATTTGCATGCTGCCCTCGTGGTGTGCTTATTCTAGGAAGAGACCCCAAAGCCTTCAGTCTCTTTCCTGTATCCTGTTGCATGAGGTAACATTGAGGATGTCAGTTGACAAGTGAATTTTAAGCCCAGAAGCCTGAAATCTGAGTTTGGACCCAGAGCCCCTTTTTAAAAACCCATAAAGTCTTGCACTTGGGTGTCAGTATATCCAGGTTTGGTTCATCTCCCTCCTAGAGCCACATACACACACCTACTCTCAGAAACAAGCATTCAAGACCCTAGTTACCATAACTGGCAGTTTTTTAGCAGAGCTTTTAGGTAGTGTTTGGTATCTTTTTAATGAGCGTACACCCCAACACCTATGTGCACTCATGATTGTACAAACAGAAAACAGGACAGTATTTTGATAGTGCTAATTTTGGGATCATGCCAAGACAATTACAAGGAGTTCAGGAAAGTAAACCAGTCTCATAACACACATAATTTCAGTCAGAGGGAGGGAACAAGGTCATCCTGCAAGTCCTATATGGGACCTCAGCATCCCCTGCTTCAGCGCCTGCCTTCCAACATTGCTTGGTGACACAGAAACATACTACGAGTGTGGCTTTGCTATTGAGAAGCTCCTGTTCCGTTTTAACAGGGTGGTGCTTGGCTACCGATCCTGCCTGGGCAGATTAGCATTTAAATATGTGTAAAGTAATCTCAGCTATAGTGTTGGGCTCCAAAGGCAGCAATGAATAAACAAGACTTCAAGTATTTAGGTCCTTCTCCCCCTCAGCTCACCATTCTTTTAATGAATATAGTGTATTCATCTGGTCTGTAAGTAACATTAGCAGAAGGTAGGAGAGTAACTGCCTAGCAACCCACAGAAATCCCAAAGAGAGGTGGAAAGGAAGTGATTTTCATGTAATTATTCACTTCTACAAAAGCTGTTGTCAGGTAGAC
Organism: Crypturellus tataupa; assembly: GCA_034781795.1. Lineage (NCBI taxonomy): Eukaryota > Metazoa > Chordata > Aves > Tinamiformes > Tinamidae > Crypturellus > Crypturellus tataupa. Next base: position 8,557,380 of record JAWLRI010000906.1, on the reverse strand, counting down.
ACTAGAAACATAGCTGTTGTATTATTCTCCTAACCTACTTTTAATCTTTTGAGAATCATTACCACTAAAAAGAGGGGGAAAAAAGAGCTTAATTCAGCCATTTTCTGCCTGGCCGTTTAAGTTGTGTTTTCCTGCTCTAATGAAGGCCGTGCTTTCAGAAGCTGTGTTGTTTAAAAAACCCTGGGTAGTAAACTCCAGAAACAAACCAAGTCCTGTATCCAAGACTCAACATTTTTGCTGCTGCTTTTCCACAATGCACAGTTCATATTTTGTTTTGTTTTGGTTTTCCATTTAATGACATTTCCCATTAAGTTAAAAGGCTAACAAGGCATTTTTCTTTCCAAGAGGGCATTTGGGGACAGGGGGCAGGGGCTAAAGAACCTATTTACTTTAAGAAATACAGTTGGTGCCAGAGTGCTTGGATCCAGCAGTTTCTTTACTTCTGTGTGCATTGGGACCCCAGCTTTGCTCTTAGCCGCAGTTCTTTGAGTTGACTGGGGATGCATAGAGGATTCTCTTAGTGCTATTCCTGGCTTATGGGTAAGCCAGGAATTCTGCATTTCACCTATAAAACATAGTGCTAAACTTTCTTTTCCATCACTGAGTGCCTGAACAAATGGTTGCTACCATTTACATCCAGTACATCAGTTACATCCAGTAATATTCGAGTTACTTCTCTGTTAGGTCAATAAATTTTGTTTTGATAAACCTAAGTACATTGCAACTTTGCTTTAAAAGGAGTAGGCTTAATGGAATACATCACAGGTATATTGAAATAGTGTATTTGATGTTTCTAGTTTGTTGAGGCACCTGCATTCAAACAGGTCACAGACATTATCAGAAGCTTCAGTGCCTTTAAATAACTTTCGCTCAGAAAAGTGACTTTAAAATTGAGTTGCATTTTTTTTCTTCATTTCAAGCAGGAGACTCTTATTTTCCTAGTCAGCAAAATGTTTTTCATTGTGACACCTGGTTTTAAGTAGTTTATCTGTTTGTCAGATATCTGTCAATATGTTTAATTTCTAATTAAAATAAGTGTATCTTTAAATTAACTCTTGTTAATTTGTGGATTTTTATTTTAAATTGAACCTATATCAGAATCAGAAAATCAGTCTTTATTTCTCTTACATAGTGAACCGTAAGGACTTATGCAGTTGTAACAACTGTGCTGATTATATAGGAAAATAATGAAGCATATTCTTCCCTACTAGATTCAATATGCCAGATTCACAGGAATAAGATACTTTATCAGTGTACTGGTCATCAGAAGAAGAGCAGAATGCATGCAAGGAATGGATTTATACACTTTGAATGCCTGCAAAGTGTTTGGGTTGTTCTTGAGAGTAGAAAAGTGCTTTGAACTGAAATCTGTTTTTATCTTGTGTGATTGCAGAACACAGTTTTTGTTGAATTCAATGTGCTGACTGCAATTGAAAAAAAAATTACAGTTGATTACAAGAAGGGGGACTAGAGAAAAAATGAAAATTGCTCGAGTTTTCTTACTCAGGCCTTTGAACAGATATGTCAGCTGATGTCAGTGAAACTGTCCCAAGTGCAACCTGTTCTAGCACTTTTGCAATGTAATCTAAAAGCCACTGTGCATTCTAGCTCAGCGTGGCCACCAGCAGAGCTGCAGGTGCTTCTGCGTTTTAACTCTTCAACCACGCGACACGACTTTCCCACTCTTGGTGGTGTGTGACGCGAACGAGTGAGCTCAGCATTTAACTGGCCAGAAGAGCTTTTTGTTAACAACAACAAAGGTTGAAGTAAACTTTAAGTAAACATCCTTCCTTTGTTTTTCAGTGATTTGATTCCATCTTACTGCTGTAGAGAGATATAAAGTAAGACTAAAGTGCAAAGCTGCCACTTGTGGAGATTTCTCATTTGAAATTTGTAAAACTTGCCTTTTGAACTCTGTGGTTCTTTACTATGCAAGATGTTGATGTCATTCACCTAGGCTGCAACACTGGATTCTTGGTAATTTTGTACTTCGGTATGGACAGCCATTAATTGAGGACTATTCAGTTAACGTACAGCTGTGAAAAGGTTGCTTTAAGTGATTTATGGACATAATGTCACATAGGAATTCTATGGCAGAGGCACAAAAAGATTCTTAATTCTCCAGAGCTGCATGCTGTTGTCCTAACTACAGCACATCCTCCTTTTTCCCTTTTTTGTCCTTCTTCATTCATTAAATGCACTACAATTATTGCAACAAAAGAGGCAAGGGAGCCTCCAGACAACAGTACCCTCCATTCCACCAGCTTGATTTATCTCTGGGCAGAGCCCAGGGTAGTACTGTAATCATGTAAATGAAAACTGTGTCCTAGACTTCCACACAGGAAGGTCAAATCAAGGTTATGCAAGCAGGCTTAATTTTCAGGTGTTCCTAGCTTCAGAATACTGTAATTTGCTATCTGTTTTCAGTAAAATGTTCCAAATTATTCCGTTTCATGGAGCTGTGTTTGTTCCTACACGAGGTAGTTATCAGCAGAGCGCAGCCAAGATCACTGCGTGTGCATTTGTTGTGAATCAGGAAAGCCTCAAACTGGGGAGCAGGGCCTGCTTGTTGGCCTTTGGTTTTTCAGATGTTGAGCTGTAAAAAAGAATTCAAGTTTTAATTTTCACTTTGTTTTAGTGTGGAAACATTTTAAATGAGGTGAAGAAAATTAAAAAAGAAAGTTAATTCTGTCTTTTAAAGTGGAAGTTAGTGGAAGACCGTAAAAGACTTTTCACCCCCAAATCTAGGAATGCAGATTTTTGAATTAACTTAAATATCACTCACCAAAGGATTTTCAAGGTGTAAAGCACATGAACAGAATGTTCTGTGGTGTAGGTTTTTCTTTCCTCTGAAATTTGCTCATGCCAAAAATGCATCAAGCCTAGAAAACGCTCTCTGCTTTTGTTCAGCCTTTCACGAACTGCTGGCTCCCGAATCCTTGGTTTCAGCTGTATTGGCAGCCTTTTCTCGTCTTTGTCCTTCAAAATGTCATCGCTCTGTGGAATCCTGCTCGTCCACTCCATGCACTAAAGTTACAACTTCTAGACTAAGCCAGGCTTTGCAAGGTTACCCAGATATCGCTGTGCAGTGATCCAGCACCTTCAGAAAGAATTTGTAAGGCTTTTGTGACCGTAAGCCAGATGGATGGTGCCTGGCTTTTTGAGTGGTATCTACAAGGGACCATTTGTGTCTTCCACCTAAATATATTTGGGAAGAGATCCTCTGAGGTGCTGTTCATGAATGACTATGGCTGGGCAGGGCTAAGGCCAGCTGACATGTCATGTACCTCAACAAACCCTCCCACTTCCAATGAGCACCTCTGTCTGGTATCATGTCCAGTGGTCACAGGCTACTGAGGCAAGAGTTTGAAAAAGTCAACTCTATTACTAAGCCCTTGCCCTTAAAATTTTAACACAGCCAGGCTTGTGACAGAACATGATGAGGTCCATTCCTCATATTTACCCACCTATCAAAATACTACCTCTAGTTTCTAAATTCATTTCACTATTTGCCCTTTCTATTACCAGATGTACATATTTCTGTCCTTTTAGAAATTTTTCAAACCTGACATAGAAAAATGGTCATAAATTAAATGTCATTGGTTCTCTGACCCAAATTCAAAAGAGCCTGCCTTGATTCTGTTATTCCATTCAGTATTTAACATTTCCTCTCTTCCCTTTCTGAACACTAGCCATAAACTGAGGTAGAATTTCTTGCTTGATGCAATTTAGTGCAACAAAAATATAAGGGTCTTCAATCTGGAGTCTTCAATCAAGGGTCTTTTATAGCATATGTGAGCACTTCCTCACAGAATATATTCCACTGACAGTATTCAGGATTATTTTTATGTTGATTCTCTGTTAGACGTCACTGTCTTTAGAGGAGACTTGTTTTCCTTGAAGGAAACACTTTAAGAGAAGATTTTTATCTGTTTTTTAAACAAGATACACAGGACCTCCAGAGGGAAGTTCTCTGTGCTCCACTTCTTAAGCAGCTCTGGAGTTTCTCACTTCAGAGCACAATCCCTCTTTGCCCCCATTTCCACCAGGACTTGCTGTCCCAAGAATAATCCGACCTCCGTGGAGCTGGCGTGCGCCAACAGGAAGGGCTCCTGCTCATCTGCGTGCCACAGAGCGCTCCGCCACAGTGTGGAAACTGCAGCGGAAGGAATGAGCAGCTGCTACGTCTGCCGATCCAGTTTCCTGGCTTTTCTTTGGGCTTAAGAAGAGCATGCATTTTCTGTTGACCTATGCTACTTGCAGCTTTTCGGGAGCTTCCGATCTTGTTAAAGAGCCTGTCTGTCAAAAGGCTTTCTCTCTGCTGCTTTTTCCTTAGCAAGTGGTGAAACTTTGAGATGTAATCAGCTGTATCTTATTCACTATGACAGCAGTGAAACCATTTAAACCACTGATGCAAATAAAATGTGATCTTAACGTTATTCCTAAATGCTAACACTCTCAGGAGCTCCAGAGACTGAGGCTGTGATCACATTTAAAACAAATACATCCTCTTCACGTACGTCTGTGTTCTTCATCATTACCGCTAGTATAGTCCTGAAATCATTACCTGAGTAGAAGTTGCCCTCTTATCCGGTTCAGGCTCACAGCAGCTAATGGCTACAGCTGTTGCCTCTGGTTATCAGCTGTGCAGCATTTTGTTACTTCTCTGAAAAGCACTTTGGTTGCTGTGCTTTAAAGCAGTCTCCTGGAGCTCGTTTATCTGAGAAAGCCAGGAGGTAACTGGGTTGGAAATAACAGTCCACATGCAGGTAGGTTGTTCTGGCAAGATCAGGAGTTAAAAGAATATCCTCATTTCTGCTGTCAAGCCCTTACACACCAAGGTTCTAGTGAAACAAGCCTAAGTCAACAAGCTGGTTTGCTGTATTGTTATTTAAAGGGCTGAAGAAGTTACACATTGTATTCATGTTATGATGTAGCTGGGAATAAAATAATCATATTGTGTAAGCTCATGCATTTATTACTTTCTGATTTAGAATGTGGTATTTGGATCAATTTAGAATATAAATATTGCTATAGTATATTATAGGTCTACTTATTTGATAAGCGCTACAGAAATGTGATTCTTTAATCATACAGTGACTAGAACAGCCATGTCCTGCTACCTAGCTGGGACTCTCAGGTATTGCTGGAGGGAAAAAAATCCCTGGTTTATCTGTCTCTTCTCCTTCCTGGCTTATCTTCATTTGTGTGTTGTCTTTGAATGGTATGTTTTGTCTTTAAAGTGTTTTCCCACCCTGAACTTTCAAATTTGAGCGGAAAATTGTTGAGTGATTTTGAAATATACATAGGAGGTTATTGAGTTCATTAAGGTAGTTCCGTCTTGACCTCTTGTAATGTCATTTTTGTCCTCAGGTGTGGGTGGATGCTGGTACACAGATATTTTTCTCCTATGCAATCTGCTTGGGGTGCTTGACAGCCCTGGGAAGTTACAACAACTATAATAATAACTGCTACAGGTAATATTTTGTACACTTTTACATTCAATTTCAGTGGTGGAACTGTCCCCATGCTTAGCTTTACATGGAAGTATTTTACCTTTTGGGAATCATAGAATCATAGAATGCCTAAGGTTGGAAGGGACCTCTAGAGGTCATCTAGTCCAACCCCCCTGCACACG
>JAWLRI010000906.1:8534983-8550901 GCA_034781795.1 Crypturellus tataupa | reverse complement strand
GCTGAACAGGCCCAGCTCCCTCAGCCTCTCCTCATAGGGCAGATGTTCCAGGCCCCTGATCATCCCTGTAGCCCTGCGCTGGACTCTCCAGCAGCTCCACATCCTTGTACTGTGGGGCCCAGAACTGGACTCAATACTCCAGATGAGGCCTCACCAGGGCTGAGTAGAGGGGTAGTAGTGAAGCCACTTGCATGAATATTCACAAGCAGATGCACATGTTTATACTGTTTTTATAATTGCTTCAGAGGAACTCTTCTCAAATGTTCAAATTTTCTTCCCTTTTGGTCACCTCTGAGTCTTGCACAGCCACAAATGCTCACTTGATACACACACATATACATACTGGTCTGCATAATATACTGAACTTCACAGGTGAGTATTTGCATGTGTGTGCTGTAGTTAATTGTCTGTCATTTTTCAACTTCAAAAAATTGTATAAAAATTGTTATTAAAACCTGACCTGAGTGGTTTATATTTTGAATGTCACTGTTACCCAGAGTTCTCTGGCTCCTGGCTAAGGTATAGTGGAAGAGGATGCTGACAGCCTGTCTGAGAATGAGACGTGCCTCATTCCTCTAACCATAACTATTTGAAAGGAAACCTGGAATAGGAACCTCCAGAAAACCATTAAGCGATGAAATGAACTAGTCATCTTTCTTCTCCACTGATTATGCAGAAGTAGTTCAGACGACAAATTGTTCAGGCAGATGTGATTAGGCAAGGCAGACCTTGCAACGTTTACATCCTGCGCAGTTTTTTATTTTTCTCCCGTTGCATCCCATCTACAGACTATGCTGTCACAGCCTCTTGCATTGCAGGACTCTTCTGCTGCAGTTCATGCTCTAACTCATTGCAAAAAAAAAAAGCAGGATTTTTTTGTGTGTAGCTCTTGTAGTTCTTTTCCTCATAGTTTGGTCACTGTCTAAAATAAAAAATCAGTACTTTACTTTCCAATGTCCTGAACAAGATGCAGGAGCAGGAATACCTTCTACTGAACCCCAGCTCCATATTTTCTTCAGCAAAAGGTTTTCAGAAATTTTCTGAATATGACAGATTTTCTTGTGCCCTAAAGAATGATTTTTAAGAAATCTGAGGAAATAAGTTGGATAAAAATTGACACCTTATGCTTCAGAAAGCAGTGGTGTTCAATGAGTATTAACAGAAAAAGACATACAGAGCAGCTAAGCAGCCTTTTCCATATAGTGGAAAGCAAGATTAAACTTACATTCAGTCAACACTTAACAACAAGCTATGCTGTTAAGTGAGATATCCAGTGACTGGTATTGCCTAAATGAAACATACACTTTCAGACAAAAAAAAAAAAAAAATCTAAGGGGAAGTTACAGTGGAAAATAATGACATGATGTGTTCTAATGTGAAAAGGGAGTAGAAAACCAAACTGCACAAAGATTTTTCTTATTATCAACCTGATCTAATTCATTAACATTATAAATGAGTTGCAAACAAGTCACTTCATATCTTTGGATAGGAAATGAGCTTTTAATGTCTAAGAGCACAAGAGGAACGGGAGTTTAGAGATGGCAGAAGGGATTTCCAGCAGTATGCAGGCAGTCAGGCACAGTGAGAATAAGGGGTTCTTTATCCTGCAGTAGGAATGGAATATGAGAGGAAGGAGGACTTGGATTTATTTCCTGTGAAATCAATGATTTTTAAAACATGAGTGCCCAGGAAGCACTGGAACAAGAATGCAAAGTTTATCTAGTTTTCCTTCAATTTTTTATAAGTATCCTTGGTAGGAAGGCACCAGAGCCCGACAGAAGTCCGAAGTGATTTCAAATGAAGGGAAGCCTTCAAATTTTTATGAAAACCTCACATTATTCCAAAGGAATGCCTTGCCTTTCATCTGAATAATTCAAGGCTGCAGATTCAGAACCTGTTGGATGCACCAGGGTCATTTCTTCTTGTGTGCATGAAAGCTTGATTCAGAGCTAGAGTATGATGGGAAGAAGCCAGCCAAAGGAATAAGCTTGACAGAGCTACTGGCTTGCTTTTTGTTTCAGTATTTCAGGATCCTATTTTACTTTTGCACATCTAGATTAGAGTATTACTTTCTCAAATATGCAGCCATCTCTTGTATCAAAACAGTCTTGAGAGACTGACCATTGTGGTAAATCACACCTAACTTATCACTTGTTGAGGAAACTGAAGTTCTTTTTGAAAAGCAGGGTGAACAACAACACTTCACTGAGCTCTGTGCAAAGATAGCACATTTCTCCAAATACATTTTCTCTTGCTTTTAGGTGATTTACTACAGTGACACTTTCAAAATATGTAGAGAAACACTGCTATGCTTTAGCCTGTATTTCTCTTTGCATGATGTGCACACATACATATGGCCATATATATATATTATATCTTTGCCTGTTTCTTAGGCTGTTCCCACAGAATGGGTAGTGATTTTTGTTACCATAGTTTCTAATAAAAGTTTGTTTCTAAAACTAGGATCATATTCTGTATGTATGAGAATTGCCATTATACTGCAATAGATTTAACTAAGGTCTGACCATAATTTTTTTTCCACCAAACAATTTATTACAGCTTTTATATAGTTGACAAATGAGTTTATATCCCCTGGAATACATTATTACAACTACTACATTTTTTTTTCTTAAAATTGTATTTATTAGCGCTTCATTTGGCTGCATTTTTAGAAGATGCTGTCGAAAAACAGTAACAGGTTTCCAATTTGTTTCAAAAAAAACAAGAAAGGAAGCTGTCTTCCTGAAAGTGTTCTCAGGCCTATGATCTTTTGGGAGTTTATTCAGAGCTTAATGTCTGTTCCTGCAGTTGGGATTCTATTAGTCATGTGGCTCCATATGTGAAAGTAACTCTCAGGAGATAACTCTGTGGTATTTTCTATTTATCTTTTCAGAGACTGCATCATGCTCTGCTGCTTGAACAGTGGCACAAGCTTTGTTGCTGGTTTTGCTATCTTTTCAGTTCTTGGATTTATGGCTTATGAACAAGGAGTGCCCATCGCAGAAGTCGCAGAATCGGGTAAGTTCCAAGAGCAATTTTCTGAGCTAACAAAAGTGCCTAGAGATGTTGTCAGGATACTTAGTCTGTGTCATATCCTATAAGTTGACATTCATTCAGGCCATTTTTCAGACATTCCTCTCAAATAACTGCTACAGCATTAGGGTAACTGCTATTAGAGCTCTTAACTATTTTTATGGTAATGCCTTTATGTATGATTAACATTATTGTGCAAAGCAGCAAAGCACAAAGAAGTAAAGGTCTATTGTAATACCAACTTACTTTAACTGAGTGTCCAACAGACTACTTAGCCCATATATGCCCATGGTGAGTTATATCTTCATGGAAAGAACATGCAGTTTCCTTAAATGAGACACACCAAAAACCATATAAATATTTGCTCCTTCTGAAAACAGACATAGCTATTATAGTAACAACAAACCAGCTATTCAGGAGAAGTTTTTGAAAATCCACTAAGTTTTCCTTGATTTATACTGTGTAACTGCTAACATTTACAATATCTAGCTGATAACTGCTAGATTGCTAATAGTCAGACTGCTGATGCCCTCTTCTAGTGTAGCTGAGTTTCTGCCAGTGACATGCCCTGATACAGTCTGATTATGTATAATAGTTCTTTCCTAAGAGCCAGAATGGCACAAAGGCCCAGCGACACAAGAAACTAAGAATACAACTTACCATCACTTACGGTTAGGCCCCTAATGAAAGTTCATAGCTTTTTAATACCTTTGTAGATGTAACATTTTTAAGTATCACTTAACACTCAACAGAAAAGGAAAAAAGAGGAGGGCTGCCCTCCCGCAAAGCGGTATAATGCTGAATTTTTGAGGAGGAATGGCTCTCATGAGGTTTAGTCAAGGTTAATAGGAAAACTGTAGAACAAGTAGAGCTTTACTGATAGTGTCATGGAAAATGCTTCTCTTTTCCTAAAGCCCTCAAGACCCAAGTTATATGAGTCTTGCTGTCCATTTACACAAAGAAACAGGAGAACATAAGGCACAGTGATATCTACTGGAAGTCTTGACCTTCATTTAGAGAGGATGTAGGCAGAGTTGATGGGCCAAGTAAGTCCTTAGCACTCATTAGCCTCATCACCAAATATTTATACTATTAGAGAAATGCGCAGTCAGTCAAGGTTTTCAATCTTATATTTAACTGTTCTGATCTCTCATAAAAAAAAAAAAAATGAAGTGCACGGTATTTTCTTTGCTTTCTTCATTTTCAGGACCAGGACTTGCATTCATTGCTTACCCTAAAGCTGTTACCATGATGCCTCTTTCTCCTTTGTGGGCTGCTCTGTTCTTCATGATGCTCATATTCCTTGGATTAGATAGTCAGGTATGAAACAAGCATAATTTAAATATTTTGTCAAATTCTCTAGCTTTTATATATTGATGCCATCATGTTCACGGCATTTAATATGATGAAAGAATGAATTTCTTGCTTAAAACCAATCACTCAAATTCATTCTCTTAATTCTTAGTTGTATGATATTGAAGATGCCTTTGTGCCTTGCAGTGTACTGCAAGCACTGATTCCGCGTGAATATAACTTTCATTGTTAACACGGAATCAGTGTGAACTTAAATATGGTGGTTAAAATCCACCAAACAAATTTAGTAAAATGCCATTTTTCCCCTTTTCTGGAGTTTAAAGCAATTTGCAAAGAATTTGGACACTGAATATCAGACAGTAAAAATGGAAGTTCTGATGGTATCTTCATTTTCCAAGTGGAAAATCATTACATGTGCATGGCTTGGACACTTAATATTTTTGCTGAACTTCTCTCTTCTGTAAAATAGAGAGAACTCAGATTCTCCAAGAAAGTGAAGTTACCTAGTGCTCAGCACTGCAGAGCACTGCATATCATCCTCTGAGTGACAAAAGCGCAGGATGCTTAGAGTGAAATTCTGAGGCAGTCCTATTAAAAGGTTTGTTTTTCATTTAAGACCAATTCAAAACATTTAAGGCAAATCCAAGAAAGATTTAACTCCTTATTTTAGCTCTCTTCTACAAGGTGAATTTTGAAATATTATTAATGCAGATATTTGAATTCGATGGTGATCTGGAAGTCTAGTTTTGGATTTTTAATTCTGAAATGATGTTCCTCTCAATTTGAGCTTCTCCTTACAACCATCTCGGGGATGTGACACTATCTCTGTGATGAGAAGACAGAAGGGTATTTGAAAGATTTTGTAGGTAATCAAAATCCAGAGGGCACAAGATCAACATTTTATTTGTACTTTCTTGTAATTTGTTCTAGTTTGTGTGTGTTGAAAGCATTGTGACGGCTGTTGTAGATATGTACCCAAAGGTTTTCCGAAGGGGCTATCGAAGAGAACTGTTGATTCTTGGCCTTTCTGTTGTGTCATACTTCATTGGCCTCATAATGTTAACTGAGGTAAGATCTATGTTGTATTACTGGGGACAATAGGAAATGGGCTCATAAATCATGACAGATTCAAGCCATAAACATACATTTGGCATGGACAAACTACAAAATATTTGAGCGACTGTTCTCACCTATGGTATGACATCTGAAATGGATGCTCAGATTTTCTGCTGAGCTCGAGATATATTCTAATCAAAGCTCCATAGCCAAGGAAATTCCATCTTCTTTGCACCAGGTATGCTGATTATGGTTTCTATTCACTCACTCTGAGCAAATCAATCTGAAAAGAAAAATATGTTTTGGATGAATAGGTAAAATCAAAGCAGTTAACATATATGTTATTAAAGCCTGCCTTTACTGGGGAAGAGGTGAGGAACAAGCTGCATTTCTGCAGCTCTGTGCTGTTCGCACGTGGGGAACTTGTGCCCAAGAAAGCCCCGCTGCACGGACTGCCAAGGTCACTTTGTGGCTCTGGCATTCACAAGCCTGCCAGGCCTTCCCCAACTGATCTGGGCTCACTAACACCAACACCAACCCCTTGAGATCCAGGGCCCTTAGGCTATGTGTTTTTCTCATCGCTTTGTTACTAGAAATGAACAAATTTCCCTTTAAAAAAGGATATCAGGTAATTGTAAGCCTTTTTATGCAGGTTTTTGGAGCAAATTTGAATACATCAGCTAATTGGAATACTTTAGCTTTAGATACCATTTGAAAGAAAAAATAGTTAAAAATGGGGAGGCATATGGTCATCCCATAACTTTACAGCAGATGTTTTGTGAAATGGATGCTTGGACATTGATGTAGTTCTATATACAATTACTTAAAACATTTGCGTGATTTTGATTTTTAGACAGGATTTTGAGTTTGTCCATCTTATTTTTCACACAATATAGAGAAAAAAAACCCTAGAGGTTGGATTTTGTTCATTTTTCTTTTGCATCTGAAGGCTCTTTTCCATTTGCGGAAAGCTGTCTCAGATGTATTATCTAGATAAAATTGCATTTCAATGGAGAAATGCTCTCAAGTCTCTGTTTCCTTTACATAGCATCTTGCAGAGGGAAGTCTTAACATTCCTATTTATTGAAATGATCTTTTTATATGAATCTTCTCATTGTTTGAATAATAAATGCATATGTGATAACAGATTAAGCATCCTGTATGGATATTGGTGTAATATTAGTATAAGGATGTTAGTAAGGTTTTCCATATATTAATCAGATTTTGTTATGTCTTCTCATCTTGCCTAAAGGCAGAGGAGCTAGAATTCCAGCCAGTTTTCAGAACAATTCAGTCTCTTTTAAGCAAGAGAAAAAATACAGAAAAAGAAGAAAAGCATTATGCATTTGGTAGATGTGTCAATTGAAATAATTGAGTTGTAATCAAATAATAAGTGAGGAAGTAAAATTATGTTTGCATTTAGCATATTTATCTTTTATCATACTGGTTTGGCCTGTGGTGTTGCTGGATGCAGACAATCAAAGGATAATTGATAGGATAATGTGCACTGGAAACCCATGAGTGGATTCCATGTTAGCATAGGACCCTATCTTGGTTTTTCTCACCTTCCTTTTGGAAGTGCACAGGTTGCTATTTTAAAGCCATTCAGAAAATACTTTTAGACTTTCTGGCAAATAAAAACTCCAGATGATTACTATTTCATTTTCTATGAAATAATAATGGTTCACATAAGAACTCAACTGGACAATTGTGAGTTATATTCAAACTTTATTGGTCAGTGTACTCATTTTACAGGGACATGTGCCATTGGATAGGGATTTCATAGTAGCTATCACTTGCTTTCCTTCCCAGGATTTAACTTTTACATATTAATGAACAATCATTAAAAAAAAAAAAACACATATATTCATGCGGAGATCAGAAGCACTTGCCCAAGGAGATAATGAAATGAAGCTGAAAAAGGTAGAGAAGTAGGAGAGCAGCACCCCATCATTTCAGGTTCAGCTGGATTCAGCTGGCATATTGGGTAATCTTAGGTGGTATGAAAAAAAATATCCTTTGCAATAAGAAATCACCCCCAAATCCTTATTTCTATGAAATGCTGCAACCAGTGTTTATACACTGTTCTCCTCTTCTGTTCCTGTCTTGCAGGGTGGGATGTATGTCTTTCAGTTGTTCGACTCTTATGCAGCTAGTGGCATGTGTCTTCTTTTTGTTGCCATATTCGAATGTGTCTGCATAGGCTGGGTTTACGGTGAGTTGCTGCAAAGTGCTATACTTCGGAGTTTTTATGTGAGTTTAGTGTTTGTGCGAAAACAAAGCCCTTGCGCCCTCGTGGAGAGGCCCGCGCTGCCTCCCAAACACTACTGAAAGTCAGGGTGGATTTTGTCCAGCCAGTCAGCAAGAACGCTAGGCGGGGGTTCTGCCCCCTTGCCAGGACTGACCTCGACCTTTCTCCATCAGGGCAGGTCTTAGCTCACTGCCTTAGCAAGCAGGAGTCTCCCAATATTAGGAAACACTCTGAACTAGTTACCCTTTATTCTCCTGGAATAATTCCTTGGGTTTGGTTATCCTGCACTTGTCAGTCCTGGGCTGCTTAAGATCAGAGGGCTGGGGCTGCGCCCCGAGTCCTGCTACCCACCGTAGTGGGAGATGTTCTCACTCCAGGAATGGACCCCGACCCATTCCACTCCTAAGCCATTCCTGAACTATGTACCCTCATGTACCTTCATTTCCCTTCCTCATGGAGGTTTAAAACTCCAGTGAGTCAAGAACCAGTGTACAAATGAGTGCCACATACCTGCTCCAAAAGCAGCAATCTCTGCCACAAGTATGAGCAGGTGACGAGAGGTGGATGTGTGAGGGAAGGGAACAACAGCATCAGTCCTTGCAGCTCTGTACAGCCTCCATTTTTCTCTTTTCTGTTTTGAATACTAACCTCTATAACCTGTTGCAAACACACATTGTACATCATCTTCTGCTTTTTGTCTGTTTTTTTCTTTCTGTACAGGTAGCAATCGCTTTTATGATAACATTGAAGATATGATTGGATACAAACCACTGTCATTGATTAAATGGTGCTGGATGGTCTTAACTCCAGGTATTTGTGCAGTAAGTATACAATAGCTGAATAACTTGTCTTAGACATACCTAAGGTTTTCTGCACAGGTTTATAGAAGTTTGCAGCAACTCCTGGGAGAAAAAAAAAAAAAAGCCTGTTGATTTGTAGCACATGTTTTTATTCAAAAACACTTGGTAGGATCTGCAAAAATTTGCGGAATGTATGTGTTTTGTGAATTATCCTAGTAATGGGGAATAGAAACTTGGGGATGTAAATGAACATTTGCCAATACAACAGAGGTTCCTCTTCCCCACAGTGTCAGTGCCCCTTGCATCCACCCAGCATAACTCCAGTTCCTCCAGACTTCTGTTGATTTCCTTGACCTTTCAGCCTCCTATTTCCTACTCTCGCTTCAGGTGACTAGATGTTTCTCAGAGGAGCCTGGACACACTCTTTCAGCTGAATTAGTGGAAGAGGCTAAAGGCACTCAAAGGAGGGACTTTTTGTATATTACATAAATTTAAAATGATACAAACTGCTTAATGTTAGGCACCTGCCACTTTTAGACAGATATATTTGGAGTTTGTGAGGATGAAATATTTGGCTTGCAGGATTGCAGGTACAGGCAGTGGGTAAGGACAATTTTGAACATTCCCTTCCCTTCTAGTGACAGGCTGGGGAGTACCTTGCTTGTATCATTTAATCACAGCTGCCTCTCCAGAGCAAAACTTAATCTTTCTACCCAAAGTTTAGGTTTTATTGCCATCGAGAGGTAAACAGGATTTCAACTTGAAAGGTGGTTCATTTCGGTGGGAAGAAGTGAGACGCATTATTTCAGCTGGTCACAACAGAGGATATTGTGGTGGGTTTTCCCTCTGATTTCAAAGCTTTTGCTACCTTCCATCTTCAGGGGACTGCCCTTTCCTAGGCTAACAGTAATTCTTCTTTTACATAGACAGTGCTGTTTCAAATACTGCTAATACCATTTCTGCTTATTTCAGGGAATCTTCATCTTTTTTCTGGTGAAATACAAGCCTTTGAAATATAACAATGTATATACATACCCTGACTGGGGCTATGGCATAGGGTGGATGATGGCACTCTCCTCCATGATCTGTATCCCGCTGTGGATCTGCATTAAGCTGTGGAAGGCGGAAGGCACATTTTTAGAGGTGAAGTATATTCTCAGATTACACATACTCAAAAAGGAAGTGGGAAGGGAATATGAATCCATCTGCATGGAACTAAGCACAGTTCAAGCAAGTTAATCAATGCTTTTCTACAACAGTATCCAAATACCTTTTCCAGTGGTATGTGAATCATAGCTGGGCTTAGGCGTTTCAGTCATTGGTGGATTTTCCCCCTTGAGCTGGATACAATTCTCCTCATTCGTTACCTGTGTGAGAAATAGAGGGAGAAAGGCAAAGTGAAGAGTCCCTAATATAGTTCTCTCAGTATAATTAAAAAAAAGTTTTCTACAAATCTCCACATTCAGTGCTCCCTGAATGTTCCCCTCAATCTTAATCCATTTCTCCGAGGAAGTGGCACATGCTAAAAGAACCTTCTTTTGCATGGCCTTGTTGCCTCAAGCGCTGCAGACTTGTCACTATCTAGTCTATGCAAGAATTAGAGGGTTTTTTATTACAGCTGGGAGCTTCCCAGGAAACCACCTTCCCACAACATCTCTGCTCTCTGAGCTGTAAGCAGCAACACTGATCCTTTGTTATTCCTAGAGAAGAGAAAATTCTCAGTTGGACACACACATATATTTCTTCTATTCCTTACTGTAGTTAAAACACGTTGGCAGTCTCTTGTGTATGTCTGCTCAGTGCATAACCTTGACTCTGTCATGAGAAATACCAGGCACTCCTATACCAGGACATAGCTGGAGCACTGTGCTGAGTTACTTCATGAACTGAATGTGACTCTACTCAGTCACACATGAGAACTACACTTCAACTTCGCCTTCCTTTTCATTTTCCCCAGCCCCTGGGGTGGTGTGGTGCGGACCACACAGTGCAGCACATGGTTTGGTGGAACTAACAGAAAATGAGATAGATATGAAGGAGAAGATGATTTTGCAGTCAGTCTAAAAACTGCATGTCTATGAGTAAGAAAAAGGTAATGATCTCCCCTTTTTCCAATTTTCTAGAAATTCAGGAAATTGATTACACCTAGCTCAGATCTGAAAATGAGAGGGAAACTTGGAGGAGGCGCCTACATAGCAGCAATAAATGACTGCGATGCCAAACTGAAAGATGGCACCATTTCAGCCATTACAGAAAAGGAGACGCATTTCTGAAAGAACTTTTTGCCTTTTTTTTTTTGTATAAATAAATAAATAAATTCACTTACTTATAGAGGCTGGC
This sequence comes from Crypturellus tataupa, assembly GCA_034781795.1. Taxonomy (NCBI): domain Eukaryota; kingdom Metazoa; phylum Chordata; class Aves; order Tinamiformes; family Tinamidae; genus Crypturellus; species Crypturellus tataupa. The sequence goes on along the minus strand of JAWLRI010000906.1, from coordinate 8,540,107 downwards.
TTGTTTTGCACAAAATTTTATTAACCAGTTAATTTTAAAGTCAATATTGTATACTTGTTTAAAAGTGTTTTTTTTTAATTACTATATAAGTAATAATTATGTAAAAGAAAAAGAAATAATAGTATTGTATGTTATGTTAGTGATGACGTCTTGTAATATGGTGATTTCAGTAAATGTTTTTTAGAAGTTAGAGGGACCTGTATAATGTGCTGTAAAACTTTTCTATTTAGATTTCTGGCAGGTGTGATGTTGTATACATACATGCGTTCTATAAGCATTTCAGACCATTTCACCTTTTAATGTATGTATATAAAGGGGACCAGAATGTCCTTTTGTTTATATCGGAAGAAATCGGGGAGAGAGAGGAGATCACCTGTAGCTGCTCTTAAGTATCACTGTTGAAATGTGTGTCCGAAGTCCATGGAAATCAGTGGCAGCTCTTCCCATTTCGGGTAGTGGCTTTTGTGTTGGGCTTTCAAGGGTTCAGCCTTTCCCTAGCTGTGGCAAGTTTTGTGCAGCTGACAAAGTACCTCCTCAACCCAGCACCTTCCCTCCTTCACTTCCATCTGCTTCCAACGGGTCAAAAAATGTGGTGGAATGGGGCCCACTTCAGTCGCTGTTTTTCTGGAGATGGGATAGAGATTTTGTTGAGAGCTATGAATTCTGCAGTTCTTGTAAGTCTCTAAGTTCACATGTTTTGCTTCAAGAGACCTCTGAAGCTTTTTCATTCTCTTTGGTCTCTGGGTGTCCAGTGCTTTACTTTGGTTTACTTTTCTTATCCCCTGAAGTGGAATGTGTTTGTCGACAGTTGTACAACAGGAGGAGACTGAGATTACTTTATACATGTGGAGATGTTTTGAGGAAAAAAGGAATATATTTAGAGCTCTGCAAATATTTTGGCCTGTCTCTTCCTCTCTCTGCCTGTTCACCTACTGATGTCCTTCAAAAGAAATCAAGGATCTTGGCACAACGATGTGCAGCCTGAACACAGCTCACAAATCTGCAAGGTATTTTCTCAGGTTAGGCAGTAGATTTTCTACCTTGAATGACATTCAGACCTGCATGAAGGTCAGGATAGGTGTTTACTCGGTGTAAAACTGGAGTGGTGGCTCCTTGAGCTCTACAGGATATCCAGGAAATAAAGTCCACACTGTGCACATTAGGACAGGGATTTGGGGACTTGACTGTTTCTGCAAGGGAGCAGTACTAGTTTATTCCATCAATTATGCAAACTCCTTCTGAATTAAAGGAGATTTTAAACCTGATGGAAGGTCAGCATCATGAGGTATCCAAATGCTGGTTCCAAGATCCAGATTTCTAGGCTATCACTTCCTGTGTTTTCTCCCATGTTCTCAAATTTTTACAGTATGTTTTTATTTAATACCTGTGTGAGAAACCTGTGGAAGAATAATGTGCTATATTAAACATGATTTGATTGCACACGGTAAGAGAGAAACACCAGAAGCAGCAAAGTCACAACAAGGATGAATTCGGCATCACCCAAGCTCAGACAGCAGCACGTGGCGTTACTGGGAAGGGCAGCAGCAGATGTCCTGGTGCCCTCCAGCCTGAGGAAGAAAGTTCACTATAAGTCACAAAGAGTATCTTAGTATTCCATGAAGTGCTTACGTAGCCAGCATTTCATTGTGACTTTCTGGAATAATAATGGCCTCCTATGAAAGCATCCTTGCTAGACTCACTTGGTCTCAAGTCAGATTCTTCAATCTAATTCATTTCATCTTATTTATATTTTTGGTGTGGTAAAGTGGAAATTGACGAGATAGGACTCCCCTACCCCAGCTCTATTTCAGATGTTTTAAGTACTGCTTGACTTGGAACCTCTCCATCAGTACATACACAGGAGAGGCCGTTTGGAGGGGCCTGGCCTTCCTGGACTCCCTCGCTTCTGGACAAGCCAGTCCCAGAGCTGGAGCTGCAAACTGAGGGAATAACTCCCCCAAATCCAGTGAGGCTACAGCAGTCTGCACATGCATCGGTACTGCTGCTGACACAAGGCTGCACCAAAATTCAGAAATCAGCATTTCTGGCGTTTCCAGTGAGTGACAAATATTTCCAATCCAGTGGCCCTCTTCAGACTTTCCACTGAGCAAAGTTGTGGAATTGAGTCCCAAAGGCTGCAGCTCTCCATGGACTTTGGACTGGAGCTGCCTCCTCCCTGAGTGAGGCTCTGTACGTGTGCTGGAGTGAAGGACGTGCCAGTGCAGACAAAGCGTTGTGTCGCGCTCAGCTCTTGGCCTTTGTTACCGTGGGACGGCCGTCAGGATGGACGCTGATAGTGAAACGTGCCGACAGCTGCAACGCTGGCCCTTCCCAGCTGGCCACCCACTAGAAACAAAATGAAAATACCTGACAACACTGCCCTTCAAATCTTAATGCTCACTGCTGTAGTATAAAACCAGTTGTGCATCTAAGCTTGCCAGCGAACCCTGGCCTGTACTCGCCCAGGTGTCCCCGCAGGAGCAGCGGACTGTGTAAGGAACCTGCCTCCTATTCTGCTGCTACCGACCACTTCACCAGTAGCTTTATGCGCATACAGGAGTTTGGCATGGTCTAAAGCATTATAATGTATTAATGTGCTCTGCTTGTAAATGTGTCCATTTAATATATGCCTTTAACACTTTACTCATTTTTTAAACTATTTTTGTGGGAAGGGATGTGGGAGGGCAAATTTCCTAGCAATATTTGTGATTTTTTGGGGGGCAACAGAACATGAAGGGGAAAATTGGAAAAAAAACAACTCTATCATTGTGATTTTTGTACACAGTAGAAACAATATTGCCCTTTTCTGAAGTATCTACAGTACTATTAAAAATAAAACAATAAAAATGAACAATCACTATGGTTTATGTAACATTTTGCACAAAAAAAGGATTCTGTTTAGTTTTTAAGGGCATAAGATTTTGTCTGCTTACTCATTTTTGAAAATTAAAGGAAGTGGGCAAAGCCTGGTCTGTGTTTTTTAGTTTATGTCAGTGTGTTCTATATGGCCCTCAGCTATGAGACTAAATCATCACAGCCTCCATGTCACGGCAGACAGATGTCCCTCACTTTATTAACAGGGCACTGAGAAGCAAGAGAAGATGAAGCAACTTGTTTAAGGACCTCCACAAACCTGTGGTGCAAAAAACCCCAAGATTCCTGAGCTGGGGAGTGGATGGTTGCTGATATCTAACGTGAGCCCATGTTGCCATGGAAAAGGGGAGCCCTTCTGCCCGGCTCGCGGCCCCAGACGGCAGCGGGCGCGGATGGCGCTGGAGCGTCGGCCAGCTCTGCCGCAGCCGGCTGCCAGGGTCCTAAGGGCACAACCCGGCACCAAGTGCGGGCGCGGAAGGGGGCCCGGCGGCAGGACAGAGCTGTGCCCCAGCCGCCGTCTGCATTTTGCTGGATTAAATAACCCTGCACGCATCACCTCAGTCACAGGCCAGCGCCCTGTTCCTTTCATCAGCATCTGTGCTATGATTTTATGCTTTTATACTCTTCTTTCTTATGTCACTGGCCTTTGTGCAGGGAAAAATGTTTGTTTTAGTACATGCCATACTGATGAAAAATTCTGATCCTCTACCCCGAGGCATCCTATTATATGGGAGCCTGACACACAGGAAATGAAGCTCTTTTCTTAAAGGCTGCTTCTCATCTTGATTAATGAAGTTTGGCTGTAATAAGCAAAACGTGCTATGGACTTTGACAGAGCCTCCCAATCCCTCTGACTGCCCCCACAACTACCCGGCAGCAAAGCTAGCGCGGGAAGGTCACGCACTCTCCTCCCCAGCCAGACCTCCTCAGGCTGCGGCCCCTGGCAGCCCCCGCGTCCCACCAGGTGGCCTGGGAAGCAGCTCGGTTCCCAGCCCAAATCTTGCAATAAATGCTGAGTAAATCTGAACACACTGGGAAACATGGTTTCAGTGTTGATTGCCCACTCCGAGGTATCCCTGTGCTTCGTGGTCATTGGCAGCACAGCAGCAAGCCTGGTGAAGGCTTCTCAAAACAATTTCTGCCTGGATCACTGCATGGATACTATAGGTGGATTCTGGAAGCTTCCACTGGCACACTTGGTGTAGGACACTTGTGAAAATTTACACATTAGGAGAATGCTGGCTGTGATTTGGGTGCTGAGTTGAAGAAAGAATTTGAGGAAAGCCTTGCAGATCCCTTTTACTACGTATGTTAGTTTTAAAAGAATCAGATTTTTTTTAAAAGCTTTTGCTAAGAAGTGCAACCATCCTCAGCCTTGTCCTACACTCCCATCAGCTTGTCCTAAATTCCAGTCACATCCACTTGCTCACAGAGTGCCAGGCTCACACTGATTGCAGCACCCTCTGCTCAGGCTTTCAAACTAATTTTCTACATCTGCCCTCTTTGATTGACTCAATTATCACCTGTGTTTCTCCAGCCTGCAAAAACCACAGCCTTGAGCTACCTACCTGTTACTGTCAAGAACAGGAGCCCAAATGCCACACATGTATTGTCAAAAGGAGAAAGCAAAAATATTTGATCTAGAAAATCTAGGAATGTTCTTGCTTTCTAGGGTTGTTACAGCATATACTAGAAGCCAGAAGCAGGGCTCTGTTTCCTCACAGGATGCTGCTGTCACAGCTGATGGAGAGGGTCCCACTGCAGCATGACATCTTTCTCTTCCCCAAGTTTTAAGGACCTGCTGCTTCTGCAATCACTGCTTTTCTCCTTGTGTTTTTCTGTGCTTCACCTTCAGTGAAGAGCAGAATAGGGACTCAACTCCTGCAGCTGGAAGAGGAAGTAATAGTGCTGGAAGCTCTCACTGCTTGAATTAATTGAGGTAACAACAGATGAAAGCCAGGTGTGGGGAAGGAAGGTGATAAAAAGAGCAGAGGAGAGAGGTGAGGTGGATGGTAGTGTTGTGGCAGGGGTGTTAAGGCTGCTGGTCTTCAGACCTAATTTGTCTCAGAAGCAAATACCAAAAATGGCCGTGGCCTCATCTGTCACCGAGCAGCTTCCTCTAGAGCACAACAGGTAGGAGGAGCAGGGCAGGGGGGAGGGCATCATCTTGTGCTAAACAGGAATGTAATCCGTGAAAAAGCGGTTTGTGCTAATGAGCAAATGTGAAGGAGTACAAAAAGTTCTGTAAGC
>JAWLRI010000906.1:8520526-8534883 GCA_034781795.1 Crypturellus tataupa | reverse complement strand
TCGAGAAACGGAGATAAGAAAGGGATAAAAGAGGTGCTTCCACGGGCTATAGGTGCGCGCCGTTGGTGGAGCGGAGACTCCCCGGCCGCCCAGCGCTGCTTGCTTGCATCTGGCAAATCAGTTGGCTCAGAGGATTTGTCCTTTTATAACAATCTGAACTAGGTCTCCAGCACGGCAGCTTCTGGAGTTTGTAGGTTTTTTTCTGCCTTTCTGAACTGTTTTGGAGGTTTTGCATGCTAATGACCTGGTTGACAAAATTGTTGCAAGGTTTATGTTTGCTAACAGAATATTTGGGTTGTTGTTTTTTTTTCATTTTTCCCCACTAACCCCAAGTTCCACTTGTTCTTGCATCATCTATCCTTTCCATTATGGTCCAAATAACAAGTAAGCTCTGTGGGTTGTAGGGAACTCTGCTGTTGCTCCAATTGTTCTGGTAACTTGACCTAAAGCTCTTAAGAGTTGAAGTCTGGTGAACTTTTATCTTCTTAGCAGAAGGAGTTTAATTTTCTTGTTATTTTGCAGAATTTGTGCTTTGCATATTAAAGAAAACAAGTGTTATAATGGACAGTTCTGGTTTTTTTTTTTTCCTGAAATAATATGCAAGTAAGATGGAATTAAAAATTAAAGTAGAATATGATGTTGAGAGTATTACATTTGCCAGGCTACACCTCAGGACTGGTTAATATATGAAAACTCCTGTGGAATGGTCAAGAATTAACAGAACTTTGAGTAAAACTTAACGTCAGCGTAGCTCGTGTCTTGCAAACCAGACCGTGTCTTTCTCGCAGCTACTAAGTCTTCATTTAAAAGCAGCTGGATGAAACAAAATATTTCTTGCCTTATAATGTCTTAGTATGGTAGTGATGAAGGAAATCTCTCGCATAAAATTGCGTCTCTCCTTGCTGAAACTTTAATGAGGGTAGAAATTGGGGACGCAGCTTATGCTGCTTGTGGCCTCCTTGCTGTGCGCGCAGTGATGTAGAGAGCTCCTGCTGGGAGGCTGCCTGGGTGAGGTACTGGTAGCTGCAGCTGCAGGATGCTCCAGAGCAACAGCTTGAAACGGCACTTCCGTGGTAGAGCAGGGACACCTCTTGGTTAGAACTGGTCTAATCCTGATGGGTTTGTATGATCAGAGAGAGCAGACAGCTCCTTAGTCACCACTTGCAGCAAGCAGAGATCACTCCTGTCACCTGCTGCTGCCGGCCCTTTGCTGACAGGGTGTTCCTGGAGCCAGGGCAGCCCTGCGGCCTGCACCCTGCTGCCGGCTCTGATGCTCCCAGCCAAATCGGCCTGTCCCCAGTCGGAGCTGCTGAGTCTTTAGGTGGCAGCAGATGCCAGCGCAAACCCTGCAGCCCAGCTGGGAAACCCAGGGGCACGGGGCCAGAGCCCAGCTGCCCGGATACCTCCTCCGTGTGCTCGAAAGTCCAAGAAATATTCTCACCAAGCAGCCCTCAAAAGATGGAGGCTGAAGCTGCCGCTGCTGTGTTAGCAGTTGTTCTCAGCAGGACCACAGCGATACGTGTACGTAAAATAGAGCACTGGGTGGCGTTGGGAAGGGGGAACAATCCCCTGCAGTACGAGGGGGCCCCAATCCGATAGACAAGGAGCCTGTGGCAATAATGAGCTTTTGCCAGTGCCCGAGAGAGCACTGCCATGTCCAAATCCTTCTCTTAAACCGCTGCTGCAATTTTCTGCAGAGAGATTCTTTCAGCACTTAAAAAAAAAAAAAAAAAGGCAATTTCTACTGTAAATAAAGACAAATGCAAGTAAAGAAAATAGAGGGGTGTCATCCTCTGCACCCAACAGATTCACATCAAGCAGAAAATAAAAACAATACACAGGGGAAGGCAGCAGGTGTGGTTTTTTTTTTTTTTTTTTTCCTCCTCCCCCCTCTTCATACGAGGCAATATTAGCAGCATGACCAGGGATTATTAGCTTGTATTTCTGCTTATACCTAAAATGAAGATGCCAGCTGGAAATGTTAACCTGCGTTAGCTCTTGACGGGTTTCCCCCCCCTTCTCTCTCCTTCCCCAAAACCCTTTCATGCCAAGCAGTCAAAATTACTCTTCATGTGGTCAATTATTTTATTTCAATCTTCTTCAAGCTGTTGTATTCCTACATGGCGCAAAACAAGTTGAAGTTGCTACTGACTTGTAGAAAAATGCAATGGAGCATCTCGGGTCTCGTTGTGTTGCGTATGGGTCTGCTGCGTAGGTCCAGTTACTTGACCACTGAAATCCAATTTTTTCTTTCATCTTCACATTATTTGTGCTATCTGAATCCTGGCAAGCCTTCCTGAAGGACATCATCCTTGACAATATTTCCAGACGTAATCTTGGCTTGCAGCATTTTTAAATAATCTGTTTTTTTCTGTTACCTTGGACAAAGATTTTTCTTTTTCAGACACAAGCCAAGTATTCCTTATGACTTTCTCATGGAAAGGTGATTGGAGTGCAGTGCTGCACAAAGAGCCTGATTTGCCATCATAAGGAGGCCTTCCTTGCGTTACTGCTAATAAAGAGCTGTGAGAGCTAGTGACTGTTCAGGGGTTCAGCTTTCCGCTGCCCTCCTCCCGCCAAGCCGCCCGCGGACGAGCAGACTGATGGCTCGATGACATTCGGAGCCTCCTGACCGTGTGGGGTCTGGGGCACTATTTATTTTAGTTCCCCCATTTCCACAGCAGCCACTGACTCACAGAAAGAGCTGAGAGCAATATTTGGCATTTGCTTCCTGTGCAGTACAATTTGCCTGGTTCATTAACCTTCTTTATGTGGATGTAAATTCTGAGTCTGACAGGGTTATTTTGGGGGCCTGTGTCAAAACTAGATTTGTCTGAGGAGCATTTGCTTTTGAAAAGTACAAATATTGTTGCAGCTATTTTGTCTCTTAAAGCGCATTTTGTGTTGTATGTTAAGTTACATTCACATCATAAATTCAAACCTCTAAAGCCATTGAACTGACTTGCATTGGAGAAAGCAAGGGACAAAGGAGAATGTATAAAGCACCAGCTGGGACGCTGTCCTGTGTCTGTCTTGCCAGGTATTTTCTGTGACATTCCTGCAGATTGACAGACACAGGATGGCAGTTCTGCTGTCATTTATAAATACACTGAGTTGGCTCTGTGTGCAAACATATACAGAGAAATAGGCAAGTATATTCGCTTGTACTCATATGAGACAGGCACATATCCTAAAAAACAAGGTTGTAGCATGTAGGCTTCTTTTGCTGGGACAACACAGACATTTTGCGGGAAAATTTTGGCAGTAGTGTGTTGAGGCACCTAGTTTTGTAAAGACGAGCCTTGAAATAAGCTTTTAAGAATGCAGCAGAGTTTCCTACTTCGTTTGGAGTTGGGCACTTTATTGCTTTAGTGGATTGTCTTAAAAATCCATGTGCAGAAGCCTTGAAGGGTGAATGGATAACATGAATACTTGCTTAAGTGTTCAGACAACAGCCACATACATAGAAAACACCTGATGTGCAGCCTGGACACGTGGAAGTAGCTCCTAGATGTGCAGCAATTGGCAGTGCAAGTGCCCACAGCTGCAGGATTCAGGTTCTTGTTCAGCTCACTCTGCCTGTCGCTGCTGCCGGCTGCAGTGCCCAGCGGGAGGGATGGAGCAATGCACTCCGGGAGCTGCAGCAGCTGCTGCTGCCTCTAGGGCCTTGGCTTTGGCAAGCCTGTTCTTGCCATTTAGTATAATTAAATGAAATGCAGACTTAGCAGAGGAGATGATTATGCAATGGGACAATTGGAGCAAATCCTGTATCCCTGAAACCTTTCTCTCTTCTCTTACTCCCTCAAGTCACTGTAAATGAGGTGTTTAAACCCCTCCTATACTGATGGATCCTACGTGGGGAGTTTGAAAAACATGTACCGAATGCGAGACAACCAGCGAGTACCTTGGCCTGTTTTGCAGCTCCTTTCCAGGGTTTCGTCCCACCAGTCCTGACTTCGTCCCAGCTCAGGGGCTTCTTCCTTGGAAAAGTGGATGCTCAACATGCAGCTTCCCTTGCTGTTTGGCGCACGCGCATCCGGCCCAGGGCTCACCTCAGATGCACGCTTTTCCTCTCTTCCCCCCTAAAAAAGAAATTGCCTTGGGAGTGAACATCTCAGGGACCTCATCTCAGGAGCATTGCACAGTTCAGCAGCCCTGTCAGTCCTCTGCTATGGTAGACTGAGTCCCCAACTGCTGCCAAGGTGCAATTGGATTTGTTTCATCTCATTTTGTATCATGACCTTAAAGTTGGGCCCTTGCTCTAAGTTTAGGATTTGTTTTGGTTTCTCTAGCTGTTTGGAACTGGCATGTTCAAAGCAACTGCAGACTAAGCTAGGAGGAAAAATTGGCCCTGTAAGTTTAGGAAGAAAGTAGTTCTCTCTGCATCTTCTCAATAGAAAATGTCAGCTGCAAAGATCAGAAAAACTGACAACATATGAAGTGAGAACATGGGATCCTTTCTGCCAGTCTCTTGTACTGAGTCAGAAGCACAAAGTGGAAGAAGTTCTTATTTAGGGGGCCTGAAGTAGCAGGTCCCTGATGGGTACAGAGGTCTGCTTAGAGCTGTTGGAATTCCCAACATTGCCCAGTGCTGCCTTTTCCACAAATGCAGCCATTCAGCAATTGTGTGAGATGACGGTCCCCAAGTGGGCTTTGAAACAAATCAGCTGGGACTTGCAGAGCTGGGTACTAGACCCATACTCTTTTTACATGTCTACAAAATCCCATGAACAAGTGCAGTGTTCTGCTCTTGCCACCCACAGGCCATTTATACAGATACTTAAAAATCAATTTAAATATTTCACTTCAGGCATCCCAGTTTGAAGATTTCAGCTACTGAATTTCCTTCTAATCCCTAAGTTACTTATAGGATCATAAAAAGCCATTTTTTTAAAAAAAAAAAAGCTGAAAGCACACAAATATTGAGATTTATCTGCCATATATTGCCCTAAGCAAGAAAACTTTATGCACCACTGGATGTCACTGTAACTAAGCTTAGAATAGTATTTCAGCAGTACAAATCTTCACACTTCCATGACAAGATGCAGAGAAATGCTGTTAAACTCTGGACTCTTAGGAAAAGGAGAGCAAAATTAATTGTAATATTGGTTGCTCCATGTGAAAACCATTGACCTCTGCAGACTTACAGCTGGCAAAAGGCAACAAGGTTTCATTTCCTTTTGGGAAAGCAATGGGATGTCAAATAGGTGCTGCAGCCATCGCCTTGGCTTTTCCAGGATATTTTTCTAGGGCTTTGCTTTGTGAAAATGCATCGGTTATTTAGGGCTAAGAAGCAAAGCAAGTGTCAATTTGTTTATTATTTTCATGTGTCTATAAGCGTGTGCCTGTTTGGCTTGAGTGTTCAAGTCCCACTAAATGTCAGTAATATCTAACAATCTCCTCAGTTTTCTGGTTTTGAAAGAGCAGTAGAAAGTTGTAGGAAAGTAACCCGATAATTTAGTTCAAGACACAAGAAAGCTGCAGTGAAGGGCTTCAGATATAAAATGCTACTGTGAGGGAGGGACTGAAGGAGTGTAAGAGCAACTTAAATACCTGTTTTAAATGATCCACGTACAGATGATCCTTCCTTGGGGTACAGTGACATCTTGATCTTGCAGAAGCTGGGGAGGCCTCTTCCACCACCTGCTTACTGAGTATGGGAGAAAGGAGTCCTGAATGTTTGCAGAGGCAGTAGTCACTCCTTAAAATTTAACCAAGCTTACTCACCAATTTCTCCTAAAATACAGCTGGTACCGAATGCAGAGTTAAAGAATCCAGCAGGTTCTAATGAAACAGGAGCTATCGCAAGGTGGGTAATTTTACATGTCACACCCCAGAACAGAACATCAAGACACTGTGCAAAATTAACCCACATAATTGACTGAGTCATACAACGTTCTCTCCTTTAGCTGGAGCCTTACTGTAGATGGTTTTGATGTGTACCAGGCTATGTTGTCCTGGTACAGCTTTATCTGGGTTCATTAAATGTGTGTATGTGTACACTCTTGGTTCGTATACTCTTGGTTTTGTATATATACTCTTGTTTTTTGTGAGATCATCCTAGAAATTGTAGTTTGGTGGGGGGGGGGGGGGATGTTACTTTTTCTTACTTTTTAGAGCAGTGAAAAAAAAAATGGCAAGTCATGGCAAGATTTGTATTGGTGGTCCTTAAATAATACAGGCTTGTTTTACAACTACTGCAAAAGAGCGACTGTAAAGGTGGCTTTTTGTTTTGTTTTCTGTGGGGGGAAGGATGCCATTTATGACCTGCAGTTGACTTAGTGGCTACGACTGAAAAGCTCTGGATTCCATTACACAGCTCATTTCTGTAAAATCAATGAATGCTTCCCTGATGACACATAAATAGTCTAGCTCTTTTTAATCAGTGTCAGGAAGGGCACTCCATTTTCCCCATAAGACTCTGTATTAATTTCTATGGGCAGAAAAATAGTCCTCTTTAGGCATTTCTATGTTTTTTAAATCTCATTAATACAAAACGCAAGACAAACAGCTCCTTTCTCTACCTAGGCAAAATCCCCACTTTATATCTATCCCCTACTCCACGGAAAAGGCTGCGCTTAAGAAAGGCTATTCCATTTGAGATTTTATATTGCTTCTCATTACTGAGACCCTGTCAGTTTGTGGCTATAAGATGCCCCTGTGAGTAGGTTTCTGAATCCATGTGTTAGTCTCTGCAAAAACACTATTTACACCCATTGAGGAGAATGGGTTATGTTAGGTTCAGAGGCTTGAGTTCCAGTGTGAACATGGCCAGAAAGGAATTGCACTGAGAACAGTGCAGACGTGCACATAGCTGTCTTATGAACCAGGGCAGAAATGTGATTTGTGACCTGTTACTTTTATGTGACATTACCTTCAGTCCGGGGGGAGAAATCTAATAATTTAACCTGGAAAGAATGAAAGGCTGTTTGCTGTCTCCTCGGACAGACACAGGCTTCACCTCCCTTCCCTGGGAATGCAGAAGTGCTCAGAAGTGCCGTCGTGAATTCTGCAAACACTTGCTCAAGAGGGTTGCCAGGCCTTGCCCCATTTGACACCCATTTCTGTGGACAGGCAGTGTGCCAAGGCTGCTCTTCAATCTGAAGGAATATGCTGATTTAGAGCCATGGATTCGCTCTGTTCTCTGCTCAGCAGCTCCCTGTCATAGCGTGTATAGTCAGAAGGAAAGTTTGTCCCCTTTTGGTGCCTTGGGGCCTTTCCGGCCTTGGGAATGTCGCACTCTTTGCTTGTTTTTTTACAGAGCTTCCTCAGGACTGTGGCTGTCTGAGGGAAATTTGCTTTGTTCATCTAGAGCAAATAAGACTTTCGAGTGAGTTGTCAGTGCACTGACAAGTGTATCAAAAAAGCAATATGGAACTGTCTTTTTGCTCAAGTGTCAATGGCACATTTTGCAGGGCGCCGTGGTACCCTCTTCTTAATATCTAACTGCTAGAAAAAAAAGGTGGTACAAACACAAGTTCTGGTGTGGTAGTGGTGGCACAATGCATACTTTTCTGCAGTAGATCCTAGTTTGTCCCAGTATTTTATAATCTTAGAAAACTAAGACACTGCAGAGGTGCCTTGTTTTATTGAGTAAACAATGTTGGCCTTATATAGCCTTCAATCTATTGGAAATATCTTCCATCCCTTTGCTGTCAATAGATAGAATCTTTTCAATGACTATCTTTCACTTGCTGTAAAAGAGAAGAACTTGTACCAGGTGGCTGGGACCTAATTTAAGGTACTTTGGTTACTTTGTGGATTAGAAGCTTGATTCCATTGGCTGATAGCTCACTCTATTTAACCACAAGTGTTACAAGCCCCAAGTGGCTCAAACTAATGGTCATAAATAATGCTGGTACAAAGTTATTGTCTGGAAGCAGTTACAAAAGCTCTCCCTAGCAATCCTGCTAGGCAGGATGTGCAGTTGTTTGCATTACCTCATCATACTTGCCATGCAGAAGGTTAAGGGGATAGGGTTGGTCATTGTGGGACATAGCTCTGCATGAAGCCTTAATCACCCAGGAGAAATGTGAGACCCTGGTTCGAAGTTTGGTCTCCTTGAGTTCAAGCCATGCACTTGACAGATGGTCAATCTGCTGTATCTGTTAGAGTGGAGAGCTGTCCGTTCTCTGGTGCACATACCCACCTTCATTCTGTAGAACAGTAAATCAGGTCTCTCCCAAGGTCCAGTTCGACTTCTTTATTAAATCAGTATTTGTTAGTTTACAAGATCTTTTTTGTGTCTTTTTCTAAATCATATTTATTTCAGAAGACCCTCTTTGAAGAGCCTGGTGCAACTGAACAGTGTTTGTCACTGATACTCCTTTAAGGAATGTAGCTCAGTGAGTTTGGCGTATTTAAGGCACAAGTCAAGATTTTATCTATCTTCTTGTATGGGGTTTTACAAGCTTACCTGATTCTTGAGCCTCTCGCCTCCCTCTACATTGCTTTTAGTATGTGTAAACTTGCCCTAAGATAGGGGTCCAAAGCACCCACCTAGGATCCTTGGTTGGAGGCAGTTAATGCTACTTTGTCCTTTAGCAATAGATTTCCTTGCTGTGCTAGTGGTGTCTGTCCTGATACATGTGTTGCATTTAGATCACTCTCAAATCCTGAAGAACAAATCTCCTAAAAGGAAATTTGGCTGATGAGCAGTCAAGAAAGGCTTTCCATAGGAAGTTTCTGGGATAAATTTTTTCTTGTGACTTCATGAAAAGCTACTTAAGGGATTGTGTGAAAATCTTCTTCCTTAATCTAGCGGTATTCTTAAAGCAGAATGGTGAGATTATGCTTCTGGGCTAAGTATCATTTTGCATCTGCAGTGAATTGGGAAATGATAGCAAGTAAGAGCTCTCCTACATGCAGGTTACACTACAAATGGTGGCCACAGCCCACTGCAGTTAGACCTTCACAAATTCCTGTGAGAATTTAAACTTGGCTTCATGTGGGCCAAGACACTGGTTGTGATTATTTTGTTACATTTTGTATTGTAATAAGGTCAGGAGTGGTGCTACAGCCATAGACCAAGAACCATTCGTGGATAACGCTACATAAATAGAACAAAAGTTTTTCCATGGAGAGCTGGGGTTGCAGCGGGACTGAGGATGTCCACTGCTTGGAGCAGAGTGCTCTAAGAAAGGCTGGGTTCTGTAAGCTGCAGCATCTTTAGTTCAAGAAGAGATCATACCTCTGTGTGTGTACATATATATGTGTGTGTATATATACACACATACGATATTTTAAAAATATATATGTGTGTGTACATGTGGATCTATATTTAAAAAATACAGGTGGATACATATGTAGTCCAGACAGACACATACGTAGTCCTTTCCTAACAACCATTCATTTTCTTTCCCTTCACTGGTGTCAGAACCAAAACCTCTCCTCTTCATTTTTTAGTAAAATAAAAGTTTAATACCTGTTTCCTCGAGGTCTGGTGATATTGATTCCCATGTGGGATTAACATCTGCCCTACATCAAATCATGTCTCGATGAACACTGGCGTATTTCAGGGTCAATGTGGCAGAAAGAGCCTGTAGCCTCTCCCATATGGATCTGGTTCTGAATGCCTGAAACAAGGCCAGAGGGCAAGGATTTAGCATATTTTTTATTGCATGTTCCCAGTTATTTGTATTTTTGGATAAAAGTTCACACAGCTCGTATCAGTGAGAGGCTGGTAAGCACACTGTATGCTCCTCCGAAGTATAAATATTTCTTAAAGCATTTCTACATTAACACCTCAAATTAGAGCAGCTCCTCTTGATAACGGTGCAGACTGTAGCCACTCTTCTTGCTTTTCTAAAATCTTTTGTGAGACCTTGTAGGAGGAAAATAGTTAACTTACCACTCATCATTCCTAGATGATGGTAAGCTCTAGATTCCTAGCTTATTTCTACTTCAATTTGCCCAGTATAAAACTTTCTCCTGTGACAGATAAGGTGCCCTGAAGGTGCATCTGAAGCTGGGATTTAAGGCCAATCTATAAACCTCAAGCCACTGAAGGAAATAGTTTGTAGACAGTATTTGTACTGCCTGAGAATCAAGCCTTGGGGCTCTTGTGTTGCTGTGTTTGGTGTCTCCCTGTCTTGGCACATAAGGTGGCCAATGAAAACAAACAGGTACCAAAAGGTGCTTAGCCAGCCCCCCTCCCAAGATGATGCATGAGAGAACATTTTACTGAGGTAAAAGGGGGCTTCTTCAGTGAGAGCTCATTTGCCTTGCAACTTAAAGTAATTAGGAGCTTGAGTTGGTACCAACCAGTATATTGACTTATTGAGCCACCAGTTCTGTCTCTTAACACCTTCTCCTCCTTGCTGATGTTTAATATACAGAGACCTTTGGTCTGTTACCTTGGGATAACATCAGGAGTACGTAAGCAATGCCCTGACTGGTCTTCACTGACAACATGTGAGGGATTTATTTTTATCTTATAGAAAATCCTTGGGTAGTTTCCCATAAAAAGACCATTACAATCACCTAGTGTGACCTCTGCCTGCCACAAACCAGGTATTTCCTACAGTGATTGTTGCAGTGACTCCAGTAACTTGCAGTTGGCATTTACTTCAGAAAGAAGCCAGGGTAATTTAAAGCTCCCAGATGATAATGTATTTATTACTTCCCTGGCTAAGCTATTCCAACAGCTGATTAGTCTACTGCAGCTTTACAGTGTAAGGTAATATGATTGTGGCTATATTTCACACACTAATTACATTATAGGAAAGAACATTTATAGCACTTCAAAGTCATTTTACACTAATGTGATTTCTTTGCTATTTACAGTATTGATTTTTTCCCCTCAAATCATGAAATGTTAAATTGCAATTGACTTAATATTAACTGACATAGCAGGCCTTAGAAAAAGCTAACACTGATCAGTAACAAATACGTTCATCTTCTCAACACAGCCCAACTGCCCTACAGGATGTGCCAAGAACCAGTCTGTATGTACATATAACTCTACTACTGCCACTGCAATGTTCAGGCTACATAATGTGCCAAATGTGTGCCAGTTGCATGGAAAAGAGCAGCAAAAATCCTGCTTTAGTACTTGAAAAGATGCCAATGATTTAATTGCTGCAGAAACCATAATTAGAAATCATTAACTGTTAATAATGTGTTTAGAAGACTCTAAGCACTACTGATGGTGAACTATCATCCATCCCATTTGTTCACATACTAGACGACTTTTAAGGATTTAGGCAGGAAGATTCAAGGTGACATCAGAAAAACTAAGTGAAAATAATGTTGTAATCCTATATTTCCTCTTGTTTCACTCAGTGTTTTCACTGGGTTTGTAGTTGGAACACTTCCTTTTCCAAAGTAGTCTTTTTCCAGAGACTGAAGTAACAAAGCAATCCATTTTTACGTTCTATAATAGTCTTTTATCCTGCACTTCTTTCTTCATAGTGTATAGTTTTACTGATCCATCTCTATCTGTAACCTATACATCAAATGTTGAAACTACAAAATATAACCAGCAGCAGTAGTCCTCAGGGAGCATTTGTAGATAGTCTCCTACACACATTACTTAAGTAGGCTGCTAAATCTACTGTTTTGGTTTGGTTTTGGCCGGGAATGTGCACCTAATTATAAGGCAAAAGAACTTTCCTGTTTTTGTAAGTGAAATTTTAATTGCAGTAGGTTTACAGGAATAGAAATGAATGAATAGAAATCCATCTATACCTGACTGCATAGTAAACTCTCCTGTTTGTGTTAGACAACCTTGCCTAGAACCAGGATGTACTACTAAAGCTAGTGTTAAATGCCTTGTTTTTTTCCCCTATTCCCTACCTTCACTGCTTTTTTTCCTCCATGTAGAGAGAACTGAAATATCTCTTTCCATCTGAGTAGATGATGATATAGGAGGTAGAAGGGAGTGAGTATTTAAACCTGGCTGTCCTACTTGGAAAAGAAATGTTGTGAATTATCCTGCCTATCAAGTTAACAATAAAAAGCCTGAATGTGCCAAACTGCTAGTCTCTCTGGAGGCAGCTGTTAGTATGAGGAATCACAGAAGTGCTAGGAACTGCGCTGAAACTGAGTTGTTTTTTGACAAAGCCCTTTACAGAAAAAAGAAAACAATCTGGCTAGCATGTTCAACAAGTTTAAATCTCTTCTCTCTCTCTCTCTCTATATATATATAGATATAGGTATATAGATATATAAAAACATTCTGTCTATCTGAATTTTAGGACAGCTTCAAAAGTGACACCTAAAAATGCCAAGAAAAAATAAATATATTCTCCTTTTCGCACAATAATTGTCATAAAAACCAGAAAAGAGGAAAGTAGAAAACAAACCTTGGAGGTGACATTATATCTGGAAAAGACCATATGAATGATTTATCTTTGGGGCCTCTTCTATGAGGACTGGTCACAACTACAGAAAGTAAATTAAAAATGGATGAACCTTTTGCAAGAACAAAATTATCTCACTTGTCAAACTCATGATAATGTCGAAAGGATCTCCAACTGCGCCTTGAGTGTCACTGCTGGAACTGGTGAGTGAAGGACTAAGAAGGTGCAATTTGAAATGTGTGACCTAGAATGAAGGTAAACAACCACCAAACAGCAGAAGTTTAAATACAGCAAATAACACAAGTTACAACCTGTTGTACCTGAAGAGAATAATACAGAGTAAGCCAGTCCCTAAATGAAACCCACTGGTCTCTAAATAGAGATAATATTAATGTGTGTGTACATTATGTGTATAGATGAGATTAGATGATTATAGATTATGTGTGTAGATGAGCAACGTGATGCTTTTGAGATTACTGTTGGTTTCTCAGAGTAAAACCCTCACGCGGACACGTGGTCCATCAGAAATGTAAAGCAAACAGCCTGATTTTCCATCAAGGGACGGATTCACTTGTACTTAAATGTTTTACCCAAGCTGGGTATCTGACCTAGAAATAGACTTTGACTGATCCTTTGTGGCATTAAATGTCCAATGGTTGCTGAGAAAATTATACACTAAACATTCTCTAGCTATAGTTTAAAGAAGAGTTGAAGTAAAGTTTATTTCTGGAAATGTATAATCTTCTTGCATTAGTTTTCTGCCTTTGTGGAAAGGATTACTTGCACAGAGTAGCGGGGCCTGTGACAGGTTTGCAGAAGAGTGGCAAGTACAGTATTTGCTCCCAAACTGCCTCCCCAGTTGCTAAGTAACAGATATTCAGCTCCCGAGTGACTGGAAGCAGCTTCATGGTCTGGCTGAAGGAAATTGCTGACTTCTGTACAGCACCCTTCAGCATCCATCCTACAGGGCTTACCTGGGAGGAGAGCCAAAACCTGCCTCTCTGAAATGTTTCAGATGAACAGCAATATAACATGTTTCACACGTGCTGCCTAAGATGATGAGCAGCATCACATATTATTTGGATTGAAACTAAGCCACATCTGGCAAATACGGTGTTTGGGAGCAGGGGGAAGCATTTCTTCTGCACGAAGTGTTGGTCTTTGTGCACATAAACTGCCGGGCGAGTACTAGATGCCAGGTGAAGTGCAAACTTCTGGAGCCCTTCTATGCACACAAGCCCTTTTGCTATTGAACTCTGACCTTGAGACCAGCAAAGGGTGACAGTTTTCCCTTGGTGAGTCAGTCAGGCTGCTCACACTTCTTTGAAAGAATTTGCACTGCTCACAGCTAAACAAGGGACAGTCACTGGCACTCTTCAACATATGTTCTTGATTAACTTAGATTAATTCTTGTTTGTGGTATCTTAGGCCATAGGAAAAAAAGAAAGCCTTTTTTCGCCCACCTTTGTCCAGAGCAGATGACAGGTTGCCATCTTCCTGGACCAGTGTGGTGGAGCATCTCCATCTTTGCAGCCAAAGCTCTGCCAGTGCTGGTCTTACCAAATGTCCATCGAAGGCAAATGCACCTTCATTGACTTCAGTGGGCACCAGACTGGTGATTCCTGTGGATCATCATTCACCAGGGTGCTGATGGCCAGTGAATGTTCCCAGAGTCTTTTCAAACCAAGAAAGGCCTTGTGGTACAGGAATGCAAAGTTGTACGTAAATGAGTAGCCACCTTACCAAAAAACAGTATAATCTACAAAAAGTAAAGCAGCTTGTTATCCAAGATGATAAACACTCCTACTATCACACTGATTTAGCAGCAAAAGGGAACTTAAACAGGAGGAGATTTTTTTTGTGAAACTTTTTATTTATTTCAGAGTAGATTTAGCTATTTATTTCAGATCATTGAAACATTTCATCTAACATCTCACCAGGCTGGTAAGTATGCAGTATCAAGGGCTGTGTTGTGTCAAACTGGAATCATAGAATCATAGAATGCCTAAGGTTGGAAGGGACCTCTAGAGGTCATCTAGTCCAACCCCCTGCACA
>JAWLRI010000906.1:8476713-8520426 GCA_034781795.1 Crypturellus tataupa | reverse complement strand
GTGGAACTTTTGATGTTTAAGTTTGTGGCCATTTCCTCTTGTTCTGTCACTGGCCACTACTGAAAAGAGGCGGGCCCTATCCTCCTCACTGCTCACTGGAAGATGAGTAAGAGCAAACACATCTTCTGCTATAGTAAGTAAACTGGTGTGAACTACATATCCTTTTTGCGTCAGCTATAAGTCACTTGAGTGACTTAGACTCTCAAGGTCTGAAGTGAAGAGCGTTGAAATCTGAGTAAAGGGATGTCTTCACTGAGCTTTAAGCTCAGCCTGTGATTACTTGGCTATACAACACAGTTGGACCAAACTGGCCCAAGCAGCCTGCCTGCTGTTAGCTATATGAGGCAGAAGAGATGCAAATATATTTTCAAAATGAATCCATAGGAAAAAGCATTGTGAGGATGGACATGGCTCACCTGAGCAAAGTGGCTGCTTTCATTTCCACGCTCCAAAAGGAACTCAGTGTTCCTCAGCATTCAGTCTGAACATGAAAATCATTTCCAATGAAGCTGTCATTCATTCTGACTCACAGTACTTATAAAGGATCTAAATTTACTTTTGGAGGGGTGGATGCTCCCCACCACTATACCCTTGCCCTTCAAAAATCAGTGCCCACTGCTCAGTGCCTCTTATTTGATGGTTGAACAGGAGGAGCTGTCCCTGTAGCACTATGCAAGTCCTGGTATGTTCACTCAGGCATCATGCTTAGAAGTGAAGAAAACCTGCAAGCTATAATTTGATGAATCTTTTGCTCTAAGGATGCTGCAGCCCATTCTCTAGCATACAATTGCCTTTTTTTTTCCAGACAACTACCAAGAAATTGCATCCCGATCCAGGATATAAAAAGAAGGAAGGGAATCCAAATGTGCTGAACAAACTAGCTTTTTGTTAGAAGAGAATACTGGTGGATTTTTTTTTATAGAAACAAGAAGTTCTGGTCTAACATCATACATTGTGTGAGATGAAACATTTTGTGACCATTTTCCTACTGGGAAATAAGGATCAACATTATTGCAGAGACAAACTGTTTCCAGCTGAGCAAAACACTTGAGTATGTGCTTAATTTTAAGCACAAGAATAGGTTCATAGCCTTCAATTACTGCTTTTTATTACTATGCAAAATCCTGAGCTCCTTTCTCAGACATTTTGCTTCTTATTTCTTCTAATCAGGCAAAACTTCCAATAATTCCATAACATACTTGAGTAGTTATACAAGCTATTTATAGATGCTTTCAACAGAAATAATTTGGACAAATCTATCGTGCAGAGACTTTCAAGCAGTGGCAGGCTGCAAACTTCCTTCTGCATCTCTTGTGTGAATCTGCATGAAAAAGTGGAGGGCAAGTCAGGCAATTTATAACCCCTAAGTATTTTGTGTGCAGCTGATAGTAGCACAGTGATGAATACAGCTGCATTTTTTTTGTTGTTTTTGTTGTTCTCTACTCAACTGAATTGCAAATTGTATTTGCAAAATACAGCCTGGATGAAATGAAGAGGAAAGGTTCACCCACATATCATATCTTCAGAAGGTGACAGATGTAGTTAGCTAGAACAACCTACTACATAAACAGACTTCTAGTTCTTTTATTTTGGCACACAAACAATGAGATGTGAGAAGAGGAGAAAGAGCATGAGAAATATGGCATCGGTTGCTCCCAGCAGAGCTCAGAGCAAAGCCTGCAACGTAGCTTCCAAAGTTCCCCAGCCAGGGGTTATCTAAGAATGTTAGACAATTTATTTTCATCTTGGGTTCCTAAGGAAATGCATCTTGCACAGTTACTAAACTTGTGCTCTCTTCATGCCATCAATAACCTCTGTACTCAGAAAAGTTCAAGATGATTTGATAGAGGAATTAAGAGCTTAAGATACTGCATTCCTGTAAGTTTCCTGAAAATAAGCAGTCAGGTGGAGAAAAACCTTATTAATGATTCTGTGTTTAAGAAATTAAATCTATTTGCTCACAGACAGAAAAGCTGTACTGCCATTCTATGTGACATAAGAAAACCTACATGGAAGAAAAGAATTTAAAAAATTCCAGTCATGATAAATTCTTGAATTTCTTTATGGCATCAGACAATCCGACCATGAAATATAAACTCCTTGAAAATAACATTGATAGAATTCTCATTATCTTTGCAATATTATTATCTTTTGCAATTTACCGGCAGTTTCAATCCACATAATGTTCACAATACTATTAGCAGCAAGAGAATATCTGTCCCACCGAATAACCCTTCATTCTTGTTCTTTAGGTAACTTTTTTAAAAAGGGGTCCCCAATGACTTTAATTTGGCTCTAATATAGAAGAGTGTGTGTGTACATGTATGCAAATAAAGGGAGAGATGAAGGTGGATGAGACAACAATTGGGCTGTTTATATATATATATAAAAATATTACATTATATATATAGATTATTATACATTATATATATATATAACGTAAGTATAAAGCACATATCAAACCCATTTCAATGCTTGAGTTCCTTTCACAGTTTGTTCTTAGTTAACACTAAAGGAAGGCCAAGTGTGGAAAAAAAACCCAAAAAACTAGCAATAGCTTAGAAAAGGAAGACAAAACTCTTTGACATATCATTATGAAAAACTATAATGTTCTTACTAGGCTGATTTCACTACTATGTAGGAAAGGACCTGAGCTGCTAACTTTAAAGCCAAAATTGAATCCCTCCATAATAACAGTATCTCTGGACCGTGGCTCTTTCCAGCATCCTGAGAGGATGGCAGTTTGTACAAGACAGCATCCAAAATGTGTTGAAAATTTCTGACGTGCGCTCAGCTACTGGTTGTGCATTCAAACTAACCATACCTTTAACTGCAGGGTTGTTCACACTGAAGCAGAATAGTAATTTATCCAATTTGGTACCTTCTTTTTGTTGATGGGCAAAACAAGGTATAAGCAGTCTCGCTAGAGACACCTACTGATGAGGATAGTTGAGAGCGCTAATTATGAAATGAAAAGGATAATAACCAGTTATCTCCCATCATTAGCCTTTGTTTATATGAATAGGGAGTAATTATGGAAAAAGGAGGAACAAGAGCATGGGAGGGCTTTGCATTCTCACTGTGAGTTGAGTGAGACTATAGCTAGTGCACTATAGATCTACTGTCTGTACCTACAACTCCAGAAAGCAGATTTTTTTCACTGCCAAAATCCCAAAAGAAACCTTTCCTCTTAATTCTCCACACTCACATATTTAGCACTCCGCTTCCAAGAAGGAAAAAAAAAATGTTTTAAGAATCAGCTCTTGTTCTAGTCCCTAGTTCTGTCAATGCTGCCCACTTGCCAGTTTATTCCCAGGGGCTCACCTGTTATGCACTAAGTAATGTCACCTAACAGGAGGCATGGGCAGAGGCTACAGGAGAGGTCTGTCCCAAAGCTACTCAAACACAGTCTGTACAGCTCTCCCTCTTTGCTCTATTTTACTTCAAATGCTCCAATATCCAAAGTCTTCAGACCCCTGTGTGGCACCCCAGTTGTACAGCATACCCATAACATTAGTCTATCAAACAGCATTTCACCAGGCAGCAGCACAGCTGTCACTGGTACTTCAGCCACTGTGACCTGAAAATGAGGGAAAAAAAAAAGACGAGTGGTTGTTTTAGTGACTTTCCTAAGGTTCACTCCAGAAGAACTTGACCTGATTAATCATGAGAAGAGAAGCTTGGTATGCAAGAAGGATGTTTTTGTTTTTTCAGGGAAGAATGAGATGTGAACTGCTATTCACCCAGCAGTACAGCATGTGAATGGGAGTGATGGGAACAGGGCCCAGACCTTTCTGGATCTTCTGCTCTTCAATCTGATGACCAGTGTAGCGCATTTCTAGTAGTCGCACATCTACGGAGTAAAATAATGTGTTGTGTTAGATGCAGGTATAATCTCAGTGTGTACTTGGCCAAGTCTGTGCTATCCACAGAATATGGGTTTCGTCCTGGCGGACAAGAGCTCCGTGTGTGCCTGTGAGGCCGCTGCAGGCTGGACGTGGCAGGTCCTCCACGCTCTGGGGTGGCTGCACTCATGTGTATCTGGCTCTGTGCACGTGGGCAGCCAGGTGCACACTGCACCCGCTGCTCCAACAGTGGTTGTGCCTGTGTGTTGCCCACTTGCTTTGCACGTGCACAGCAGCTCCCTGTCCGGGGAGCCTGCTCGGAGCAACCGTGCCCATGACACAAAAATGTGCCCCTGCTCACTTTGGGCAGGAGCTTAGTGAAGTGGGCAGCCGGTCTTGGTTACTTTGGGATGTAGAGGCCAGACAGTAAGAGATCAGAAGGATGTTCTTTTGTTTCACCCAGCTCCACCCCAATGAAACTAGCACTATTAGTTTCTCACTCCTGCTTAATTAGACATCCTGTTAAAATAAGTGCAATCTCTGGGATCAACATGCTCAGTGAGCACTTGCTCACCTCACACAGCTGAGTTCTCTCACCCCAAGCTCGCATGCGGGGCCCCAGGCAGGGACACGAGCACCAGCCGTGGTGGGCTCTGACCTGGCAGCAACTGCAGTGACGGGAGCAATTCTCACTCATCAGCAGGAAACAGTGGCCAGTGGCACTGATCCCACAGCCCCCACCATGACGACAGCATCAGCCCCTGCCTTCTACTTTTACATCTTGAATGTAAATGATGGTGATGGGCTCACAGGGCAGCCTTTCTCTCATCTCAGCAGGCAGTCTCTTTCCTCTGTGTGCTTTCTACAAATTAGGCGCATTTAAATAGCAAATGCACTCGGTACATTAAAAAAAAAAACTGTAAATGCTATAAAACAACTCATATCACATGCATGTGTAGAGACACACACCACACACACATGCACACTGGCACAGGCACACACTAGAGCCCGTTTTACTTTCCAAATATTTTTTTTACCCAAAAATCAAGTGCATATTTTAGTCTCCACTGTAATTATAATCAATGTCTTCTTCAGGGAAGATAAAAAGAGGAAAGTGGGAATCAGGAAAAGGGAAATGTTAGAAGCCTTTTCATTAGTCTTTCATGTATTTAAAGAATTTACATTTTTAACCAGTGGCAAATTTATTTTGTACTACATAAGCTCTAAGGATCCTTTGGGATAAACAGCATGAAAGCTGTCATTTTGGAACAATCATCTATTTTCTCTTTATTGAAAGTTTGCTTTTTTTGCCACGGTGTTTTGCGCGTGGCTGGAAATATTTGTTCAAAGTCGTAATTGTCAAACAGCTTGTTCTGCTAGGAACTGATTTGTTAAAAGGAGTGTCCTCCGTTATGAAAATAGAGAGAACAGCACCAGTCAACTCGTTTGGGCTGCAGGTTGCAGCCTGAGAGATGCCCACTTCGTTAGAGCTAGGTAATCACGCCGGTGTGTGTGTGTGTGTACAAGCCACCCTGGGGTACAGCAAGTAAAACCGTCCAGGATTTTGGGGATTTGTGAGGAGTGACCTTGGAAGGTGTGTGGAGAGTTGTGGACATCCCAAAGATGTCTCAGTGTCTATAAGGTTTATGGCCGTGGAAGACGGTTGTTTTCTGTGGGAAGGGCAGCTTCTGCTGCTATATGGGAAGAGGCAAGGGGGCTTAAATAGCTATACGGGCTTAAATACCTCAGCTGATGAGAGAGCTTTCAGTCTGGATTTAATGCAAAGCCGTGTGTATGTGAATTTGCACTTCATATGCCTTATGCCCAAACTAGCAGTGTTGTCACTGCGTAGCAGCTATGACAAAACCATTATAATTGAATTCAGTTGTCCTTGCAGCACTGAAATGCTTACAAATGTGTCGCTCTTCCTCTTTCAAATAATTGCATTGTTTATTGTCTGATTAGTTCAATTTTCTGTTTGTGTTCTGCGTAATGAATCAGGGTAATTCTTTACCAGCTTTCCTCCTAACTGGTGAACACAGAGCACAGCTATTATGCATGGTGACTGGTGCACAGCCTTTCTGGAAGTCACCACCAGGGACTGCATGGAATTGCTCTTGTTCGGCAAACTCAGAAGTCACACTCGGCAAAATCTCATTGGAAATAGTGACTTTTGTGTGGTATATGAGGAGCAATAATATCCCCAACACTGTTTGTTTGAAACTCATGGTTATTTCCATGATCCAGTTGCTAACTGTTGCTCCCAAACCCCTTGAGAGGGCTGACAAAATAGTTAGACGTTTTGGAGTCTAGGAGTATAGCAGTTAGACTCCTATAGCAGCAAAAGCACTAATTACTTTCTGAGGTAAGAAAACAGGATTAGGAAGGAGTCACTCGCTGTTACAAAGCATCCTTGGGACCCAAAATATCAGCAAAAGAATCAGCAGCAGGATGATCCCAGCAGGCTCAGTGCTGTTGCCAAGCAACCCCTCACCGCAGCTTTAAGGCACGTGCGCCGCGACATGATCAGGATAGAAATGAGCTCCCGTGTTCTTTAGAGAAAATGGTGTCAAGAACATTTGCTGGAGTTTGGTGGTAGGGCACGGATGCTGTATATACCATAACTTAAAGGGAGGCTTGAAAAGCAATCCCACTAAATCTTTTCGCGTGCACAGCTGGCACTATTCGATTGAAGAGCTAATTGGTGTGTGGCCCTTGACTTGTCCTCATCCAAAAGAGAGTGAAACCAAGGCCACTTTGCTTCCTGTCTTCAAAAATAAATATTTTTGGAAACTATTTCTATGGAGGAAAATGAAGAATCCCTGTGCCCTTCTTGCCAGCAGACTGATGTACAAATGGAGACAGTGGAAGTCGCAGACTGGCAGCTGAACGGGGGCTTCCTAGGAGGGAGTGTTCTAGAGGGCTCTGCTGCGGGGGGCAGCTCTGGACTGATTAGCTCTGGACTGCCGGGACTTGGGCCGGCTGTGGGAAGTGGGGACTGCCTGACAGCCCTTTTCTTTCATCTTTTTAATTTCTCACATTTTATTTTGTCACATCTCATTTATGGTGCACTCCTAACAGAGTTTTGCAGTGGGGGCTCTACTTTGTTGCACCCATTAATCCTATACTAATGTCATACTCAAGTGGTTAAAAAATCTGTGCGAACTGTCGTCTTAGAACAGTAATGAAATAGCTTTCCTCCTGCAATATATAGAAAAGGTCGTGTGTCAACCTTTGGATATGCACGATTAAATCCTGAATATATGGGCAAGCCCTAATACCCAAGTCTGACAGGCAGTTGATGGATCAGATCTAGCTCAGAGTCTACGTCATGGACCTGATTCAACTCTTCTCTTACACAGTTTAGTATCTGTGATTCCCAAAGCTACTTTTGCTTTGCCACCGTATTTAAAAAACAAACATTTGTTGGTGGACTACCCTTAGCTGCTCTTCCCCATACACATCACATTCCAAAATAGCACATAGCTGCGAGGCTTCATAAGGACAGCCATGAAATATTTCCACACAAGGCTGGGACACTGCTAGGTAGCAAGATTTCATGTTCTTTCCCTGACCTTCATCATTTTTCTTCCTTGCTTGAACTGTACCAGACAAAATCCTCTAGTAGCACCCAGGCCCAGCTACGCTCCTGGCATTTGCACACGCGGCTCTGCTGCTGACAGGGCAGTGATGCTGCTTTTGACAGCTCTGCCCTGTAGGATTTTTTTCTGTGGACTATGTTTGTACGCTCTAGTCTCTGAGCCATGAGAAGTATCTGCAACAGGAAATTCTCCTTGACTCTCTCATGTAACAGCAAAATTAGCTAAAGACTCGGCTGGGTAATTCGGAACCGCGACCCGGTAGCCCATGCTGTGCTGCAAGATTGAGGCTGGCAGCAGCCCGAGCAGCAAGTTGACTGTTTCAGAGCTGCACACTAAGCTGTTTCACACATGCAGCATAGCAGTGTCACGAGCGATGAGTGGCGTTGGCTTAAGTCATCCTGCAGGACTGTGTGACGTGCTGTAAAATCCCGTGGCAAATGATAGAGACGGCCTCGCAAGTGGAAAAGGTGCCATGGTAGCGTCCTCTTCAAGCGTGACACCCTGCTCTGCACAGCAGCGTTTGGGATGAGGGGGGACAGGGAGAGAATGAAACGAAATGCAAAGAAGAACCACACACACCTTTCATTTTTCCCTGGTGCTTGAAGCTCTCCTGGAGCAGCAGCGGGGTAACTGGGATTGTCTCACTATCTTCAGTGAAAGTTTTACCAGAACTGAGCAAAACTGAATAAACAATTTGCCTCAGTGTCTGTCTAGGGACAGATGATGTTCATGGGCCAGAGCTTTGTTTTAAACTACATTCATATACCACATGGAGAGTTTTAACCTGCAATATTTTTCTCCTTCCTCTACAGTATTTATAATTTGTTCCCTACTTAGATTGAAATCTCTTTGTTCCCTTGCAGCTTCACTCATGCCCCACGCTACCATGCAAGCAAACTCTTCTGCGCACTTTTACTTAACCCCTGAAGCTACAAATAGAGCCCCTTCCCCCTCCACAAGCAGCTGAGCACATCTTAGCACATCGGATTCACACTGGGATGCACACAGACACATGCAGAATTAGCTGCAGATTCACAAATGACAGGCAGGGTCTGGGAAGTGCACAGGCTTTGCAGCGGGCAGAGTGCTTTTCCCAAAGCCTGCTCTTAGCAATGAGGTCTCTTCTGGAATTAGGGTGCACAAGACAATGGTTGGAGTTAGAAAAAAGGTATGAGTATGAAAGGAAATGGTAATTTGTTTCAAACTGAACTGAAGATTTAATCGATATAATATATGCACTGTATGGAATTTGCCAGAGCAAGTCTTGAGATCTGGTCTCTAATTGTCCTCCAACAAACTCTGAGAGAAGGTAAACAGCTTTAAGTATAATATCTAGCACCTAGCAGAAGACAACTCTCTCCATTTGTGGGACAGTAATGGAAAATGTTCCTGTATCTCCAAGTGTTTTCTTCAGTCATAAAAACACCAATGAGTAATAAAGGCATTTTCAGCTTTTGCAACTGCCCAGAAGTGGCTTATCAGCACAGCTCAGCCCCGATTTCCTCTTATCCTGTTTTATTCCCTGTAGAGTGCAAAGAGTGGTAACATTTGCCAGCCTCTGTGCCTGGTTGACCAGTGATTAAAAGAAGATGAAGCCAAGCTTCTTAACACTGCAACAAAATCCACAGTGTATTATCATTCTGACTGCAAAATTTAAGAGAAAAGGTTAATACAAAACCCACAGTTGAGAGAGCAAAGAATATTAGAGGTGACATGTTGGCCATGAGCTCTGCTTTGGGCTCTGGGGAAAAAAAATAGAACAAGGTTAGTTCTAACCTTGAAATTAACCTTTTTCTATTTTTTTCTGCAGCCTGAAGAAGACCTACAGGCCAACATGTCACCTCTGATTTTTTCTGTGTATTTCAAGCACATACTTTGACCCCATTTTCATGGTTTAGTCTTTGTGGTTATCAAATAGAAAGTAGCCACTGTGCTGATTAGTCTGTTTTACTGGACTAGAGGAAAGATTAAACATTATTTTGGGGCTTTTTCAGAATTCTTGCCTTATTTCAGCCAAACCAAATGTATTTGTCTAGTATTCACTGAGCTGTTTCTTCCTGTGACCCTACTATTTTTTTTGCCTATTTGTTACTTGTCATTTGGAGTAATCTGATTTCATTTGTTCAGCTCTTGGCATAGTATCCTAATATAGTCAGCTGCTGCAATGAATATCTGGAATTTCTGTACTCTGCCTAAATATCAACAGACTATTGAACTTTTATATTATGCATACTTGTAATCAAGTCAACTGCTTGAGAATTTGCACATCTATGCATTTAGATGTGCAAAAAATAGTTTGTGTTCATGTAATTGAAAACTATATCACAATAGTTATGCACAGAGGGGCCAAATTAAGGTTTCAACACTTCCTATTTGTTTAGTGCTTGCCTTTGCAACCTGGAAACCATTTGTAATGTCATTTTTTTTTTATTTATAATATCCACAGGCTGAAACCAGGCTGATTGAAAAGGTGCTTTGATGGAAAAGCATTTTCAGATTTTGAAATATGGATGATCAAACTCATTAGCTGAAAAAGGACAACAGTGCTGGAGGAGGACTATTTCAAAATGAAATTTAAAGCTGTAGAAATGGTAAGAGAAATAATATATATATTTTATATCTATTTTTTTTTATATCTATACACAGACATCTGTCAGCTTGGGGGATTTGAAAAGCAGACAGGGTAATTTATCAGAGATAAACCCCTCTCACCAGCTATGGGATCATTTGACTTGATTAGCACTAGCCTCTATTAATGGTTACTTGCTCCAGCTGCTCTAGCATTTCCTGTCTTTCAGTGTGATAGCCTCTATTTAAAATACTCAAGTTCAGGAAGGTGTGAACAGCTTCCCTCCAGTATCCGACATGCTCACTCTCTTCCTCTTATTTCATGCTCTGGTTTGTTTTCTAATTCAGTTCTGCCAAGAGGAGCCACTTCCTCCTTGTGCTAGCGAAGCTGTAATGATAATTGTCTTTTGCAAAGCAATTCAAGGTAACTAATCAGAATAATGATAGCAGCAGCTGTGACTTCTAATGTATTTAGAAACTGTCAACCTCATTGTCTTAAAAAAACTCAGCCTGTTAAATTATCATAAGCAGCGGCCCTATGTCTTTACCACTTTGAAGGAGGTGCATGGGAGTTCACTTATTTGCCAGTAGCCATATCAAGAAGTTTATACTTACTCTTTGCACAGTTGTGCTGGCTCTCTTAAGCCTTTTCACTGAAATGCCATTCTTAAAGCACTGAGCCATGTGTGCTGTTGAACGTACCGTGTTAGAGTCAGTACTCTCTGCTACAGAGGCTTACAGAGTACTTTAGCCTGATTACTTCAAACCCCTGAAGATCCAATTCAGAGCGCAGATGAGAAAGAGGCAAAGGATTAATTTCTTAACTGTAATAACTGATAGGTGAAGTAAGAACAACTTACCAAATTTCAAAACACATATGTTACCTAATTTCAGAACATCTACATCTTTGCACCACGGCTTTAAAAGTGGTATGATGTTGACAGTGTCGCTACAGAAAATTGTGCCTAGAACTGTACATGCCCTCTTTGGAGTGTAGTAGGTCTTGGACACTGTGATGTAGTTCAACAGATGACCCCACCCCTATCACCAAACCAGCTTTCCTGCACCTCCTGAGGGCCACAGGACTTTTAAAATGTGACCTAGGTGCAGTTTGGAAATGTGAGCAGTGATTCATCTGAACCACTGAAGCAGGTTAGGGGACCACAGTAGGAATCTCAAACGCTGCCATCCCACATAGCAATACTTGACCAGCAAAACTGCACTGAAACTTTTTCCATTCCCACCGGACTACTGTCCAGGAAGGGCTGTTTTGGCAGGTGACATTTCATTCTGCATGTGGAAATTTTGCACCTTCTGCATACACAATGTTGGTCTGTCTCTAAGTGAGAGGCTATCATGTAAATAGTCCTTCTTCATGGTTTATGAATTGGGTGTTGCCCTTCTGAATGACAGAGCACAGGATTTTCTCCTAAATGCGCAGAAATAGAGACATCTGCTTGCTTATTTGCTTGCTCAAGTGAGTATTTCTTCTGCATTGCCATATCTATGATGAATTTTCTTTCAAATACTAAATGAAGTAGTTTCCAGTGTAAACAATCTGTCTTTAGCTGGAGGTACGTACAAAAATGCTTTAAGGAAGTTCCTACTGCTCTTGCAATATCATGCTGAGACTATTTGTTCCCAGCAGATCTTACTATTATTTCTGTAAATATTTGCTCTAAGGAATAGCAAACAAAGTTCTGGAAGACTACAAAAACATTATTCAAAATCATGTTTAATATTCAAGGAATGTCCTCTCAAGTCATTATCTGCTCTCTCCCCTGGATTCTTCTTTTTCGTTCTGGCAAAATTATGCGTGAAACTGAATTCCGTTTCTGTATCCAAAAATATAATAGTTACACAAATCTCCATAAAAACATCTTTTTATCTTTTATATGACAGCTATGGCTAAAGACTAAATGCTCTGTGTCAGCTGCCATATATGAACACAAGACAGTACCTTTCCCTGAGAATATGCATCATAATGACAAAAAAATAAACGATAGGCAGGAGACAAAATGATCTGCACTTTCAAACTAAGGAAAGAGTTTAAGCAGCTTGTCCAATGTTACACAAGGAATCTGGCAGACTTGGGCATTCAGATTCAGTCTTTTGAGTATGTCCTCCTTAAGCTGATACATCTTTGCATTAAGACACACTTTTGTGTACCACACACACTGTGTAAGTAGAAAAAAAAAATCTAATACATCCTACCAGACACTTCGTAACATTTTATATATGCGATCACAACAATCTATATTCTTAGAAAATGTTCCTTTGGTTTATATTTAGCTTTATCTTAAATTTTGTAAATAGCATGACTTTTAAACATAAAATGTTTTCAAAATAAAAGTAGATTCAAGAAGTACCATTCTGTATTTTAAATTAAATTTAGACATAGAACGAAAACAGATCATCTCAGAAGGTGTGATCCAGCAGAAGAACCTCAAACTGGTAACTAGCCATTCCCTAATGTGCACGTCTCCATAATTAGTTCTAGTCATCTCAGGTACTCTATTTGACTTGTTGGCAGCACGACTTTGGAGACCACACTTGCGAACGTCTTTTAATTGCAAAGTCTTCAATGAAAGCTGCCATGTAATCACTTACCTCCAGTAGCTGGGTTTTAAGAAACATACTGTAAGTGCAAGACTCATGATATGCCTTAACACTCATTAAGACTTGGGATTTAATCTAAGTGGTCACTGATAAACTAATAACTATTGCTTGATCTTGTCATAGGTTATCTCTTTGCTCACTCAGTGGGAGGACACAGAAACTTCACTGATACCTGCTTATGTGATAGTGAATGCAGCGCTCTGCCTCCTACTGACGCTCTCCAAATGTGAAACGGGTTCAGCTCCATCTGAGCAAATTCTCTGAAACATTTTCATCTCTAAGGTCTCTGTCTCTTCTAGCCCTTCTGTGGCAGTTCTGCAACTGCTCCTGTCGAGGCAGTTGTGAAGCCCTGTTGGGGAACAGTGGAGAAAAGGACATCTGTGTTATACTTTATCTGCCTCTCTCTCCAAGTCTTATAGCAACTCCCTAATTATAGCATTGCGGTTGGAATGCAGGTTGCTTAAGTATTCTGACATCTTCCCAAGTCTGGTGAATAGCTCTAATAATTAGACAATGGGATTTTTCTATTTCTGCCCACCCGCATCCCCTTCACTGACTGTTGCTTGTGATGCTATTATTATCTGCCATATTCCAACAATGTTACTCCTTTCAAAGCATTTTGCAGAGTGCAGCAAAATATCAGAGAAATAATTCAAATGCATGAGCTACAGATAGAAAGAAAGGACAATGGCCCCTATGTTCATTTCACCATATAAGCAGTCCCAAAGTGCAGCATGTCCACAGGCCATTTGCTAGTAATATAGACATTTTACATGCCCAGATACAGAGCTGGAATGAAGCCTCTTCCTTGTTGTTGTTCCTACACTCAGATGAAATGGGCTCTATTCTTGTGGATAAATAAGAACTGTGCTAGTGACTCTAACAAGGTTTGAGTAGATATGCTGTGCAGACTTCTGTGAGTATATATGCTGTGTGACTTCTTATCTGTTCACAGTGTTTATTGGAATACCTTCTAATTCAGAATCACAGTTCAAGATTTACAGGCTAGTAGAAAGATATACTATGATGTCTGCTACATAAATACAAAATATCTGTCTCTGTAATGCATATTTTATTTGAGAAAGTAATAGTTTCTAGGGCCTTCCAAAACGCCCATTGACAAAACAAGCACATAAACTCTGACCAAGGCTGATATGGCCTATGAAAAAACAAACAAACAAAAACAAAAAAGAAGAGCAGAGTTTTTCACTTCTGTAAAATTTAGAGAGGAAATGAGAAGCTCTCTTCTTTTCAAGACACAACATTTACAAGGTCAAAAGTAAGAAAAAGTCTAGACTAAATCAACAGAAAGTGTATTGAATAAAATATGCTAATACCAGATATACCTGCAATGTAATTTTAATGCAATAAGCTTTAGTTTGTGTAAGTTTTCCAATAATGAAGACTGAGAAGGATGTACACGGAGTTTTCTTCTGCTTACATTATAATGAATGAAGAAGAAAAACCTATAACTTAGGAAAAAAACTCATATTTTGTTTTGCTTTGAAGGCAAGGGGCTGTTAGAGAAACATTAAAATCTACGTACTTTCTGTTTAATATCAAAGCACCTTCATACAGAAACAAGGAAAAGAGCATTGACTTTGTCTGAAACTCAAGATGAAAATATTGAGTGCAAAAAGGCAGTTATGGACTCTGATTTCATTCACAAAAGTGACGCTCTAAATTAATCGGACATTTGCAGCACAAAGATTTGATTGATATATTGAATTTCTACTTCCTCTTTGCCAAACACCAACGTGGAAAACTAATGGCGAGGAAAACTGCCTATCGCCCTTTCTCCTTATCAGCCCCTGTGATGTTGCTGAAGGTCTTGACTGTTTGTTTGCAAGTGGTGCAGCAGCCCCACACAATTGCCCAGCACCAGCTGTATGGATCTTCCTGGGGTTGCTCCTGTGTGCGCAAGGCCTTTTGCAGGCACTGGCCACAGTACAAGGACAGATCAAGATGATAATGTCATGTCAGGGTTGTTCAGGGATCAACAGCTATAAAAAATGCCAAGAAATAGAAAACTAAGTCGATTTTAGTCCCTGATCTTCACAACCCTGCAGAGCTTGCGGGTGTAGATATATAAAAAATGTCAGTGAGAAATCCTGAAGTTATTTTAATACCTCATAGTAGCCACTGACTGTGGAAATAAAACTGGTTGCTTAATGATGCTCAGTGGTCTTAGACTTGTACTTCAGCTCCACAGGGATTACACAAGGCCTGTAGACACTCCTGTTCGGAATAAAAATAATCTGAATTTTCTGTATTTTACTTTAAGCATGAGGATAATTTGATGTAAATATGTATTCTCTGTCTGAATGTTTTTCTACGTAGAACAGGTTTCAGTTGTGTTCAGTTGTGGTTTCAGCACATCTCTCTGCTTACCTGCTCTTCCTTCCAGTCAGTTCTTGCAATTATATCTGCATCTTACTGTACTTTAGTAGTGACTTGGAAGCAGGAATGAAGAGAATTAGAGATACATATGCCTTTGAGGGCAGAAGTGATCCACTAGTACCGAGTTAGGAAACTGGCTTGGAGTTCCACAAGTTCTAGCTATGAAAATGTAATTTTTGATGCTTCCAAAGTGATTCTGTGGATGTGAAAGCCCTGGGAGTTGTTTCTTGTGGGAGTATATATTGAAAAGAAAGGGATACAAGTGAGAGAGATGCTGAGGTGGGAAGATCTGCCCACCACACTTGGCTATGGTCCATTCATCTTTGAAAAACAGATAAAAATGCAGTTCAAAGGTTGATTTTTTCTCTCTCCAGTCAGTTTGCCTCAGAGTCAGGCCATGATCTGCTGGGCAAGCACTGACTACATCTGTGTTGCCAGCAGTTCATCCTGGCAGGATTTATTTGTTCAACACTCTGAAAAACGACCCATGTCCAGTTTCAGGAAAACAAATCTGTTCTCATTCTTGCCAAACGGATGGACCAAAGTGACACTCCTGGATGGAGAGTGTTCTGGCCCAGTGGCCACACGTGATGAACAACTTCCGTCCTCTGCACTAGGGCACCGGAGTATTGTGTGTGTGATGACAACTGTGTTGCTATCCTTCACTGTGCAAATTTCTTTAATGTAATAGGCAGAGCTCAGAGCTCAGCATCACAGCCCTTGGCAGAGCTGCCGCAGACACCAGGCAGAGCCGATTTATTTGAAGCCAGGGCAAACAAACCTCACTCAGAGCTGCTCCTCAGCCTGATCTTTTTTTTCTCGCCAACTCTTCAGTCATGTCCATGTTTCTGGCAAATTATGGATATTTTGCTTTAACTAAGCACTGGAGCATTTTATACAGCCATTAGAATTCAGGCTTTCATTTTCAATAGTAGAAAAGTTTCAAATTAAATTGTCCTCATCCTTGATGGAGTTTAATTTTTTCAGCCTATCAGTGTTTCCCAGACAAGCCAAGTGTCACACTGAGACACAATTTACATATTCATGAAATAATCTGTATTCCTAAGCGTTGTTCCATTTTTATGGACAGTTTTCATATTAGCAAATGTTTAACTTGAGACACTATGCAGGTAGGCTGAAAAACAAAAGCCTACCGTAACTTTTTCAAAACACTATTAAATAATTTCCAAAATATATACTGCAAAAGAAATACAAGCACTTGAAGTACTTCACAATGCCAAGCAAGAGTAGGACAGTCGCTTTGACACTGTATTCCCCTAATGTCTCTCACCTAAGTATCTTAAATCTAATCCCTCTAAAAGGTAAAGGCTAAAAGGTAAATTCTTCCCATAGGCTAATAACTAGTTAGAATTAATAATGAAGGTCTGCCATAGGTGACCATTTATGGAGCAAGAGGATAGTCAGGACAGGGGGTCTCTTAATGTGTTCATGAGGTCAGGCTGGGTATTGATGCTCTACTGCTTTTGCCTAAATCACGCCTATGTGTGTATGTGTACATGGGAATGAACTCAGCCATCTTCGGCAATGATTCAATTTGCATTTGCAATTACATTATTTTGCATGTAAATTAGGAACCTGCTTTGCACATACACTCATAGACCTATTTTTTCCCTTGTGATTGACAGAAAGTGGAGGCCTCCTTTCAGAGGCAGGTTAGCACAAGAGGAGGAAAATGACAATAAAAACCTCCTGAGAGCCCTTTATTTGGTTGCCTTCCAAGCCACAGCAGCTGCAGAGGGTGATTAGCTTCATGTGGTGTCAGTTGCATTTTTATCCAGCATTATTCTCTGTTTGTTTTCTTTTACAGACATTTCTCCTTGCTGAGGCTACACAGACCCACCACTACAGACATTACTCCTGCAGGGAGAACAGCCAGCCGCCCAGCGAGTGGCTTCTCCTTTCCAGGCCTTGTGATGACGGCCACGCTACGACGCAGCATCTCTGCACCACCCACCTCAGGTGACCCAGTATGGAAACATATTTGGTGGCCGCTGAGAACACAGCATGTGGGAGGCACTGCAACTTGCAGGGTAGGAGGCAGGAGCAAGTGCTGCACTTGTGAGCACTGCAGCCAAAGCACTCATGAGTAGAGGTCTTATCTGGCCCAGATCCTAAACTACATCCCTGAGAGCAGAGCTCATGACAGGAGACAAAACCATCACCCTGAAGAAGGGGGCAGAACACTTCTCTTTTTATTATCAATACTGGCTCATTATCCTGCCTGGGGTTCTTTACACAACCCACATCTATTCCTTTCCTCAAACCAATACTCCTTGCCCAAACTCATGAAGAACTGTGACCATTCATAGCAAAAATCATAATTTACAGTATAAACAGTAATATTTGCTCCATCCAGCTGTGGTGGCATGTGAAATGTAGGCCCAGTCCAGAAGGCAGGATGGCCAGGAAGCGACTCAGAGCCTGAGGCTAATTCTCACTGTCCTGGGGAAAGTGCCACTATAAAGTTTCTACGACCACCTTACTACACCTATACTAACTCCTTTCCTTCCACGGTTCAGCTTCACATTTCCTTAGTTACTGACGAAGAAAAAAGTTTACAGGATTTACTTTAAAAGCCCTAAAGCTTCAAGCTACAAATAAAGTCAGATTTGCTCTTTTTAAGTCAGACTATGTCCTTGCTGATTCCACCCAGCAGCTTTCCTGTGCCTGATCTGCCTACAGGGAAGGAGCAACTGTTTTCCAGAGCACAGGGCAGCACATCAAGCTGATTATTCTTCCAACTTACCTGGAGAAAATGGATCTTCAGAGACCCAACACATTCCCATTTGTACTGGGTGCCACTAACACTGCTGGCAATGCCAGCCACTAGTTGAGTGGGCACCTGAGGTGAGCACAGCACCTTGTCAGCACCCACAACACCCGCCTGTTACCAGCACCCGCTCTCCGCACCCAGGCAGCTTGTCCTGCTCGTGGCCCTCTGCTCTGCTAGCCCGGCCTTGCCTGCAGCACCACGGAGGAAGGGAGGGAAGCCTTAGCGCCTGGGAATTTAAAGAGCAGGATTGCCTGGGAAAGAGCCGGAGCCAGCCTCAGTGCTGCCAGAAAGGCCTTAGAGGGTCACCTCTCACTATCTCACGTGCTACCGCAGAGGTAACTACAGCCAAATGGAATCCAAAACCCAAAAGCAAAGAGGAAAATGAAAGGCTGGTGTATTTTTACTGTGGTTGTCAGAGGTCAGGGTGTATAGGATGACTGTTGTTCAGTGCCCCAAGAAGGATCTCCCGCCATGTAGGATGGAGCAGTATTTGTCTCCTTCTGGTCAGCAAATCACAATTTCACCAGAGATGAAAAAAAAG
Source organism: Crypturellus tataupa (assembly GCA_034781795.1). Lineage (NCBI taxonomy): Eukaryota > Metazoa > Chordata > Aves > Tinamiformes > Tinamidae > Crypturellus > Crypturellus tataupa. The sequence goes on along the minus strand of JAWLRI010000906.1, from coordinate 8,502,057 downwards.
CTTCCAAAAAGGGATCTCACATTCCATCTCCCATGATTTCTAAAAGCTTCCACTTTGATTCTTGCAGTAATAATAGTTTATAATTATGAAGTTATTTCAGCCAAATACATTAGTGTGCATTCAAATCCTCCTGTCGCCAGCAGGCCCTCGGGGATGCTGTGGACAATGTGTTTCATGGATGGGCAAACTGAAGTGGTGCTGAAGGAAGGCAAGCTGCACAGCCGAGATGGTAACAGCACTGGGTTGGGGCTCCTTTCTGGGACTTTCATGCCTTTTCAGAGCACAGAGTAGACAACGGGAGAAATTCTGCCTGCCTTCACCACTTGTACAAATAGTTGCTATTTGTAATATCAAAGACTACAAGCAAAGGTTCAGTAAACAGCAATGAGAAGCAAAGGCACTAGATTCTGACTAAAAAATCTGCCTTGGCACCAGAGAGCAGGAGAATATTTTGCTGCTGCTTCATTTTGACTTGATCTGACAACCTCATTTCATCCTCATGTCACTGGAAATCACAGTCCAATTTTCCATGGCACAGTGTTGGATATAAAGAACCCTGTGTATGTTTTGCATGTTTTGGTTCAAAATAGAATGGAGTTAACATTTATAGGCTTTGCCTCGCAGGGGCTGCCTAGAGCACCACAACTGCCTGTTCCGTCCCCTCCCAATTAAAACCAAACCGGGTAGGTTTTACTCTCTGTGTGTTCTGTGCCTTTTCACTTGGCTGAGCATTGCTGGACACTGTCTGTCAGTCAAATTTCATCTCATTCTTTTGCCTGCAGCCTTTTCAGTCTAGAATTGATTTTCTCACCACTTTAAGTAGCAACTGTGAGATCTTATATAGGTGCATTTCTTAGAGCTTTATGCAGTGGTGGCTGTGGGCTGCATCGTACATGCAGCTGCTGAGTATCTTTATTCCTCTCTTGAAACCAACGGAAGTTACAGGCGCTCAATAATTCCAGTGGGTGTTCGGAATTTTGCATGATTAAATCCCCTTTTGATGCTTCCAGCAAATGTCTGCATGAATGTGTATGCATATATATGTATAAATACATAAAAATGTGCGCAGGCATGTGTGCATCCGCATGTAAACACATTTTCTGACTGGAAAATTTTGCTTTAGAAATAAGACTTTCTCTCTCAGTCATGGGAAAAATATTAAAATCTCTCCGTCCTTTAAACAAAATTGAAAACCAAAATAAACAGTCCCCTTTCTCCCCCCACACAAAACACTAAATTCCAATCAGATTTTGCGGGTTTACATTCCAAGTAACTGAAATTACCTCTGATTTAACTTGCGATGTGAATGGAATATATGGTATCCACACCACCCTTCCTGCAAGTCGCTCAAACCTTGTCTATCCAAGTCCTTGGCTTGTGCCTAGACTAGGGGCACATGAGAAGAGTCCTCCTTTCCTCCATAAACCCCTTTCCCATAGGAGAATGGGCACTTGGAGCTGCAGGAGTGCTGTGGTGCAAGGTATTTAGGCTTGACCCATTCCTTGGAGAAGCTGTGGAGCTACAGTGGGTTTCGGTGAAAGGAAGCAGGAGACGGAGGCTAAAGGGCCGGAATGAACTAATATTGCTCCCTGGATGGAGAGAAATAGCCTCGGACACCACTCCACTTTCAGTTGAGGGGGGGTTGTATCCACGGGTACATAAAGTTGTAGGGACCTACTCATATGTAGAAGCAGGTCTATAAAGAAGTGGGTCCTAGGTATGGTGAGGATTTGGGGCTTTAGTCTACTTCAAAGCCACTGTGAATCACTCAGCTATTTAAATCACAGTAAAAGGGAATTCTTTTTTTTTTTTTTTTTTTTTTATTCCATTTAAAGAGATTTAGAGCTATTTTCACCATCTGAATTCCTACACCCTCATACCAGTATGCACAGCTGACAGGAAAGCAGAGTGAAACATCTGTGTAGTGGTTCTGCAAGGAAACAATAAGGTAAGGGGGGCAATACCTCAGGGTAGCATAGAGAAAGGGGCAATAACTCAGGGTAGCATAGAGAGAGAGCCTTGCTTGGACAGGCACTGCAGTACGGCCCTCCAGGGGGTAGCCTGTGTACAGACAGAGCCTTTAGGATGATATGCTGAGCTCTGTTTGCCTTTGGCTAAACAAATAAGGCAAAAAGATATAAAAAGAGGGAGCAAACATATCTTACCATCATTCTGCGGTACAAATTCTGTGTTAAACACAAGCAATCCTGAGAAAATAATAGGCAAAGAAGGATCTTTTTATTTCTCCCATAATTTACAGTGATTTTTGCACTGTCTGACATAAAGTGTCTCAAAAGAAGAGTTATACTCGTGCCTTGAGCTTTCAAGATCTGTCTCGTTCCCACTGCCAGAAGCAGTTACAGCCCATTCTGGCTCAGTGCTAATTTGGACCCTTGAGCTACAGTGATAGTGGCAGAAAGATCCGCTCCCGGCTAAGCCCGCATTTGTGTCTATGCCTGTGTGTGTGACAACAGCTGGGCATGTGCGCAGGACACAAACTCTCTGGGTGTGTGTATGTACATACACATATATGTATATACAGATCTAAAAAATTTTCAGATTGTCTTGTGGAATTTGCTAACATCAGCCACAGAGTTTGCACGTATCTCTGCTTGTACTGAGTTAAAGGAACCAAGGGAGTAGCTCTCCAAAGCCACTGATACTGTTTAAAAGGGCTGTGGGATTGCTCCCCACTAAGTAATGTTTGCTGTGTTAGGTAGCTGCTTTATCTATCTCCCAGAACTTGACAGCCCTCCTCCAAGTTAGAATATTTTCCCCTACATTTGTTCTAGATGGAGCATTTTGACACGCAGTAGCATCCTGCACGGGCTCTGTGGTGTTGCCTTTGGAGAACGAGCAAAGCTTTCTGCACACAGCTGGAGCACGTGGGGAGTATCATTTTTCTAGATTTCTCACTGTGCTGAATCTTCACAATGCCAAAGCAAAAATACAACCAATTGTATGCAAGGTTTACTGAACAAAGTACAGTTCCTTTTACTTCACGAACTCTCCCTCAGTACTGCCTGTCACCGAACGTCTTTGTATCGTTGTTTACAGTGCATGCCATGGGGCGAGGGGAGTTATCACAGATAACTTACATTACCACAACTTCACCTGATCACTCAAATCACACTTCGATGCTGTACATTAATTTCAAGCATCTCTTTGGAGAGTGGGGCAGAGCAAGCTGTCTATTCCTGGGTAAGACCAACAGCAATAGGGTTCTCTGAGAATTAAACATGTTTATTTCAAGAAGTACTAATTACTGTGGCCATTTCTAAATACAGTTGTTTCATATACAAAAAGCTTTTATAAGTTATCTTAAAATAGGAGGGGAATAAAAGGAATATCAAACTACATGATTAACGATGATATTTAAAGGTTGTATTTAAGGGTACGTATGAGCTTCTAATAACTGTAAAGCTTTATATATGTAATTTCTCCTTCATTAAACACATGTGTCTACCCTGATGGCATCCTGTTCACCTGGAAAGCATGAAACATCCAGATAGACCATCTTCAGTCCTGGAGAAATTTTAAGACATCCTTCCCTACCTTCTTCTGTTTGAATATCTAAGGTTATAAGGTCATGGTATAAACGTTTTAAAATGTTTATTAAATAGACCTGTAAGTACTGCAGCTTTCATTTCATACAGCATTTTAGCCAACTAAGATCTCTGATATTTTACCACTACAGAAAACTCTCTTGCAGTTGCTTGTAGCCAGTCATGGGTTACTTTACTTCAGGGAAGAGCTGCTCTAAGACAAATGCCCCATTACCTACTTTTTCCCTGAACAAGAAAATTGAGAGAATTTGCTTCAAGACTTACCTAACTGAGCAATTATAATTCTTCTCCTCCTCTGCCCCATGTTACTGTCTCAGAGATTGTGAACTTGGATCTTCTAATCCTGTCACTTTTGTTTCTACGCCCACACGTGCTGTGTTACAGACCTGAAAATTCATCTCGTGCAATTCAGAGTACTTCCATTTTTAGCCACAAAAGACTTGGCACCAGTCTCACTGTTGCTTCTGCAGCCAGTATTGATCAAGCTGCTGTCAGTACAGCTTGAGTTTGCACTAGCCATTAGGTCAAATCATGTTTGACTCTTTTCATTTACTGAAAGAAATTCATTTGTTGATTCTCTCAGCTACACTGTTCAAGTAAGATGCATCTCACTTGATTTTCCAACATAATTTTTGCTATGGGAGTTAGTCACCCAGGCTTTCTCTGCAGGGAATAAATGGCCTTTTTCTGGGCATGTTTTCATCTTACCTGTTCTAGAATGAATCAGAATAACATGAATTACCTCCTAGATTCTGTTGACTGTTTAAATTTACACTGACTATAAAGGGATCCTAGATGACAACTTCACAGGGAGATACCTAGGTTTAATCAGATCAATCCCATCATTTGTGTAAATAGCCCTTGGAAGACAAAGTAGTATATTCCAGTCTATTTACTACATACGTGAATGAGAAATATCTTTGGTCTGGGTGAAGTCAATGAATGCATAATTTCTCCCAGAGTCAATTCTTTTACGTATTTCCTGTGATTTCTCTGGGGACCAGAGCACATGAAAAGGAAAAAAAAAACAGAACACAATGAAGTCTCAAAGACACAACAGTAATAACCTAACACCTTTAGTATTGTGACTGATGAACCTGCCTGGGCAATTCCCATGGCTTTTTCCAGTAAATGTACAGCCTGCTCTCACGGAACAAAAAAATCACTTAATCCAAAAGCCTTTCCTCTATCTCTGCACTTCATGGGATAGTACATCAGAGTCTGAATTTATTCTTGAGAGCCTTTTATGGAAGAGAGGAAAATTTTACTGAAAACTAGTAACTATAAGAATGATTGTTCCATGCCGTGAGAAAGAGGCTTGCCTTGGCGACATCCATTCTATTAGCTCTGACCCCATCCCAAGTTCAGCAAATATTATAGTATCTCTTAAACTTAAAAAACTCCACACACTAGCAGTTCAGTTAAAGTTCATCTTGTGGCAGCCTGAACAACATATCATAAAATAATCACTTCCATCCTTTCACCATTTAGGGTCTGCACAACATCAGCACTAATTTTACATACAAATTTTAAAGCATCTATTTTCCTTTAGTTGATTCTCTGATGGAACTTTTGTAACTCGCATCCTCCTTCATGTCCTACAGAAAACATTTTTATTGCCTGTCCCTAAGCAGATGTACGCTACTAGTCTAACATAATGTTTAGTATAGTTTTTTATTCAAAGAAGGGAAAGAAATTCTATTTTGGAGGTCAGAGCCCTGACAGCACCTTAATGGCCCCTGACCAGCCTCACCTGTGGCCTCCACCCACACTCCTGCTCAAGGAGCTCTATTTAAGGTCAGGTCTGGGCCTTTAGTCTGGCTTTGCCTGACCTGATTTATGGGAGTTCTTCTATCTACCTCAGTTATAGCTGTGTTAGACTATGGACCCTGTTAGACTATGAACCTTCACCTCTACTTTGGCCTCAGATCTGCCTTCTTACCACAAACTTCCCCGATGCTCTGGGCTCCTGGTTGAAGCTGATGCCATCTTGAGGTCCATTCTGCTCCCTTGGCTTGAGTTCTGTGGAGTTGTATCGTTGCCCTCAGCACCCTGTCCCTTGAGGAGCAGCTGGCCCTTGGACCCTGAACACTGAGTGCCATGTTTCCAAAATAAGAGACAGGTAAGAGTTATATCCTTAACTTCCATCATTCTGGCTAAAATAGGTAAAGGCCAGGCACTTTCAGCTTAGTGTCTTTGTGTTTGGAAGATGTACGTATAAGGTACTACTTTTCAGTTCACAGCTCTCTCTTCAGAGGTATTGGTGTTCTCCACAATGGTATGAACTGCAGCAACTCTGCTACAGAGCAATGTTCCCACTGCAGATACCTCTGGTTGAGGCTTGAGAGCCCTAAGGAGGTGCCTTTGGTGACCAGGCTCTGCATGTTTTTGTTCTAGGCCAGGTCTAAAGGGGCAAATCTCAGCACCTGGATTTCTTTGATCTTGTATAAACACATGGGACTATTGAAAAAGGTTTGCCAATCTCTTTGCTAGTCTCCCAAATGCTCTGCTGGCAAAAGAATTTGACAGAAGTTTGAGTATGTGAATGCTGACTGATTGTGTCTAGGTCTGTTTTGCTGTCTGGAAGATCATCAGCATGTATAGGAGGTTAGTGACCAGCAGAATGTGGGAGTGTGAGGGAAAGAGAATGGAAGGTTGCTGGGATGGATGAAATTTGGTTTCAATTGGGAATCTGCTACTGACTTCTCTGATTCCTCTGCTTAGCTCAAACATTTCCTAGATTTTGGTTTACTGCAGGCTCAAAAGCTGTGTGCCAAAAGCTTGATCACGCATGATGGTTTTCTATTTTCTCCTTCCCTTTAATGTGTCAGACTCCTATTAACTTCTGCGGCATTTTTGTTTGTTTGGTATTGTGACATCCCCTGCACTTTTTCAGCAAATAATTTCTCAAAGCTTGTATGAAATAAAAACAAGAACAGTCCTACTTAAATTACCTGCAAAATTGTTGTTTGTTTCCACTGTAAAATAAATGAAAAAGGGATGGAGATCATGAAGCAGGGGACAAGATGAGGAAATAAAGGAAGAGGACTGTATTGGATTGTAATTGAAACTGTTGCTATACGCAATTTGGGAAATTTTCTGGAATGAAGCAAGCATCATTTTGTGTGTTTGATAGGTATGAAGTGGTGTGTATTAGTAACTTGCATACAGCTACTCCTGGGCTATGTTTTAAAGCCATGGTGATACATACTAGAGCTATCTGTCCAGATCCTGCACTGGGAGCAGGCAGCTTTCCAATACAAACAAGGAGCTTTAAGTGGTGGTGATTAATTCATCAACCCAGCAAGCTGGAAAGCTGGCTCTCACTGAATGGCTCATTAACCTAAACCATATTAAGCTGCTAATGCTAGTTAAAGTCACATATAATAATGACTGACACTAAAGGGAACACTGAGTAGCACATTCACCCTTTATTCACTCCCTAAATACTTGTGTCTGAACCATCAGATGAAACATGGGGTTACACTGGCTTGCTTGGACACTCCTCAGCAGGAACATGTAGAGATTAATTTCAGGGTTTCATCTCTGTAAAGGGCAGCAACAATAGCACAGAGTGTGAATAATAGCAGCAGCTTGACTTTAGATACATACATAACTTTAATGAGGTCTAAAAAGCACCTGCCCACCACCCAGATACACAGCTGTGCCAGAACTAGAGCTCATAGGAAACCTGCAAAACTGGCTCCTGACACTTTCATGCTTCCCTTTGAGTGTAGCCAGAACAGCAAGAGGTGTTGGTTACCTGTGTTAACTAGTGACCACTCCAGCTCCTGTATGTGCCTGTGCTCTAGGAGAGAGATCATCCCGTGCCCAGGGCAGGATGCTGGTTCTTCTACCACTATGTCTCCCCTATTCCTGTTTGCAACTCAGTTTACATGATGGTTCACCAGTAATACAGACTTTTGGTACATGACTGACCTGAAATGCAGTTTCAAACTCTCTTAGAACACCTACTGCTAGAGTTGCTGTCTATACTAGACTTCCCATGGATCTCACTGCTTGGGATAATGACTTTTCTTTATGTAAACCCAGAAGTGTGTATTTTTCCTACACTTTTGTCTTCTGTCCCTTTGGATAAACATTGCTTCCATGTCATAGGGATGTTAAAGGTTATCTTGGCTTTTTAAAAAGGAAAAAAAACCTTTTGTTTTTCAGCATTTTTATTTCTAGTGGAAAAAAACAGTGACAAATATTACTTCTTTCTTCAGCTGTACTGTCTCAGTGTGTGTGGAATTAGACATGGGAGTCCCATTAACGTTAATGGAAAATTTACACCATAGCATCTTTTCCCATCAAGCTGTAATTTTTTCAGTCCTTTTCAATCTTCCTGTCCATAAACTCTTTGCTTTCCCACTTAGCATTCCAAAAACTGGGCCCCTGAAGCTTAGTATCTTACTAGTCATAGTTAAATTGAATTTGTGACTACATATGCTGGTAGCTAGCTGAACTGCAGGCTTGCCTGCAGAGTTCTGCTATCTTCTCTTGACACAATATGCTGCTTAGATTAGTAAAATTCCTGCTGTCATACCACTAGCCATTCTTTTTAATATTGCATATTTTCCCCTCTCTTATCAACTACTCTTTCAAATGTAGCAATGACTTCCCACCAGCAAACTTCATTTAAATGGGTATATCTGGGTTGTTCACACTCTCAGTTACCATTTAAAGTAAATAAAAACAGTCAAGTTATTACCTAACTGTGAATGATTGCAATTAGTTCTACACTGTGTTCTGGTTATCATTAGCTCTTCCTCGTTGCCTTTAATCATAGTGCAGCAGTTGTGCCACAGTAAGGCTCCCTGGATAACCACTTGTGAGTAGTATTTGCCTTAATTCAACTCCATCTCTATAATTTAGAGGCCAATGTCAGATAAATAGAATTTGGAAGCCTATTCCATCATACTTCAAGTGGAGTCAGGGGGTTTATTTTCTTGCCAGCAATTCATGGCAGTGGTGTATGTATCTAATAATGCATTTCTCAAGACTAATCTGCAGAGGTTCTCAAGTATTATTCTCCAGATAGAAGTCTTTGGCCTTTGAGAAAGTAGAGGTGGACAAACGAGCTTTCTTTGTTATGCATCATGTGTGGGGAAATTACAGGTTGACTTTGAAATTGATGATAAAAAATGATAAGATTTAACTGACAAAGGGAAATCCATGAAAGAATGTTCAGCAAGAGTAAAAGGCAAATGGATAGAACAAAAACATGTGCATCTAATTACTCTATGAAAGTAAGAGAAGTTTAAAAAACAAAAATAATAAAAGAAATGCTGCATAGGAACAGCAGAGCTATTGGCAGTGTGATGATTTTCTGTCCCTGTCTGCCCTACAAAGCATTTTCTGGCAACTTAAATTGCCATGGGAATGACAGTGAATGGAAAATACAGACTTCACTTTTGCTCAAACTGTATTTTTGTTTGATTGTATTGGTGACTTACTGCAGTTTCCATTCAACAACATTCTCCTTATCGTGCAGGATTGGAGGGTATTTTTGGCAGACTGTCCTACAACAGTGCTTTGTTCTCTGACTCCAGATGTCTCTGCAAACACCATCCGCAACGTGGAGAGGGGAAGGGAGTTTGGTTCAAAGACATTTTTTCTTCTACTCTCAATCGGCTGTCTTTATTTTGGCCCAGAGTAGATAATGCAGGATCACAGAGCGTGTACATCCCAAATATATTCTCTAGGGAATATGACTTACAAAAGTATTGCGTGCAAACACACTATGGGGGGTCAACATGATGTCTTTGAGGCCTGAACTATTGAGCTGCTGGAATAAAAGCTGAAAATCACCTTTTAGCTTGTAGCAAAGGTGCCTTCAGGGCTAAAGATCACAGCACTCTGGATCACAGTGAAAGGTTTAGGGAAGGAAATGTCATCAAGCAACATTCACAGGCAAAATACAAAGTAAATAAAAGGACTACTGAGCACTGCTTATGGCAGATGCTGGTTGAGCAAGATGCAAATTGCAATCAACCCTTTACAAAAATAACTGGAACAGACTCTGTCTTCTATTTGGAGAATTATCCTTTTGCATTTGCTGCTATCTCTACCCCGTCCCCCTAGAATTCTTATTTTCTCTCAAATACTTCAAAATGCTTCATGCTTTCACAGCAGGCAAATGTTTCTGGCCATCTCTCTAGTTTTATCTACAAATGAGAGAAGTGCAAGGAGGTAGTAAATGTGGCTCAGAAGTCTATTTATTTCAGTAGCATTTTTCTGTTTATATTCATTACAGAGTGAAAGATACAAACATGCTCTCAGTGATGCTTAGATAGACTAAATAGCACTGACCTAACAACTAAGTTTTGAAGCACTGAATAAGGGACAACAAGCACTGAACAGGAGGACATGGATAGTGTAGCACTCCAAGCAGAAAACAGAGCTTGAAGCTAATGCCTTGTGACTCTCATATAAAAGGAGATTCCTGACTTAAGATGTGTTTAAACCCATGTTTTTATAAATATATAACAAGAAATGTCTGCTGCCTGCTGACCTGCTAATTTCAGCATGTTCTTTTCTCCCAAAGAATTAATTCAGTGGATTAATAGGTTCATTAGACTTCTGATACGGATTATTTAAAAGATAATGATCTGGTGTCAAAGCCTCCTTTTAAGTCACATATTGTTCAATATAGTAATTGCCAATAAACCCAAACCCAAAACAGAGTTCAGCACCTTTTATTTTCAGGGAAATAGACTGTACTTTAGGACTCTAAACAAACACACAAACCAGGGTCTTTCAGGTGGGAAAAAAAAAAAAAAGACTGCTCCAGGCAGCTTTGACCCAAAGTATGTCTCTGTTGCTGAACAGTGCAGGGATGTGGCCTTGAAATGACTTGCAGGCTCTGTATACAGGTAAAAGTTCTTCATCATTAATGTTTTTCATAACCCTGACCTGACTATAAGTGCCTAAAAAGTTAAGAATACAGACTGCATTCATCATAAATAGGAACTTTGGCTGTAATTTTTTGGATATTTGGGGAGGGCTTCCTACAGTAAAACTTCTAAACTGACACAGAAATGTAATATGGTTTATATTATCTCCCAGCAAAATGTGCAGTTGGCTTGGAAGTGGAACCCAGCATCTCTTTATGAATACATGACAAGTCCTGACAAATTCATATTTATATACAGCTTGTAATCTAATTGTTTCCTCAGCAGTATCCAGGTCCCTCAGCATATCTGATATTTAGACAACTTATTTTAGCTTCCTATTCTATAAAGCCAAGTTAAGCTAGCTACTGAAAGACTAAGTGACTTGACTAGCAGTTTGTTGCAACTGGAAATAGGATTAGGGACTCTAGAGATTGCATCCTGCAAACTTTATTTATGTGAGTAACTCTTAACTGGTCTGGATCCTAATTTCACACCCTACTGCTTTAATTGCAAAATGAGCCTTTCTCTGGACAACAAAGCGGCTCCAGAGAGAAAAAGGAACTAAAATCTCTCCCATCAGAGCCGTAGCTCGTGCCTGACAGCCCTCAGAGGGAGCGGGCTTCTTGCCCTGCTTCCCTGCACAGCCATTTTGGGACTGTGGGCTGGCATTCCCTCGGAGCCACTGCTCTCTTCCAGTAGGGCCTGTTTATCTTTTGGCTGTTGGTTTTGCTGTAATTGTGCATATTTTGTTTGCAAATGAAGTTCGCAATGTGGAATTAAAATACGGTGTGCTCAGAATGTAGGACAAAATGGTAATTTAAAGGCAAGAAAAGGTCTGGAAAGCCTGTGAGGGATACCAGAGCGAAGCAGTGGTTTCCATGACAACAAATCCACCAAAATCTTTGCATTCATATTGATTCAAGTGATGGATACGCCAATTTGGGGGCAGGGAAAAGGAGAGGAAAAATATTTAACCTTGATGAAGAGTGCTTTTTCTGTGGAAAGGAATTACGGAACTCTTCCTTTGTGAAATCTTTCTTGGCTAGCATCTACGGGAGAATAAAAGGAAAATATTGCCATCCTGACTTAGTTCTCTGTTGTCGGGGTCAGCTTGTAGGGTGCTATGCTAATTGTGGTGCTTGGCTCAGTGAGGCAGGGGAAAGTAATGTGCAAAATGGGACTAAAGGGGTGGTGGGAGCAGTGCTATGGGGCTCCTCGGAGCAGCGAGGGAGGTGCAGGGCTGCGATGAGGTGCTCAGCAATGGACCCACCTTGGGAGGCAGCCCTGCCGTACTCTGGCACCTGCAGAATAGCTCTCCCTGCACTGTGGCTGTTTGGGGGAATTTCGGGTCCCTTCCCTCTCCCCCGCCAGCTCCTGGCATGTGGTGACAAATGCACTTTCCCCCTAAGTGGCCCCATGGTGCCATGTTAACACTGCTGGGAGCATCTGCATGGCTTCCTCCGGTGTCCTGTGAGATGCAGAATCACCTGTGCCGAAGGAGTGCGGGTCTGGCTGCTTTAACAGCTTCTTTCTTCCCAAGTCCTCATGTCTTGGATGTTAGCCCCTTGCAGACTATTGTACTTGTCATCAATTAAATTGTGTGCAGTGAAGACTGAAAAAGTGTTGCTGTAAGTCACAGGTGTGTGTGCAAGGAGGAAGAAGAAAAAGAAAATGGGCCCAGTGGGCCTTAAGCCTTCAGCGAGAGACTTGTGAAGGGACAGAGAAACAAGCATCATGTTTATGTTGTGTTATCTTGCTTGATGTCACATGCACTTCAGATATCCCATGCTGCTTGTGCTCACTGGCACAAAGCAACCCAAGCTCCATCATCCAGCACTGCTCTTCTGTGGGCTGAGCACACTACAGTTACAGTAAATCTGTAAATAGAGTATGAAAGAATCCTTTAATTATGCTCTTTTAGTGCTCAGTATCATGCAGGTTTCAAACAGCATCACTCTTTTAAAGAAACAGCCACATAATCTTTCTTTAATGTATTAAATAGTGTTATAACAGGACTCAAACCTCTCTGCCTGCAGTCAGAGGAGCTTTAAGGAAGGATGCCTGGTCTATCACTTCCACCCCACATGGAAAAGGGAGGAAGAAGAGATTTATTCCATGGTAGCGCTAAAAGCAGAAGCAGAAAGTAGTACTACTCTTGCTCAAGGCACACGGTGAAAGCTCAGTGCCCATCACGCTGCAGCTTCCTGTTGAGATCCTCTGATGTCTCCTGGCCCAACACCGCCCAGAAACCCAGGGCCAGGCTGGAATTTTGTTCTGCATATGGGCCTATCTAGCTTGAACTAAGCTTAAAAGTGATTCGATCTGAACCTACTCAGACCATGATGGTACCACTATTAATGCAGCCAGTAACATATAAAAGGTGATGGGGATCAAAAAAATGTGGTTTGCCTTCCATGCAAGAGCCTAGAACACTGGGGGGAAAAAAAAAGTCTTGTAAAAAGAAAATTTTAACACTGCTTCTGAAATCCACTGGAAGAGCAGAATGCAGCATTACCTAAACAGAGAGCATTCCATTTGGTCTTCACAGTACAGCAACAGTTAATATTTTCTACTTTCATGCAGAGAATGTGTTTTAAGCAGCTGTTTGCAATATTCATCGTGTAGTCAGAAATCTCTAGACACCGTGGATTAACTAATTGAGCTTTGCATCCTCTCCTGTTACAATAACAGAATGGAAACAAAACAGGTATTTAAAGGAACTTATTAGATACCTCTATGGCAAATCTATGTCAGTGACCTGCTTCCACTGTTTAGTTGTTTTTTTTTTTTTGGGGGGGGGGGGACACTTCTCCCCCTCAAAGGAGAGACCAAGACATTCAGGTACTGAGTGCAAGAAAAATTGGGTGCTTAGACATTCAGTATCCAAGCAAACTTAAGGACAGGTTTTTTACTGTGTCTCTGCATACATAGATGCTCACCTTTAAGGAACAATTCCTCAAAGCTTCTGATTAAAGAAGGCAGAGTATTCATCTGCTGTAACTTGACACAATTTCCTTGAAGCCAGTGGATTTAACTACAGAAGCTGCTAAATCACGGTAGTTAACATTGCTTTGATATTCACAAATTAAGCTCTTGAAATGGATATAAAAATCAAAATTATCCCTCACAGGAATAAACAAGGGCTTTCAAAACTCTGCAGGCTTTATGTAGTGTGTAGAGTGGTTTCAAGCACACTATTGAACCCTGAAATGAACTGACTGGAAGTCATTCCTTGCAGGAATTCTGAAAAAAATCTTATGGCAGAGCCTAGTCTGAGGTTGTTTTGCACTAGCAAATACCAGACAGGCAGTAGTTAGTGGAGCTGACTGTAGAAAATGCTTAATTCTGACTTACAAAAAAAGAAAAAAAAGAAAAAAAAAAAAAAGAAAAAAAACTTTGTAGGATTCCTTGTATCTTAAAGCACTATTAAAAATTGAGGAATTTCTAATTTCCCTTAAGACAGGTGAATAAGTATTAAATTTCCATTTCACAGCTCTGAAAATTGAGTGTCAGGCTTGTTGTCTGGTCTGTCCAAGGCTTCTTGGCTGTCAAGTGCGAGATCTCCAGTGGGGCTACCAGCACTTGCTGACCATTGATCTTATGTTCAACACACGGCCTTGAACCTTCACAATGTGGAAGTTTTACTTCTCTGCTGTTGGGCTATACAGTGTGAACAAGTCTTCCATACCCTCCAAGCAGACTGCCCCATTCTTCCTAGTATAATTTATTATTTAACAAAGCAGTATATTTTGCTTGTTTATTTATCTACAAGTTAGATCTTTTATACCAAACGTAAACTAGTCTTTGCTGCAGTGGTCAGCACAGAATAGCTTTGGCCCAAGGGAATTCTGTTATCCTAAAGACAATACAGCTGTATCCTGTACCAGCTGTTGTGTGGGAATCTGCAGCTGAGGGAGAAAGGGCAAAATGAGGGAAAAAATATATGAACAGAATAATTCAGACAGGCTTAAACCAGGGAATTTTAAAAAAGCTATCAACCAAGAGCTGCAAGGTCTGGTGCTAGGAAGGCCATGTATATATGTAAATCACTAACTCTACAGACATGATCATCTACATTAAAATAAACGGTCTGAGCCTAGACTCATGTTTTGTCATTCCTCAGCAAATCAGTAACTTCTCCACACTTGTACAAACTTCTAGCTATGATAAAGAACATATATAAAATACCTAAATGAAGGTATAGCCAGATCAAAAATTTAAGGACCATCATTTTACTTGTCTACAAATAATAATGACTGATCATGTGATATTAGTGGTAAATCTTTAGTAAGCCACCTGCTGTGTTACATTTCAAAAACAGAAAACTGGAGAATCTCGTGGACTTCTAATGTAGTGCAGATACAATATTCGTAATAGGCTTGAAATAAATTTGGCATTTTTAATATAAAACTTGATATATGAACCTTCTGAGCATTGTTTAAATGTGCCACAGTAAATCCCAAATGTAAGCACAATGCGAAGCCCAACATATTAATACAATTCAAGTATTTGAACAGATTTTCCTAAGCTGCATTTTAGTCTGCTGTGTTGTTTTTTTTTAAATGCAAAGATGTCTGACAAAGACAAGTGTTAGTAAGATATGTTCTGTGTATGTGAGTGTGCATGCACGCGTGTGCGCACACACACACACACATCTGTGTTTAATAAAGTGTACTGAGATCTTTTGCCAAATAGTCAGGTATTGAAGCCAGCATACTGCTTAGGGAGTGCCACCAGTTAGTTACGAAAAGAAAAGGAGGAATAAATCCGAACACACAGTTCATTACCCAAATGAGGTCATGCACATCAGAAATATAATTTTGAAATATAAAACAGTATTTAATTTTTTAAAGTCTACAGACACAAATCCCTGGGATCTACTTTTGTATGTGTGTTAGTATGAGTATACTCCAGAATAACTCCACTGTTGATGTCACTTTTTTCTGATTTCCATTATGTCATTTCAAGTAGAATGTATATGCTAACATATAGGTTGATTAGACTGGCATAAAGGGTAATGGTTTTATGAAAAAAGTAACTAGGAATGTGTTATTTTAAAGTGCATCTGAAGTGTTAATGGGAAAGAAAAAGGGAATCATAAGTCACAAAATTTCAGAGCTGAAATCTGAATACAACATCAGCAGTGAGAGCTTTCAGGAAATAGCTATTAAGCAGTGTGCTGTGCAGCTTTCTGCGGGAATAATGTCTAAAGCCCCGGAGCAATGAGCACCCTGTGAGGACATGTAATTGCTACCTTCTGTGGTCCCTCAGGTTTTGGTATCAGTTGAGCAGTCATGTGTGTCTCAGCCTACTGCCAAGGACTGGAAATTACATTACAAACTCAGAAACATGCAGCACTGAGTAAATCCATACTCAAACTCCAGAAGATTATCTGAGTGTAGAGGCATTCCAGATGGGAATTTAAATGCTAAATTTCATGTCATATTATTTAGCAGGTTAGTTTATCCCTCATTTGTTTCCCATCTGTCATTATTTCAGCAAAAATGCTTGTAACTCATGAGCCTAAAGATTGCTACCTCAAACAAAAGATTATTGCTATAAGATGCAATTTCAGAATAACTAGAGATGATAAAGACATGATTTGGGAAAATTTTGCTTTGAAATTGTTGCTTCAGTTATGCTTGCCCTTCCAGCATTCAGAAAAAGTGCAGCCATCTACCTGGCAAAAAAAAAATGTTCTTTGCTCACCTGAATCTTATTCTGAAGAGAAACTGCAGTCTTTTCCCCACAGGAAAAAAAAAAGAATGGGAAAGCTCAAAAAAATGTAAAAGAAAGAGCAACACAATACAGACTATTTTTATAGGTATTCAACTACTAACAAAAGTGAAATGTGATAAACTTCAAGAGCTACTACTTTGAAAATACAATTAAACAAAATAATTATTTTACCTCCATTTTTCCCATGGAATTGGCATGGAAAACCACATTGGCTTAGATGTTGGGGTTTACTGTCTCTATTATGAAAAAAGGCTATCCCCAATTTCTAGTTTGACAGATGCAATTTCAGATTTTCTAAGTTAGTTCTCATTATAGCCTTGAAAGAAATCTCGAATAAGCCAACGTTGAATTGCAAGCACTACAGGAGCAGCCAGATGGTATCACCAGTGCTTCCTAACACAACGTGAAATAACTGTAGTATAAAATTTGCTTTGTATTCACTTGTGCATTTTCACACAGTAAATAGCAAGGCTTCCAGAAGTAGTTTTTGATAGACTGGAGGAGAGGATCACTCAACCATAATAAAGCAGTTGTTAGAAAGCTGCGAGATTTTGGTAGTTTTACAGATATGTCTGTGGGATGTATTGAGAGTATTCAGAACTTTTGGCAAAATCCAGTGGAGGGAGTGAGAAAGGAGGGAGCAGAAACAGTAAGAAAGAACAAGATCTGATGAGTTGTATTTTGTGTGGATATCTGTGTCATGTTTTATCCTTTGAAGAGAGCTGTATCTTCAGTGCTACTGTCTGGTTGCAAGTGCATTACTTTGAGGTAGATCAATCTTTGCACATCTCTCCTGGCTTATTTTTGCTGACAGGGGTCCCTGGCAGCCAGGGGCTGTTGTCAATTCCTTCTCAGTTTGGTAGCCAGCACAGGTGAACGTGTTGCAGACCCTGCCTGGAATATGGCACCTAGCAGACGTACAGAGAAAAGGGATGGATGCTTGGTGACAAACGGACTGTTCCTTCTCCCACCTTCCCAGCTGTGCCCAGAACACAGCATCTCTCCCATGCAGATACTCACAACTTCTAGAAGCCCAATTCCACCTCAGTACATTCTTTCCCAGGCTTGGCAGTGCATTAATTACTTCAGTCTATGCAAATTCATAGTTTGCTGACTCTCTAAGCCTGATTTGCACTTACTTAAAAAATCCTAAGAGACGGATCTAAGAAGAAGAGGTTATTTTAAAAGGGTAAGTGAAGGGCTTTTTATCATATAGATAGTAGCAAGAAACTGTTGATAATACATTTGCTTTGAAGAAGTTGTGCAAGGACATGGTCATTTTGTCATTCCTATCAAGGCAGAACTCAAATGGGACCTGCTCTTGCTGGGAAAGGGAAAAGGGTGATAAGAATTAGGATCTGGATAGGAACAAAGAAAATGACTCCACTGTAGATTTTATATAAGGCAAAATACGAATCTCCTCCCTGTTTTTTCCTTTTTTTTTTTTTTTAAACCTATACAATTATATACATGAAAATGATTTCTGAGTCAAGTCCTTGAAAAGACATAAACCAGTTGATAACCGTAAGGCATTATAACAACTGTCCATTATGCATATGGCGAAATAAATGACCAGAGGACTGAGCAGGACACAAAGTGATTGGGGACTTGGGGGACTAAGCTATTACACAGGGGGTACAGAATCTGGCGGTTGTATTTTTGTGGAAGTAAAAAGGTAAAGAGGGGGCTAAGCTGTAATGGAAACATTGCTTCAGGGCCAAAGACTGCTGTGACTCCAGATGCCAGCAGTTTGTTAAACGTAATACAAAACAACATAAAATGTAAAAAATGCAACTGGAACAAAAGGTTAGGCCTTCTCCCTCCATGTCTTAGCGAAAAGAATGGGAACAAAAACAAAGTCACTTGGCAGCTGGGGTTTCTCAAATCTTGCCAGCACTTTGTAATCTCCTGCATTGCCAAAACAGTCACATAGCTATGTGAGCTGCACCCTACTATTAGGCAAATAGGGTCTCTCTCATCCCACCACTCTATAAACAGCCCCCTGCCATGGCAAGAGCCTCCCTTCATTACTGCACAGCATCCTGCTGTTGCAAATGCAGCCCCCTGCTACTACCTTACAACCCCGATGTGACGCTCTCGTTAAGCGGTAAGTTTAGGCAAGTATTGCTGAACTAAACAAACAGGCTGTGGGTGTTCCCTTCTGTCAAGCTGCTCTAGCTTTCCTCCATTTTCTTACTCTTCATCAGGGATAGAGAGGGTTAGACTTTGTGCAACACCACTGACTAGAGCAACTTTATGGATGAAGTTGGGCCTTGGCAATAGCAGACTGTGGCTTCATCATCCTCTTCGCTCTTCCCCATATCCTCCAGGACCACTCTGATCAGTCTGAGTAAGGCAGAGAGAGGGTCACTTCATCTCCACGCCTTCGGACTCATCCACTTCCATAAAACCGATTACTATTACCGATAGGCTGGGCATTTTGCATTGACCTTCTAGTTCCAGTAAAGTCTAAGATTATCCCACTGAGAAATTAGATAATGATGGAAAAGGAACAGGATATGGATCCACTTTTCTGAAGGACAGTAAAGTTTCCAAATTTTGGCTGTTTTTTTTTTTTTTTCCCTCTCTCAGTGGAGCAAAATCCTCAAATTTTGGATATTTTTGACTTTTTTAAAAAATATATTTCAATTCAATTACAAAAACAATGCTATTTCAAAGCAGCAGGTCATTGCAAAATGTATAGTAAAAATCTAGGCAAAGTTTGGAGGAAAAGGCAATATATTTTACCATACCAACTGCTGCTACTGGTAAACAAGTCAAGTTTGGGGGCACGCAGCTCCTGCTTCATGTCTAAAACAGAAGCAACCTTTGACTCTTTCCAGCTACATCACCAGGTCTAATAAAATATATTACGTTTCCCAGCATACCTTACCTTGTTTGTATGTTTAAGCCCCTTCTGCTAGAATAATGTATATTCAGTAATAATGAATACTTTCTGTGCAAAAATGTAAAAATGGAGCATTTCAACAGAGCTCTCGCATACTTTTTTTTCTCCCCCAAAGGCCCATTTACTGCTGATTGAAACAGTTGATGGTGAGCTTGGAGAAGGTTTTACCACTGAAGATTTTCAGGAACTATGCACCAGCTGTCAGCTGAATGTTACACGGGCTATTTAGTGCCCCACTCCCTAGAGCTCAGTACTGCATTTCTGTTTCTGGTAGTCCATCAAACCGCTTTCTCCAAGTCTAATATTGAAGGGCTCCAGACACTCTATTTCTAGAGCAAGGGGTACCCTTTCCTCAATAATAACTTTAACAGAGAATTTTCAGAATGTTTTTCTTTAATTGCCAGGAAAGGATGGCTATGAACACCCCACTGTATCTAGACAAATTCTGTATTTTGCCACCTCCTGTTACCTGTTCTGTAGAGCTGGGCCTGAGCCTGGCACAGGCTCATGCTCTGTATCCCCCAGGCCCATCCAGGCATTCTTGGGCCAGGAGGGCTGCTGGGATGGGGTCATGTGCATAGGGTTTTAAGGGCTCCATTAGAGCCCAGACCACTTGCTGGCATGTACGGAATCCACATTCTGCCTGCATAGGTGTCTCAAGACTGGACAGAAATAGTCATTTATACCAGCAGCTCAAAAACGGTGAGCTCGGAGAGTGTCTACTTTGGACAGCAAAATGTTCCTGAAGTTGCCTTGCTAGAAATAAAGTACAGGCATTCTCCTTTCTTCAAAGCAGATCCACCCACATCATTGAGCAGTATTTTATTATTTTGATTTAAAACGGGTTTTACAATGGATTTGGAATGACAGATTGTACATTCAGGTGCTTTTCCCATACAAAGGCACAGGTGAAGTACTACTAACTTCCTTATCTATCTTTGTGATGTATTCTGATGAAAATTTCCAAGAGAAAAAAGTAGGTAATCTGCTTTCCAAAAAAAAAAAAAGAAAAAGAAAAAAACAACTAATTTGAATATCAGATGGCCATCTGGCCTTCTAAAACAGCTTTGAAAATTTCCAATTTTCGTATTTTTGTCAGGATTTAGAGGTTATTTTAATGGAAAACTATTATATGTAACTCAAAATGCTTTCCCTGATTCTGCAAGAGATTCTACCCTCAGAAAGTACATTGCTTTGGGTTTTTTTCAGGAGATGCCGACTAGTGAACGTCCTCCCAGGCAAAGCCAGGCTATCCAATAGCATCAACTATTAGAAGCCCCGTTTCCAATACCCAATTCTGGAAGGGAATACCCGCCCCTGCACAGGTGTCTGCATGCTCTTGGCCACTTCTCCTTTGCTTCAGTGATAGTCAGAGCCACTCGGACAGTGTCCGAGACATCTTTGCAAGTGTGATACAGAATGTGCCACAAATATAGAAATGACCTTTACATTATTAAAACACATAGGGTTGTAAAGCTTGTGATCGCTATTGTTTCAAATGACAGAGCCTGTCAGTACTGTGTAAGTGCTCTTTATTATTATGTCTTGTGATTTTTTTTTTTTTTTTTTTTTTTGGGTCTCCTCCTCCACATGATATTTTCTTACTATAATAACACCAAGTATTTTAATGTTCCAGTGCTTTTGCTTACAGCCCTCAGACAGGTCATACTGAGGTTTTATTTCTTATTTCTTTTTATTGCTGCTGTTCTTGGAGCCTGCCGTTCCAGCCTTTTACTTTGCTTAAAAGATTTCTTACCTACCATCTTATTTAGATCCTGCCTCCAAGTGACAGGCACCTGGAAAGGAATTTGAAAGCTTCTAACATCTTAACATTTTTTCATGTTACAAATTGCATTTGTTTTTCCATCATCACTTGTTTGTGTCTATGAGTGCATTTGTGTGTGCAGCTGCTGAGGTCAGAGAAGGGGAAATAGAATATTTTTAATAACAACTAAATATCTCCACTTACAAATTCTAAAGACTCTCTAAAGAAATTAAAATGATTAAAGAAATTAAAGAAGAATTAAAGAAATTATACAGGTCCAAATTCTAAGAGTAAAGAGAGTCTGTACTACAGCAAAATAAAGGAAGATAAAACAAAGTATCACTACTGCAACTGCTTAGCAGCAAGGGAAGCAGCAGGACAACTGTGATTGTCTTAAAATGTGAATGTGACTTCACTAAATGGCTTGGTGAGGATTACCTCACCTTTCCAAAGGGTCTTGGATGGATCTAGCCTCATAGCAGTTTTCCCTAGGGAAGGACATTCAGCAGCCTTAGGTAAAACTTTTTTTTTTCTTCCTTCCTTCCCAAATGTGGCTGCTGTACAACACTGACTGCTCTGACATGGACCTAAAGAGTTGGTACTTCTGCCTACATGAAGGGCTACAGAAGAGGCTGTTTTGTTGCAAGAGGAAGCAGACCCTGCACTGCCCCAAGACTACCCTTCTCCAGAAGTCCTCAGGGGAAACACAGTGCTAAGTACTGGACAGTACTCTCACTCTCTGAAGGGGATAAAAAACATGTTAAGCTCTATGTATCATTTACCTTGTAGGCTGGTAAAATCTACCAGGTTCAGCAGTGAACACTGTACTACTACAGGCCATCAAATAGCCAGAGCCCTCTGAGCATGATCTGTGGGGTCTGCCAAAATAAGGTGACGTTTCTGGGATTACAGAAAAGAAGTTTTTCCAGCTTCTGCTGCAGGACTGGAGTGTGTAGCAATCAGGAAACTGTAGAGTAAGAACTCAACAGAATTTTAAAATACGATTTTGTTAGCACACCCAGGAAAATCATTACTGGCTTCCAATGCACTTCTAACACTTCTAACTTACGGGATGTGTATGTGTTTAAGTGTTTGCATTTGCATTTTCTTTTAACACGCAACACCTTTTTTGGATAACTAAATATAGAGACATTAGTGAATCAGCATGATGCAAGACACTGTGCTAATACGAGCATACACTCACCATCATCGGTAGAACTCAAGTCAAAATAAGAATACTTAATGTCTGCTTTTTCTCCTAGTGAAAATCAATTTTCTCTTAGTGACTTAATTGCTTTTCCCCTCTCCCTCCTGCTCTGCCAGCTAAAACTGATTTTAGAGCAGCTTTTGCAAGTCGTTTCTTATTTATCAGACACCCACAGTCAATTAAAAGCTTATCAGTAGAATAGTCTGTCCATAAAATGTTTTACTAGTGACCTACAAGCATCACATTTGGGGTTAGAGTTAGGTTGCAAAACAAATAGACTAAAACTTCATTATGGATGACTTCAATGTCTTTGCAAGGATAGAGCTTTGAAAACTTCAGAAGAGTAGAAAAAATACTTCAGTATATTTTTGCAAAATGATAGTGTTTTACCCTCTCCCCAGGAAATTAATCAGAGTGCAATCAAAATATATTATCAGCTGCTGAACTTCACTTCCTCCCTTGTGGATTGGAATGGATTTGACATAAATTGAATCTCAAATTCAAAGCCATGTTCACTGGATGGCTGCTTGATGTAAACCTAATGAAGAGGCAGTATCTGCTCCTATTTCTGTTGTGCTTTCCATAGCTCTAATTGACGGGGCTTTCTTATGCAGAGATAACACACATGGGGAAAACAAAAGCTTTCCTAACTTTTACTACAAATCAAGCAGTAACATTATAGGTGACAGTGGAGAAGCGTTCGCGCTTATTCACAAATTTGAGTTTTGCTGTGGTATTTCCACTCTGCAAACAAGGATCAATGGAACGTGCCAATCTTTCCTCTTGTCTTTTTTTCTCAAGGCTTTACTCAGCGAAAAGCAACCAAGCCCTGGACAACTACAGATGTCTATACATATGTATATCTAGCTTTCTTCACCTTTTAGGAGCCCAAGAGGGTTCTACAACTCAAATGAACATATTGTGGAACATATAGTGGAACATATACTGGAATAATTTTAGCCTCCACAGTACAGTAACCAACCCTGGAAGGAGAACTGAAAAAGTTTTCAGCAGCAACACCAAACAACATTTTTTGGGTAGGAAGTGAAGAACAATTACAGCTGCAGGGAAAATATAGGGCAAGCAGAATGTAATTACGCAGGTTGGAATATGGCCAGAATACTGGGGCTTAATGTTCTTATTTGTGTGAAAGAAATAACAAAAATACTTGCATCACCGCCATAGTTAGGCTCTCTATTTTTGCTTAATCTGAATCATAACACCTACTATGGCACAATTCCTAAGCACTGAGCTAACCATAGGTTGATTCTGCTCCCAGGAATCGACTCCCCATTGCCTTTTGATGTTTACTGCACTAGGTATGAAGATGGAGGAATAAGCCAATTCAATTTGAGACAAAAGCTAAAACTTCTAATTTAAAGGGATGTGCTGTCAGACTGCAAAGCACAGCACCGTTGAAATGGATGATGGAAGCCCAAATTCCTTGAGTGACTTTTAAAAAAAATACATATTTGAAGATCCTACTGCAGCAAAAAGCCCATCAAAATGCTGAAAATGTTGCAGTATTGAAACAGAACTGAATCTTCTACTTAAGAACCCAAAACAGGTATTACAAACACAGTGTTGAGTGTAGTGACAAAACCAGTAGAAAATGCAACAGCCTGGCAGTCACCTAAAATGGTACTAAGTCTCCAAAGGCGCTCTGCTTACTAACATCACAGTTAAGATTTTAATACTTTTAAAACTGTTGTGCCTGACAAATGGATGAGAACATCCCAGGTCTGAAATGGCATACCCTATTACCAGAAGACAACCGAACTTCCACTATGGAAGACATTAACCCTGATAATTCAAACTTGGAGCATGTCTTAACCACCAATAGACCCTAATCTCCTTCAAAACATATATACCTGCATGTTTGCTTTATAACTGAATATCCTTATGTCTCGCATGACTGTCTAGCATGGCATTAAATGCTACTCCACCCTTTACCTCAACAAATGCATACAACACAGGTAATGACATGCTACTTGCATTCCTTTAAACCTGCTTAAAGTGTGTGAAGGATGAACTTTGTGCTTATATTGTCATCCTTCCAGAGTTTAATCCTTCCCTGTGTAAGTGATGAACCAAACTTCATTCACACCAAGTAGCAAACACCAATCTTAACATTCTATGCAGCAGCTCACACTACCTGAACACAACTGCACAAACAGGAGAAACATGCTGGTAAGACTGAATTAAAGTAATATAAAAATTCGCTCAATTGACTTACTGCATTTCTAAGAGAATTTCCACAAACAGTATCCAGAAATTTCCAAGACCACAAGGATCACTGAGCTGAATTCTCTATTTTTTCCCAAGTTCCCAAAATGTGAAATAATCAACTCTGAAAGTATTTTTTTTGAAAAACTGAAAAATAGTTATTTGCAACAGAACAAAATGATATGCAAAAGCCAAATTCCTGGGGCAAGTCCACTGTAATTGGAAAACTCTGTATTTCAAGTCCAAGTGTTATTTTCTGTGTGCATGTACACAGAAGCAAGACACAAGTTCTCTCTCATTCCTTTGTGCTGTTCACTGATAACTTAAGTAGCAATATAGAGGTGCAGGGAAAAAAAGGGTTAAAACTTTTTTTTTTTTCCATGATACACAGGAGTGAGTTTATGCTGTGCTTCACTGATACTTTCTGTGAACTAGTTTCTCTCCAGGATTTTTAACATTGTTGCACACACGCTACAGGGGACATGTGAAATACCACCACATAGCAAAACTATTTGAGAGATGTTTCTGTGCAAGAAAGATCATCCTGGACAGCAGGGTACTGTTCTTCCCAGAAAAGCACCCAATACACTAATGCTGTAAAGGGCAAAAGTCAAGGATATTCCCAGATGAATTTGACATGATTTGAAGTGTAAAAATGATACTGCATTAAAAAGAATCTCCCTTTAGCCAATGATTATCAATAAACTGTAAAGACAATCTTAGTATTAAGATCCCTAGATGATTGAAGCACAGTGTAAAGAGATTTTTGAAAACTTTTTTGGCTAACAGAAAATGTTGGCACTATCACCATCTTTGTGGCTATTGTCCCTAATGAACTGGCTTTTGCTATTTCCTCTGCCACACACGGCCTTGTATAATCTCTTTTCTCCTTTATTTGAATGCTATGATGACAGATTGAAATCTTTTGTCCTGCTATACTTAGTATCTGTACTTGTATGCAATAGTTTTCCTTCCTTTCCAGATGTTATCAAAGTCTAATAACTGCTCTGAGGAGCCAAGGCAGATGTAAGCTA